>JARHVA010001305.1:2395000-2995000 GCA_037957365.1 Torreya grandis | reverse complement strand
ATTCATCCAAATCTCAAGATCTAGCTGCAAGTCAACTTCATCATAATCAAGTTTCAACATTAGCATCAAATACAGGTTCAAGTAAAAAGAAGCAGAATAAGTCACAAAAAGATAAGAATAAAGGGAAACAATCTTCCTCATAAGGAGATTATAAATCCACTAATAAGAAAGGGGATTCACAAAAAAGGACTACCACTCCTTACCCTTATTGTAAAAAGGGGTTTCATAGTGAACAAGATTATTGGAAGAAAGAGATTGATGAACTTAAGGGTCTACTAAAAAAGAATAACATCAATCAATCCTCTTCAAAGGATTCTTCCACTCCTTCAAATTTAGGAAAAGGGAAAGCTACGGCATTAGTTTCACTGGAAAATTCTTCCAAGTCATGGGTCATTAACTCAGGTGCTTCATACCATATGGGTTATGATCAAGAACAATTTTTTAGATTAGAACCAAGTTCCTTGCCTCATATTCTCATAGGTGATGATTCTATGGTAGATGTTATAGGAAAAGGTACAATTGATGTTGATAGTGGTGTATTTGAGGATTTCTTATGTGTGCCATAGTTATCAACTAACCTTATTTCTATCTACCAAATCACTCACTTTGATACTAGTAGGAAAGTTGAGTTCACACTCGATTCTTTATCAATCAAAAAATTGGAGGATAATGCCTTAGTTGCAGTGGGAAAAGTCAATAATAATACTTGGTTTTATTCATTCTCCCACTTTGTGCCTCAATATTCCACTACATATTTTCTATCACATATTGATTCAGTGAGCAAGTTATGGTATGAGCGGTTTGGTCATTTGAACTACTGCTATTTACAGTAGTTTAGTAAGTAGGAGATGGTTATAAGACTT
The DNA here is from genome assembly GCA_037957365.1 of Torreya grandis. NCBI lineage: Eukaryota > Viridiplantae > Streptophyta > Pinopsida > Cupressales > Taxaceae > Torreya > Torreya grandis. The sequence goes on along the minus strand of JARHVA010001305.1, from coordinate 2,994,137 downwards.
CCACAGATTTATTTTTCAGTGGATGTATGCCATGATTGTGCCTTAGACAAACATCCAGAGGATAATTTTGATAAAGGGAAGGCTTGGAGGGCTACACAAGTCCTCAAGCTTGTTCATAGTGATTTAGTGGATCCATTACCTACTTTTTCTTTTATTAAAACCTGCTATGTTCTCACATTTATTGATGACTATTCTAGATATAATTGGGTTTATTTTTTGAAACTCAAGAGTGAATTATTTGATAGATTTATAGAGTTTAAAGCTCTATCAAAGAAAAAATCTAGGAAGTATGTCAATATTCTATGTATAGATAATGGGAGGGAATATGTGAACAACAAGTTTGAACAATTTTATGCTCTTGAAGGAATTGATCTTCAGCATTCAGTTGCATACACACCTCAGTAGAATGGTGTAGTAGAGAGGAAGAATAGATTCTTAAAAGAGATGGCAAGTTGTATGATTCATGTAAAATCATTAGTACTTGATTACTGGGTAGAAGTGATTAATTATGTTGCATATATATAGAATAGAGTTCCTCACAAAGCTTTAAAGGGGATAACACCTCTTAAAGCTTGGTGTAATAGGAATTCAGATGTGCATCATTTTAGAGTCTTTGGCAGTCTAGCATGGGCTCACATACCTTCAAAAAAGCATAATGCTTTAGAACAACAAAGCCAAAATTGCATATTGTTGGGATATCTTGATGGTGTTAAGGGATATCAGCTCATTGATCCAGATTCACATGAGCTTATTATAGTGAGAAGTATTTGCTTTAAAGAAAGTCCTTCAGACTTGTCTTATAAAATTTCTCATTCTTCTTCCTTAGAAGAATCAGATAGTAGTGATGATGATACTCTTGTTTTATCTAATCATAGGGATGATGAGGTATTTCCTCCCCAACAGGGTTTATTAGGTCATGTTTCTACTCCTCCTCTAGATCCTTGCCCATTGATGCCTTTGTGGGCTAGATAGACTTTGGTAGATGTAGACCCTCTTGTTTGGGATCCATTAGATAGAAGGAGAACATAGTCATAGCATGATATTCCTCATTCCTATATTGCCACAACTTCTGATCCACAGTCTTTTCAAGAAGTCACAGGGATAGTTGAGTGGGATTTAATGATGGAAGAAGAGTATGACTCATTGATTAGGAATAATACTTGGGATCTTGTTCCTCTTCCTAAAGGAAGAGAATTATTATGATGTAGGTGGATATATCAGACTATGTTTGTAGAGGATGAAAATATTGATAAGTATAAAGCACACTTAGTGGCCAAAGGTTTTTCCCAAGTAGAAGGCATTGACTATACAGAAACCTTTATGCATGTTGCTAATATGAATTCTATACACTTGATACTAGCTATTGGTGTCGCTCATGATTGGGTTGTACATCAGATGGATGTGAAGAGTGCATTTCTTCACAGTGATAGGACCGAAACTCCCCAAAGCTCTGACACAACTTGTCATATTTTAGAGCACACATGATTACCATTGTATAAGAAATTAAACATGTGGAAATACCAGAAGAATAAATAACTATCAATGAGAAAACACACAGAATATGAGAGGCAACACACAATTGTATTCAACTCATTACAAAGGAATATTACAATAAAGAGATCACACTCTTCTTCCACCACTATGAGGCTTCCTCCTCAAGGGCTCCAAGTAATCTTCCCACCTGAGTAATCTTCTCTCATAGGTCACAACACACAACTAACACAAGCTGTTGTTCACCTCATTGTACATCCAGCACAACCGAGTACGAACCGATACTCCAAGTAGATCTCACCATGATCCTGATGATGTATTTTTGTCACCTTGGATCCTGGCCAACCGCCGATCTCGTTATGACCCTTGCATTCACACACCTCCTTGCAGACTAACCTGATCTTACTTACACATACATGGGGAATCCTACTTGATTCCACCATGGGAAGAACTCTCCAAGCTCCACACTTGGATTCTCCAAGTTTAACCCTTAACAATACAGCCCATGAGTCTATTATATAGATCTCATGCATACACTTAATTTAGACAAGCGGCTCAAAGACTCAAACTAGTCTTTATCATGCAAACAACGCATTCACTTAACTGACTATCTGTCAATAGCAGTTCTGACCACCACAGGTGACTGACATCAGTCCCTGCCTACCTGGAGGTGACTGACGCTGACCGATCTCCCATCGATGTCGGTTTCCCTTCTATGTCCCCTGATCGATGTTGGTTTGGCCTACCGACACTGGTGACTGTATACTCTCAAAAACCTCTATTTGCAACAAGGTGTAGCTTTTAGCTCCACACCCTAACAATCTCCCACTTGGAGATAAATAGTTGGGCCTATACTTAAATTAGTACTCTGTCTAATCTGCATCCTGGCTTGTATTCCTCTTCAAGCTCCCACTTGAAGACAACCCACCACATTCCTTGTGGTGCTAACCATGTGCCTAAATTTCTTCATTCTCAGCTTACCTTCTTCTGCCTTGCTATACTCCCACTCAAACATCAACCCCTGTGAGTAACCTGTAATCAACAAACACTTAACAGATCTAGCTCATCTGTTAGTCAAACTCACTCTAAGAACATCCAACCTTGCTCTGATACCATTTGATAAGACCAAAACTCCCCAAAGCTCTGACACAACTTATCAGATTTAAGAGCACACATGATTACCATTGTATAAGCAATTAAACATGTGGAAATACCAGAAGAACAAATAACTATCAATGAGAAAAAACACAGAATATGAGAGGCAACACACAATTGTATTCAACTCATTACAAAGGAATATTACAATAAAGAGACCACACTCTTCTTCCACCTCTGCGAGGCTTCCTCCTCAAGGGCTCCAAGTAATCTTCCCACCTGAGTAATCTTCTCTCACAGCTCACAACACACAGCTAACACAAGTTGTTGTTCACCTCATTGTACATCCAGTACAATCGAGTACGAACCGATACTCCAAGTAGATCTCACCATGATCCTGCTGATGTATTGCTATCACCTTGGATCCTGGCCAACTGCCGATCTCGTTCTGACCCTCGCATTCACACACCTCCTTGCAGACCAACCTGATCTTACTTACACATACATGGGGAATCCTACTTGATTCCACCATGGAAAGAACTCTCCAAGCTCCACACTTGGATTCTCAAAGTTCAACCCTTAACAATACAACCATGAGTCTATTATATAGATCTCATGCATACACTTAATTTAGAAAAACGGCTCAAAGACTCGAACTAGTCTTTATCATGTAAAAAATGTGTTCACTTAACTGACTGTCTGTCAATAATAGTTATGACCACCACAGGTGACTGACGTCGGTCCCTGCCTACTTGGAGGTGACCGACGCTGGCCGATCTCCCATCGATGTCGGTTTCCCTTCTGCGTCCCTTGACCGACGTCAGTTTGGCCTTTCGATGCCAGCGACTGCATACTCTCAAAAACCTCTATTTGCAATAAGGTGTAGCTTTTAGCTCCACACCCTAACACATAGGGATCTTCATGAGAAGATCTATATGGAATAGCCATAGGGGTTTGTTTAGGATTCTTCACTGGTATGCTGCTTGAATAAGTCTCTCTATGGTCTAAAATAAACCCCTAAGGTTTGGTATTCTAAGATGGTCACATTTATTATCTTAATTGGGTTTTTAAGATGTCACTCATATTTGAATGTCTACATTATATGGCAGGAGGATTCATTAATGTACTTGGTGCTCTATGTTGATGATCTCATAATTACAAGGAGCATAACATCCATCATTAGTAGTGTTAAGATTGCACTTCATGATAGGTTTTCTATGATAGACATGGGATTATTGCATTATTTTCTTGGGATTCAAATATCATAGTCTTCTTTCATAATTACACTTTCATAGCTCAAGTATGCCATGGACTTGGTAGCTTGGTTTCACATGGCTAATTGTAGGTATGCACCAATTTCTTTATCATCTAGAGTTAGACATGAGGTTCATTGTTCCACTCCCTTGGTTGATGCCACATTGTATCGCCAACTTATAGATAATGTCATCTATATGACTCATATATAAATTGATATTTCATATGCAGTTGGCATGGTTTCATGCTTTATACAGACACCACATGAGCTTCATTGGAGAGCCACCAAGCACATTTTGAGCTACATTCTGGGCACAATCATATATGAGATTCACTATATAGTAGGTACATGTTTAGACTTGGTGGATACATAGATTTTGATTGGGTTGATGATTATGATGATCATAATTCCACTTCTTGTTACAACTTTCACTTCAAATCTAGCCCCATTTGTTGGTAGAGTAAAAAAAAATGCTATTACTCTTTTATCTATAGAGGCTAAGTATCATGGCACTGATAAGGCTACTATTGAGGCTATTTGGCTTCAAAATCTTGTCACCGAGCTTGGTGTTCCATTTTAGAAGCCATCAGTCAGCTACTACAATAACCAGAGCACTATCCAGATCTCAAAGAATCTTTTTCATCATCAGAGAACCAAACACATAGAGTTCCATATGCACTTTATCAAGGAGCTGATTCAAGTGGAGATCATTAATCTTCAATATTGTCCTAGGGAGGAGCAGATTATAGATATTTTCACTAAACCTTTCATTAAGAGAAATTATCTTCATTTGTGATCTCTTTTGGGGGTGTGTGACATCAATTCTTTAGGGGGTCTCTTAGACCTTCATTTTGAGGAAGAGTTTTTTTCCTTTGGGTTTTCTCCTTTCCTCATCTATTTGTATAGAGTACTTAATATGGCTACACATTATCGAGACTCTTATCTGCATAGCCTTACCTAAGCTTCGCTTATGGGGGGGGTGTTAGTGCATTTATTTGCTTTATTGCATTTACTTGTATTTATTATTTATTTTTTTGGTGCACTAATTACTTATTGTAATTAGTTTATTATGTTTATTAATAATTTGCACCAGATAGGATAAGCTTGCTTAGCGAGTAGTTAACTTAGACACTTATCTTGTTATAGTGGAGTTCCACTCCACTATTCAGGGTAAGATATGATAAGATTATTTACCTAATAGTCAACTTGTGTTGATCATTTACACAAGTTGGACACCTATCTTGTTAGTGTGGAGTTGCACTCCATTATTCATGTAGACAGATATCAGTTAAACTATACGTGTTGTGTGAGTTCCCTGATCTTTATCATACACGCCTTGCTCTATATAAGTAATGACTATTTATATATTCCATATCAGATTAATATTTAAATTATCAGAGTAAATCATCATATTTGAGTTATTTATTCATTTTTGTTATTATCTCAAATATATAGTTATTGTTTATTACTATTACTATTTTATCTCTTATTTATGCTTTCTATTAGATTCATTAGATCATGTAGCTAATTTTAACAAAGTGGTATAATAAAAATGTTTGTGGAGTAGGCTTACCCCCTATTTAAGATTACAAATGGATATTCCATTTGTACCACTTCAAACTTAGAAAATGAATGAAAATTCTCCAAATATTAGATCCATTCATTTTTGGAACTCAGAAGGAGCATTTTTGAGACCAAATGGCAAAACTTGCCCTTCATAATGTTTCTACAAAATAGGAATCAAGAAGCTAATTTTAAATTTATCCTTTTCTTATATTCCAATCTATCAAAATCTAGACTTTAAATCAAACTTTGAGAAGACAAAAGGATGTTGATATTATCAAAAATCCTAAAGAATCCATTTATGAGAAAGAACAAAATTTTTTAAGAGGTCCTATGATTAATAAGTTTTATAATCTATAAAATATCATCATCAAAATCAAGGTCAAATTTGAAGGATATAAACCTTATGAGATTGATGCATTAATTAATATTAGTGCAAACTTAAGTATTTGCAAAAAAGATGTAATTTCTTTTTTTAAATGGGAAAAGACTCAGGATGGGTTTAGCACAATAAATAGGATTTTTTTAGAAATAATTCTTATTATCAGAAATATCCCTTTTATTTTTAATTATCATACTAGTCCTATTACTTTAAGACAATTTGATAATATAGTTACATATGTTGTTATAGGAAGTGATTTTCTCAAAACATTATCCTATAGTATTGATGAAAAAATTCATTTGCCTTACCTTTGATTCTCAAGAGGTTATTATCACTAAAATATTTAAGGCAAACACAAATATTGTTAAGCAGTTTGGTTCTTATTCTTCCAAGTAGATTGGTAAAATGTGTAAAAAGATAAATGGTTTGGTAAATAGATAGGACCATGTTCTTATAGGGATAAAATAAAAACTTAAAGCTTGTTTTGGAATGAATCCAAAGGAATCACCCTCATTTTAAAGATTCTACACTACCCTTCTCACATACTAGAAGATTGAATCATAAACATAAATTCAGTAATTACTTGATCAAGGATTAATCCATCTTATCAAATTAGAGTCGGCAAGTCCTACTTTTTATGTCAAAAATCATGGTTATGTGGTAAGGGAAAAATCTAGACTTGTCATAAACTATAAGAAGTTGAATGAGTAGATTATTGATATTTCTCATCCTTTACCATTTAAGAATGAGCTCCTTAAAAAATTGTCTGACAATTGTATTTTCTCAAAGTTTGAATTAAAGTCTGGATTTTGGTAGATAAGAATAAAAGAAAAGGATAAATTTAAAATTGGCTTCTTGATTATAGTTTTGTAGAAACATTATGAATGGCAAGTTATGTTATTTAGTCTCAAAAATGCTCCTTTTGAGTTCGAAAAATGAAGGGATTTAATCTTTGCAGAATATCCATTCATTTTATGAGATTGAAGTGGTATGGTAAATGTTAGTTCCTTAATAGAGATGGATTCATTGATATATGGAAGCTTAAAATTGTATCCATTTTTAAACCACCACCACTCAACTTTTTTTTGAGTGATATATGATCACCCAACTTATTTTTAATTTCTTGACAAGTTATTTTCCAAAGCATATGTTGAGTTTTGAGTTTATATAACCATACCTACTTATTTTTTGGACTTGTTCTAAGGATATCGATACCTCTTTTTGTAGGATAGAGTTCATGGATTATTCTAGGAAACTGATCTTTGGATTCCAAAAATCTATATTTAGGAAATTGTGGCTCATAATATATCTTCTTTTCTTTTCCTTTCATGGAGGTCTAAGATATCACCAAAACTTTTTTTGAATTAGAACCTTCTTTAGACAATAAATATGCAATGCAATTCTTATTTCCTTCTTTGTATTAAACCTCAAAGTGGAAATTGCTAAACTAAATACTCCATCTACCAAGAAGATGATTTCCAATCTGAGACTAATGTGGCTTTTAGATAATAGTATCAAATTCTTTTAGATCTATCTTGAGAGTAAAAGATTTAGGTAACAAATACAATTTGAATTTATCTATGGCTAACATTGTTACTTTAATCTCTTTTTTGAAAGAAGGATAATTTAACTAAGAAAGGTTATAAATACTAGAATTATATCCACAAAAAGTTTCTTTTTTCCCTATTTTTTCAAGAAGGATATAACCCCAATAATATTTATTGGAATCAGTTTCTAAAATAAAGGGGCCATCACCTGGTAGCTTTAAAGGAGATAGTGTCTTTATTTTTTGCTTAATTCTCTACTTGATTCTTTGTACTGCCCTAAATATCTCATCTATACAAGGGATTGATTATTTTTTCAATCTCTTGGTAAGAATCCGTTTATCTTTAGATTATTTTTCATAGAAGGGATTGTAGTATTTGAGAGATCCTAGAAAATCTTGCATACTTTTTTTTATTTAGGATTATATCAGAATTTTTTTATAAAACTTTTAGGACATGTTCCTAAACTTTGATCATCCCTTTACTAATAGAGACTCCCAAAAATTCAATGTCTGCTACCCCTATGACCAATTTCTTTTCAAACGGTACTAAACCATGTTCTTTGACAAGTCTATGGAATATCTTGAGATGCTCTAAATGTATCTTCAGATCTTTAGTGTAGATGAACATTTCATCTATATAAACAAAAATGAATGGATATTCTCTAAGGGTTAAATCCATTCATTTTTGGAACTCAGAAGGAGCATTTTTGAGACCAAATGACATAACTTTCCATTCATAATCTTTTTGGAAACTTGGAATCAAGAAGCTAGTTTTAAATTTATGCTTTTCTTCTATTCTAATCTACCAAAATCTAGATTAAAATAGAAAAAAAGGGATTTTAAATTGGTTTCTTGATTCTAGTCTTGAAAAACATTATGAATGGTGAGTTATGTCATTTGGTTTAAAAAATGATCCTTCTGAGTTTCAAAAATGAATGGATTTAATCTTTGGAGAATATCTATTGATTTTCTGAGATTGAAGTGGTACAAGGAAAATGTTTATGGAGTAGGCTTACTCCCTATTTAAGATTACACATTGATATTTTCCTTATACCACTTCAATCTCAAAAAATGAATGGATATTCTCCAAAGATTAGATCCATTCTTTTTTGGATCTCAGAATGAGCATTTTTGAGACCAAATGGCATAACTTACCCTTGATAATGTTTCTAAACAATTGGAATCAAGAAGTAATTTTTAAATTTATCCTTTTCTTCTATTCCAATCTACCAAAATCTAGAATTTAAATCAAACTTTGAGAAAATATAATTGTCATACAATATTTTGAGGAGCTCATTCTTGAAGGGCAAAGATTGAGAAATATCAATAAGTTGTTCATTTAACTTCTTAAAGTTTATGACAAGTCTGACCTTTCCCCTTACCACCTCATTATACTTTTTGACATAAAAAACAAGACATGCTCATTCTAATTTTTTAGGATGGATTAATCCTTGATCAAGTAATTGCTTAATTTATGTTTATGCTTTAATCTTCTAGTCTAGAAAAAAGTGCAATGTAGATCGTCAAAATGAGGGAGATATGATTCATCACTAAGGGGTAAAGTGAAAATATTTCTAGATATTCCAAAACTCCTTTGGATTCATTCCACAACAATATTTGAATTTTTCTTTATCCCTGCATGAACATGGTCCTGTCTATTTGCCAAATCATTTATCCTTTTATTCATTTTAGCAATTTGCTTGGAAGAATAAGAATTAGACTATTTGACAATCCTTATGTTTAACTTAAATATTTTATGGATGGTAACCTTATAAGAATCAAAATTAAGGCAAATGGATTCTTTCATAAATATTATAGGATAATGTTTTCTAATAAAATCACTTCCTATAATAACAGTTGTAACTATATTATCAAATTATTTGAAAGTAATAGGACTGGTATGATAATTAAACATCAGAGGGATATTTTTGGTAATAAGACTTAGTTCTAAAATAAAACCCAATTACTATGCTAAACCCATCCTAATTTTTTTTCCATTTAAAATAAGGAATTACATATTTTTTATAAATACTTAAGTCTACACCAATATTAATTAATGCATCAATCTCATAGGGTTTATATACTTTAACTTTGACCATGATTTTGATGATGATATTCTACTGATTATAAAACCTATTAATCCTAAGTTTCCTCCAAAAAATGTTTCTTATTTTTCATAGACTAGTTTTTTAGGGGTTTTGATACTATCAACATCCTTTTATCTTCTTGCTAACTCTTTTAACCTAGGCAGTGTCCTTTGGGACCTCTTTAAACTGGCCTCTAGGTTATCTAGGAGTTTAGACACTTCATCCATTGATTAATTAGAAAATACTTTTGAAGAAGATTCCCCTTTTCTATTATTCCTCAAAGATTTGAACAAATCAAATTCCTCAAGAGGTTTGGTGTCATCAAAAGAAATAAATTGTTTGGTGTATGTTTCTAAATCTATTTATTAGGCACCACATTTTTGGAGAGCTACATCTAGTTGTTATTGGTAGTGACTACATAGAGTAAAATTATAAATAGGATTAACATTATACAATTACTTGATTTTTTCAATATCATCTTCTTGGATAATAGTGAACATGAAATAATAATGATAGGAGGCCTTGGAGTCAAAGAGAATAGGATATTGATACATGTGACCAATCTAAGGGATTTATTTATTAGAAACATCATATTCAATATCAAAAAGAACTGGAAGTGAAAGTGAATCTAGGAGAGATATAGAATATGTGGAGTCAGACAAACTAATTATCGAGAGTAATATGATGGACCCAAACAACATTAAGTGATTTCTTGTCCTTGTTTTGAAAATGGGGGCTAATATTACCAAGCTTTCCACAAGTAAAACATTTTAAAGTCATCTTATATTTAGACTTGTACAAATATTTGTGTGGATTAAGAAACCGTCACTTTTGGAAAAATGTGACTTGGTAGAGTGGGTTTTAGCAAATGAAGGATTTTGATGTTTACTGGGAGGGTTTTTACAATGACAAGTGTCTTTATTATTTTTATCACAACCAAATTATGCAAATTGTGGATACTATTGGAAATATTGATTTTAAACCATATCAGGGAGATTTTTTATAGTTCTTGAATTCTTTTTCTTCCTACAAATTTCTACCATAATAATTTCCACAAATTGTATTAGCTTACCAAACATGTGTATTTCAAGGGTTTTGGGTTGGCCTAATCTATATTTTTGGGATTGGATATGGATCATAATAGTATCATCCAAATCAGGAGGAAGACTATTAATAAAATGTCTTTTAACTGCAACTGATCTAGACTAATGTGGTTATCTAGTCATAGAAACATACATTCACATATGTTTATTATGACACAATCCTATATAGATAATTAAGCGTATCTTTTTTTGTATTAGCAATGTCTCCAACAAACTCAAGGATAATGACATTTGAAAGATGAGTTAATATTTGGCCATATTCTACCAAACATTGTGCTTGTTCAACATGGAGAATTTCATTCTGCCAGCCATGAAGATCACCAATCATATTAGCTATAAGGAGTTGTGCAGAGATTAATTCATTTATTTGGAAAAATCTAGCTTGGGAAAAATTCCATCTAAGCATTATCTTCTGTAGGGTTTTATCGTTACATCATTTTCTAATTTATTCATTATTCTACACCAATCATAAATATTTAGATTCAATGGAAATATTGGTTGGGAATTGACATGGAAGGGCACTAGATGGTTGATTATAGGTGGTTTTGGGTCTTTTCTTAGAAGGGTTATTTTTAGGAGGGAAGTTTGAATCCTTTCCTAGACCAAACCAGTTTGTTTCCATTTGAATATGGGGTGTATGTTTAAAATGAATTTGCATTATGTCATTATGAATTTGAAATTCAGTTATTTAGGTAAGTACAACCTTTTCCTCAATCGTATGGATTTCTTGTTTAGAAGGACTTATGAAATATCCTTGAACAACTTGAGATATTTTTTCTATCTCAAATGTCTTTTGAATACCCCATTGAGTTAGGACAAGCTTTCTAGCAACAATGTATAAGTTTTTAGCAATGCTATTTAATTTTCTAGATGGAAAATCATAATCAAAATCAACTTCCTCCAAATGGGCCATCCTAAGATTTAGCCTTGAGAATTATTATGCCATTTTTAAGATTTATTCTCGTAAAGAATGTACTAAGGAATTTAAAATCTTCTCAAAATTAGGTAGCTAGACATGATTATTTGAAGTTATGGCCTTTGGGAAAATCGAATAGGTCTCTAGGCTTTGATTTGTAGTTGAGTTATGGTAGAAGCTAGAACCTATACTGATTTTTCTAACATAGAATAATGTTGTTCCATGCTTTCCATTTTATCTAAAAGTTTATATATATATATATATATATATATATATATATATATATATATATATATATATATATATATATATATATATATAGGAATTCAAAGCATTGTGTAAAATAATATGATGATTTTTTATTTTTTGTAGGATGTCTGATTTATCTGTCTAATGGCTTGTTTGGATATTTACCACTCTTATGAGATCTGTAATCTCTTCACTTTGTGATCTTACTTATTTTCTCATTTAAATCTATTGATCATAAAGAAACTTTTGAATTTTTGTAATAGAATCAAATATCTTTTCTATTTCTTTTTGATCCATAATTTTCAATTGTTAAAGAAACAATGAATGATTATTCAAGGTAGTGGTAAACATTTTATTTTGAGCAAAAATATCTATCATGTATATTTTTAATTCGACAATGTTATTTAGACCCTGATCATATCCAAATTTAATGGTTCCAAAATTTTGAGGAAGCCATTTCATAACCGGTGTCATCATAACAGACAACTCTTCTTGGTTATTGTGCAATTTAGTGACTACATCAGATATCTAGTTTAATTATTGGTCCCTAATTTCTTGCCAAGTTCCAGTCTTAACCTAATGTTTTAGGGATCCCTAGAGGCAATTTGTCTTGCCTTTTATGAAAGAGATAAATTGTTACATAGGTGGAAACCAACCAAGGACATATAGTTTCTTGAAGAATGTAGACTTCTTTGGGGCTTTCATGTCTACAATGATCTTATCTAGTCTAATATCTTGAGATCTGGGAAGGTATTCCTTAGAAATAAAAGGGTAAATCCTTTGGATCATATTTATGAAATATTGAGGTCTTTCATGCACATTTCTTTGTAAGGCTTGGTCATAGAGAATGCATCCATTATGTTCTCCTATATGAGGTTCTCCTAACTAGTTGTTGTTCATAATTGGAGGTTGTAGAGAGGTTCTATTATTTATGTGAGTTGGCATCTCAAAAGAAGTAGAGAATGATTTTCCTGACGCTGACCTAGAAAGGATTGGAGATTCAATTCTAGGATTAGTTATTTCTTAGGAGAAAAAATATTTGTCATTTGGGCCAATCTTCAATTTCGGTTTGGGTTTAGGAGGTGGTCCTCTCCTAACACATTCAACATAACTAGTATTCCATTATGTTAGAATGGATACCTGTTCAAAAGGAACTTTAGTAATGGATATTATTTCACCATTAAGTTTTCATCCAGGAATACTCACCACTCTTCCAAGATTATTGTGCAAATATTCAACAGGGGCTATATGATCCCTACAAGCACGAATCATGTATTGGGCATAGACCACAAAGGGGTAAGAATCTGAATGCATGTCAAGATTTTGGGTTGGAATTTACATTTTAGAGTAGATGTAGTTGTGGGATCATGGATATACATACAATAGTTGGGATAAGTAGTACATGACACAACACTATTACAAACATTATCAAGGATGTTGCCTAAGAAATCATGTTGGAGATTATTTTTATGAGAATCAACAAGAATAAAAAACGAAGGTATATTAAGACCATAATATAACAAAAGGATTATGGACCAATCAATATAACCTAAATGGATGTATTACTATTGAAAGCCTTTTAATTAATGTTTCTAATATAACTAAATCATTGAGTTTGAAAATTTTTATCATATATCATGTTCCCATTAACCGATCGAAAAAATTCTATATTAACTAATCAAAAAATTATAAAATAAAAATAAAAATAAAATAGATCAATCAAAAATCAATGATATCCTTTTCCAAAAAAAAAATACAAAAACTAAAAAAACTAAAATCCATACCTCTGAAATGTCAAGTGTTAATACAATATTGATACATCATAATTTAAATGAGACACCCAGTGATACCCATATACCTACCTTCAACAAGATTTTTAAAATTTAATAGAAATCTTGATATCATTTTATTTCAATATTCAATTAACTTTATTTTATCCATACATTTCAAATTAGTTTTGGTTGGTTTGACTGATTTTTTTTTAATTTTAAATTTAGATAGTTTGAATTTAGATATATTATTTTGTTTGGGTTGATAATTTTTTTTATAAAAATATTTAAATTCTATTATATATTTAAGATATTACGATTTTTCAATCTTTTTTGAGTAAAAATGTTTTTATAATATAAAAATATAATAGATATTAAATTTAAGGTCAAAAGTATCATGTAATAATTAATTAGGTATCAAATTTAAAGTAATCATTAATTGTTAGAGACATTACAATCTACCACTACCAATCTCCCTAATTACAATTGTAAAGCATCTATTGATGTAATTAAATAGACCCATCAAAATTGACATTATAAAATGTCAATCTCCAAATTATCAAGTATTCAATATATTATTGATTTTTGAGAGCTTGTGCTATTTTTAAACTCTCCAAACCTCTCTTTTAGTTGGTTATGTTGATCTCTTCTAAGGTTTTTGGACTTAGTATCTCAACTTTCTAGGCTTTCCATTCAGGTGCTTTCTTTATAATCTTTTGGAGCATTGTGGTGCTGGGTGTGCCTCTAAAGGTATTTTGCCTTCATTTTCTCTTTCTTGGTTGGTATGCAGTAAGAAGGATGGATCCCCTGATTAGGATTTCATCTAGCACAATAATGGAAAATTCTAGTGGCTTTCTAGGTCTTCTCCTCCTCTTTTATATTTATTTATCCTAACCTCTCTTAGGTGGGAGGTTCTTCTTAGGGAGGTGTCTAAACTTATTGTGACTCTTAGCCATCTTCTTTTGAATGCAGTTGTTACCTCCCTTTTTTGGGTTGTTACGGTGAGACCTAAAGCTTTGGTGGACTCTTTGTTCAAAAGGAAAAGGGGAAGATCAGAAGTTGAAAGGTTAATATTATAAGTAAAGGCTATGGTGAGAGATGGATCCCAATGGATGATGGAGGGTCTCCTCTCCTGTCAATGGAGAATGTTGGACATGTCCCACAATTAATCTTCCTATTCTCCTACTTTTTTGGCTTCATGGTAGATGGGTACCCTTGGTTGGCACAAGGTTTGTTGGTGGATGGTTTTTTGAATTTTAACTCACTGATAGCTACCTTTATGTTGATTGTTCATTGATTTTTTACTGATGGTTTTGTTGGTCTTTTTATTCATCGATTAGTGGCCATTTCATTCTATGATTTGGTCTGTTATATTTTTCTTTGTCATCCTTCTTAGTTGGTTGTTTTTAGCTTTTCACTAAGTTGTGGGTTTGTTTCAAAACCCTCATTTTAACTTTTATCTTAAAAAACAATTATCCAATATAATATTATAATTTTTTGGAAATCACTATATTAACATTTTTTATCTTGACATTTCAAACCACGATCACTTACTTATAGTAAAATTTAAATCCAAATTACTCTTATAATAGTATCAACATCCTTATGATATTATGATGATGATATTCTGTTGATTATAAAACCTATTAATCATAAGACCTCCTTAAAATGTTTCTTATTCTTTCCCATAAATTGATTCTTTAAGGTTTTTGATAGTATCGACATCATTTTAAATTCTTGATAACTATTTTAATCTATATATTATCCTTTGGGACCTTTTTAAATTAGCCTCTAGGTTATCCAAGAGTTTAGACACTTCATCCATTGATTCATCAAAAAAGACTTTTGAAAATGATTCACCTTTTCCATTCTTCCTCAAAGATTTGAACAAATCAGATTCCTTAAGAGGTTTGGTGCCATCAAAAGAAATAAATTATTTGTTGTATTTCTAAATTTGCTTGTTGGGAACCATGTTTTTGGAGAGATGCATCTAATTGTTTTTGGTAGTGACTGCACAGAGTAAAATTATAAATAGGAGTAGCATTATAGAATTGCTTGATTTTTTTAGTATCATCTTCTTGGACAATAGTGAACATGAAATAATAATGATAGGAGACCTAAGATTCTTAGAGAATAGGATCTTGAAGAAGGTGACCAATCTAAGGTATTTCTTCAACAAAAGCATCAGATTCAATATCAGGAAGAACTGGAGGTGAAAGTGAATCTAGGAGAGATATAACATATACAGAGTCAAACTCAAAGGTAATCCAAGCCGACCAATTGTTGAGAGTAATATGATGGGCCCAAACATCATTAAGTGGTTTCTTGTCTTTGTCTAGATAATGGGGACTAATATGACCAAGCTGTCCACAAGAAAAACATTTCAAAATTTTCTTAGATTTGGACTTAGAAAAATATTTTCATGGTTTAAAAAAATCGTCACTTTTTGGAAAAATGCGGTAGAGTGGGTTTTAGCAAAGGAAGGCTTAAGATGTTTAGTGGGAGGATTTTTACAATGAAAAGATTCTTTGTTATTTTTATGACAACTAAAGTATGCAAATTTTGGATACTATTGGCAATGTTGAGTTTTAACCATATCAAAGAGGTTTTTGACAGTTTTTGAAATCTTTTTCTTCCTGAAAATTTCTACCATAATAATTTTCACAAATTATATTAGCTGACCAAATGTGTGCATTTGAATGATTTTGGGTTGGCCTAATCCATATTTTTGGGATTGGATATGGCTTATAATAGTATCAACCAATTTAGGAGGAAGACTATTAATTCTAAATTGATTTGCTTGTCTAGCCATAGAAATATACATGCACATATATTTACTAAGATACACAAGATCATAACATTTCATCCTATATAGATCATTAAGCGTATCTTATTTTTTTATCAACATCTCCAACAAACTCAAGGACAATGGCATTTGAAAGGTGAGTTAATATTTGGCCATATTCTACCAAAAATTGCACTTATTCAGTATGGGGAATGTCACTTCACCAGTCATGAAGATCACTAGTCATATTAGATATAAGGAGTTGTGCAACGGTTAATTCATTTCTTTGGAAAAATCCCATCCAAGCATTACATATTGTAGGGATTTTATCCTTGCATCTTTTTCTAGTTTATGCCTTATTCTGCACCAAACATTAATATTTAAAATCAAGGGAAAGACTTGTAGGGAATCATCATGGAAGACACTAGATGGTTGTTGATTATAGGTGGTTTTAGGTCTTTTCTTAGAAGGATTATTTTTAGGAGGGAAGTTCCAATCCTTTTCTAAACCAAACCAATTTTTTGTCATTTGAATATGGGGTGTATGTTCAATAGGAATTTGTGTTATGTCATTCTGAATTTGAAATTTAGTTGCTTAAGTAAGTACGACCTTTTCCTCAGCTGTATGAATTTCTTACTTAAAAGGACTTGTGAAGTAGCCCTGGAAAACTTAAGCTATTTTTCCTAACTCAATTGTCTTCTAAATACCCCATTGAGTTCTAACAAGCTTTCTAGCAACAACATTTAAGTTTTTAGCAATGCTATTTAATCTTTTAGATGTAAAACCATAATTAAAATCAACTTCCTCCAAATGGGCAATCCTAAGATTTAGCCTTGATAATTATTCTAACATTTTAAAGATTTGTTCTCCTGAAGAATGCACTGGGGTCTTTATAAGATTATTTGAAGTCATGGCCTTTGGGAAAATCATAACAACACTCTAAGCTTTGATTTGTAGTTGATTTATGGTAGAAGCTTGACCCTATATTGATTTTTCTAACATAGCATAATGTTGTTCCATGCTTTCCATTTTCTCTAAAAGTTTAGAGATATCCAAGGAATTTAGAGCATTGCGTAAAATAATATGATGATTTTTTATTGTTTGTAGGATGTCTGATTTATCTTCCTTATGGCTTGTCTAGATATTTACCATTCATATGAGATCTGTAACCACTTCACTTTGTGATATTTTTTCTTTTCTCATTTTGACTTGATGATCATAAAGAAAATTTTGGTTTTTTGTAACACAATCAAATCTCTTTTTTATCCATAATTTTAAATTGTTAAAGAAGCAATGAATGATTATTCAAGGTAGTGGTGAACACTTTATTTTGAGAAACAATATCTGTCATGCCTGTTTTTAATTCAATAAATTTATTTAGACCCTGATCATATCTGGATTTAATGGTTCCTAACTCTTCAAGAAGCCATTTCATAACCTGAGTCATCATAACAAACAACTCTCTCTATTTATTGTGTAATTCGGTGACTGCATTAGATATCTAATTTAATTATTGATCCTTGACTTCTTGCGAAGTTCCCATCTTAACCCAATATTTTAGGGCTCCTTGGAGGAAAGTTGTCTTGTCTTTTATGGATGAGACAAATTGTTCCATAGGTGGAAACTGACCAGGGACAAATAGTTTCTTGAAGACTGTAGACTAGTATGGGGCTTTCATGTCTACAACGATCTTATCTAGTATAAGATCTTGAGCTCTAGGAAGATCTTCCTTAGAAATAGAAGGGTAAATCTTTTGGATTATATTTATGAAAGATCGAGGTCTTTCATGCACATTTTGCTATAAGGCTTGGTCAAAGAGAATGCATCCATTATATTCTCCTCTATGAGGTTATCCTAACTGGTCGTCATTCATAATTGGAGGTTGTAGAGAGGTTCTATTCTCTATGTGAGTTGGCATCTCAAAAGCAATAGAGAATGATCTTTCTAATGTTTTCTTAGAAAGGTTTGGAGATTCAATTATAGGATTAGCTATTTCTAAGGAGAAAAAATATTTGTTATTTGGGCCAATCTGCAATTTAGGTCTGGGTTTAGGAGGTGGTCTTCTCTTAACACATTCAACATAACTAGTATTCCATTCTATTGGAATGGATACCTGTTCGAAAAGAACTTCAGTAATATATACTAGTTCACCATTAGGTTTTCATCTAGGAATACTCACCACTCTTCTGGGATTGTTGTGCAAATATTCAATAGGGGCTATAGGAGCCATACAAGCATGAATCACATATTGGGCATAGACTACACAGGGGTAAGACTCTGGTTGCATGCCAAGATTTTGGGTCTGAATATTATATTTTAGAGCAAATGAAGATGTGCGATCATAGAGATACATATAATAGTTAGGATAAGTAGTACATGACACAACATCATTATAAACATTATCAAGGATGTTGCCTAAGAAAACATGTTGGAAATTATTTTTACGAGAATCAACAAAAATAGAAAATAAAGGTATATTAAAACTTTAATAGAATAAGAGGATTATGGACTAATCAATACGACTTATATAGATATATTACCACTAAGAAACTTTGAATTAATATTTATAATGTAACTAAATCATTAAATTTGATTTTTTTAAAACCATATATCATATTCTCATTAACCGATCGAAAAATACCTATTTTAACTAATCAAAAAATTATAAAATAAAATAAACCAATAAAAAATAAATGATATCCTTAAAAATTATAATTCATACATAAGGAATGTATGGGTTTTAATGGAAGATAGATACATCATAATTTAAAAGGACCACCCAACGATACCTATATACCTACCTTCAACAAGATTTTTTAAATTTAACAGATATCTCAATCCCATTTTTTTCCATTATTCAATTTGCATTATTTTATCCAAGTTAGGTTGGATCAAGTACCGAGAGTTTCTCCTTAACTAATGTGTTAATGAATGTTGACATGCTTTGTATCTTTGCGATTTATTTGTCTCGGGTTTTTGTTTTTGGTTGGTTTGATTGATTTTGATTTTGATTTTTTTTAAATTATTGATTAGAGATAGATAGTAAATTGTATTATTTTATTAGGATTGACCCAAAAAAAATTATAAAAGGATTTAAATTTTATTATATATTTAAGATATTATGATTTTTTAATTTTTTTTGAATAAGAAGATTTTTGTAATATCAAAATATAATAGATGTCAAATTTAAAGTTGAAATTGTCATAATAATTAATTGGATATTAAATTTAAAGCAATCATTAATTATTAGAAATATTAGAATACACTACTACTAATCTTTTTAATTATAATTGTAAAACATCTATTGACGTAATTAAATAAATCTATCAAAATTGATATTATACAATCTCAATCTTCAAATTATCAATTATCGAATATATTGTTGATTTTTGAAAGCTTGTGCTATCGCTGACCACTTCAAATCTTTCTTTCATTTGGTTATGTTGATCTCTTCTGAGGTTCCTGGACTTAGTATTTTAACTTTGAAGGCTTTATGTTCAGGGGTTTTGTTGTAATCTTCTTGGGCATTGTGTCACTAGGTGTGCCTCTAAAGGTCTTTTACCTTCATCTTCTCTTTCTTGGTTGGCCTAAAGGAAGAAGGATGGATCCCATGATCAAGGTTTCATATAGCACGATAATGGAAAATTCTACCAGTTTTCTTTGTGTTTTCCTTCTCCATTGTCTTTGGTTAGCCTAAAGAAAGAAGGATGGATCCCATGATCAAGGTTTCATATAGCACGATAATGGAAAATTCTACCAGTTTTCTTTGTGTTTTCCTTCTCCTTTGTCTTTGGTTACCTTGACCTCTCCAAGGCAGGGGGTTCTTCTGAGGGAGGTGTCTAATCTTATTGTGACTCCTAGCCCTCTTCTTTCGAATGCTGTTGTTACCTCCCCTTCTCGGGTTGTTGCAGTGAGAACTAAAGCTTTGGTGGGCTCCTCGTTCAAAAGGCAAGCGAGAAGATCGGAATTTGAAAGGTTAAGATTAGAAGCAAAGGTTATGGTGAGAGATGGCTCCTAGTGGACGATGGAGGGTCTCCTCTCCTGTCAAGGAAGAACGTTAGACTGTCCCACGATTGATCTTTTTGCTCGCTTACTTTTTTAACTTTGTGGTGAATCGATACCCTTGATTGGCACGTGGTTTGTTGGTTGATGGTTTTATGCATTCTAGCTGATTAATAACCACCTTTTTATTGATTTTGTTGGGCTTTTCTTTATCAACTAGTAGCCATTTCATTTTACAATTTGATATCTTATTAGCTTTCTTTATCATCTTTATTGATTGAATGTTTTTAGATTTCTACTGAATTATAAATTTCCTTCGAAACTCTTATTTTTACTTTTATCTTTTTAAAAATGATCCAATATAATATTATAGTTTTTTTTTTTTTTTTTTTTCGAAATCCCATGATCACTTAACTTATAATAAAATTTAAATCCAAATGACTCTTATAAAATTATATTCCCTCAACGGTTACACAAATGTATAAATGCGATAGATGCTCTCATTGTCTTTATGTGGTGGAGTTAGTTAAATCACATTTAGTTTCTCGGAGTTCGATTAATATTTTTTTTTTGACAATGTCAAGTATGCTTTTAAATGTTAGAACCATCAACATCATCTTTTTTTATTGAATAAAATAAAATACAAGTGATCAAAACTGAAGGGCTGGTCCTAATTTGCATATATTCATCCAATCTTTTGCTTCATTATGTATAAATATTTATGATTTGAATTGACAATTAAGGACATATTTCATTCGAAAAGATTATTGAATAATATATTGTCCTTTGAATTTTTCCTATTCGAGCTTTTTTTAAAGAGAATGTTTCCCAAAATCATGAAAATAATGAAATATTTTTTTGGGTTTTTTTTTGAACTTGTGATCTTTTAAAATTATATATTTAATTTTAAGATTAAGTATTTGTATATTAAGGAGATTAGTGGTATTTTAAAGTTGTTAATTAATTTGTAAATAAATATTTTATTTAAAAATTAAAAAATATTGATTTTTATTTTTTTAAAAATTTATTTAAATAATTTCATATTTTAAAATATTTATGGATGTATAAAATAATTTAATTTGTTTTTTATCATGTAAAATGAATAGTATATTAAGTTGTTGGTTAACAAGGTTCTTTTGTGCGAATTGACGAGAACTTGATGGATGGTAGGTTTGCACTTTCCTTGACCTTTCCAATCCCCTCTTCCACTCAATGAGCTTGTTCTCTTCTCAAGGAAAATGGACTCAGTTCCACGACTTCCGATGGTGCAATTAAGGGATCTTTTTTTAGCTTGTGGTTTCCTCTTCCCGGCCTTCTGTACCTGAGATTCCTCCTTCCTCCCCCCTAAAGAAGCCTCTTCTCTGGTGGCTTCTGCCACTCCTCCTTTACATGTTGAGTATTCTAACTCTCCTCCCAAAACTATGGCTAAGAGACACAAAGCACTTGTTGGCACATATACTAAAAATAAAGGTTGCAAGTCCGAGGTAGAAAGGCTAAGATTGGAATCAGAAGCTCTGGTGGGAGGCAACTCCTAATGGACAATGAAGGACCTTCTCTTTAGATGCAAGAGAAGATTGGATTTACACTGAGGCTGTAAGCAACTTTTCTTCTAGATGAATCTTCTCTTATTTGGTTGTTAAGTTGTTGATGCTTCGTGGATGTTTTGTAGAAGTTTTGTGGACTTTTGCTTAATTTGCCTTCTATTTATATGAATGTCTTTCTCTCGTTGGTGGTGTTCCGTTGAGGGTTAAGTTTTTTGTGTCTTTGATCTCTTATTTTTTCTTTTTGGTTTCGAGGACTGGGCCCCTATTTGTGCCCTAGTGTTGGTTCAAAGTTCTGGTCAAAATGTTTACCCTTAATCTAATATACAAAAAATGGTAGATAGAAAATTGAAAAAATAATTGATTGAAATCATGAAATATATTTCTAAATAGGAAAAACATAATGCATGCCCAATCAAAAGGGTAGGTGATATGAGAACACACCCCGAACAAAAGCAAAACAAAATATATGCTGAGAAAAAAAAACCCATGACAACCAAAGTCATCGCCCTAAGACCACAAAATCACTAGTATAATATTACATCAAGGGTGACATCAAGAACAATCCATTAAATGACATGAAACAAGAATTAAGCTGCAAATGCAACCAACCCTGCAAATGGAGGATGAGGTGGCAAGGTTTCAGAGTTATTCCCCCAATTGCTTCTATAGGGGTGTGGTTCATCAAGTATGCATTCCCAACCATATTTCTCTTTAGTTTCTTTTGTGGATTCTTCTATTTATCAAATGGGGGAGGGGGCAAGGGTGAAATACAAAGATCCAATCTGGGTATTTTCCCCTGCCCATCCCATCCGAAAGGTGCATACCAAAGTTTCCATATCTATCCTATGGTGAGGGTCACCCTTCATGCACCCCCCTCGTCCCTAATGATGAGAATTGTTGACAAAGAGGAGGTGGTGGGGTAGAGAATGCAAAGCAACTCTGCAAACTATGACAACCTTTGCCATAGTCCCAGTGCTCCTACTCTGTTCCTTGTGGGTCTAGGTGTCACTCGTCTGGAAAAACCCTACTAACAATTTGAGAGGCATTGCCTCAATTGCCAATGAACATTTGTAGGGTTTCAACCTCCAATGCCACTTTTTATGCTTGTAATTTTATTTATATCATAACATTCGATAGGGTAGCAATTATGTTAGAAGTAGAGAATTATCTATCTAGATGTTTTTATTAAATACAATATACATTTTTATTAAATAAAACAAAATTTATATCTTTCCAAAGAATAAAGAAAACCCCAATACAAAAAATATGCCAAATTTGCTTGAATCTTGCAGGAAACATAGTAGAATCCCCTAAAAGAACTACGTTCCAAGAGAAGGCTTTTGGTTTAAAACACTAAAAAAAGGGAGTGAATCCACATACAAACATCCTAGGATCTAACATTGAACCAAAATATGTATTTTAGAGGCTCAATTTGATCGTAGGTAACACATCTAGGAGAGGCAATTTACAGATGAAGTGATATATCCCCACTAGAAGACCTTGGTAAAAAATGCACCAAGAAAAAATAACTTTTTTGGCTCTACAACTACTAACCAAATGGTTGGAATCTCTTACTCTAAAGACAATAAGAGCCAATAAGATTCCATCATTTGTTGAGCATTTCCCAAGGCACATTGTTGGGAGATAGTGATTGATAATGAAGCTAAGGTTTGTACCAAATCATGGGAGTGGATACACTTTAGTTCTAATCTTTCCACCATCTGAGATATATCCTTTAATTCTAAATTTTTGCAAATCATAGTCTAACACAACCATCTAGATCTTAGCAATGGATTCAAAAACATGGTTGTTGAGTTTGAACATAGTATTTAAGTCATGCCACCTGACCCAGGATCTATAAATTTTATCAAATATATCTTGTATTTTATTTGAATGCCTTTGTGAAATAGTCAAAGGGCTTTGATTCTAGGAACCTCCATCAAGGGCTTCCCATTAAAGGATATAATAGGAGACCACCATAAAGAGTGAGAATCGATGAAGAGACCAAATCTAAATCCGTCCTCCTTCCACACCAACCAAGGCTTAATGTTTTCAAAACCTTCCTTAAACTTTTATCCATGTAAGAGCTTATAATATTTATATGAACAAGAGCAACAAGTAGAATTTTAAATCCCAAATTATTCCAGGTTCCTTGACTATAAAAACTACTTGAGGAGATGTAATGTCTAAGAAGAAATTTCCATGATTCTTGGTCTTTGATGCCATGGGGAATATATTTAGCATAGAGGGTCGTCTCTTATTAGGATATATAAATTATCCCAATCCCACTAATGTCTTTGGGTTTGCAACAAAATTTCTAAATAAATCTATGAAATATTTTTTTGCCTTCTGTATTGGTCCAAAGGAAGGCTCTTAATAATTTCCCAAGATTCTTGTAGACAATATTTGAGAGAACCCAATAATAGTAGACATGAATGGCATCTATGAATTTGGAATTAATTTTAAACTTACCCACGAGAGATAGAGGCTTAGTAATCCAACATGATAAAAAAATTTCCACTCTCAGAATAACATAGTTCTATATCTCAACCTGGTAAGCTTGAAAATCAAATGGGACTCCCAATAATTTAAACATCTCTATTGTTAGAATAATGAATATTTAAGCTTACCTAGGGTTAATTTTATTTACCTAGGTTAATTTATTTTATTGTTGAGAATCTCTCAACAATATATTTGTTCGTAGTATGTGGAAACAAATAGTTTGTTTTCTCTATTTTGTAATCACAACAAATAGTTTGTTGTCGTAAAACAAACTATTTGTATTATATATACTTTACAATCTATGAGAGATTAATGAGAGAATACATATAATTTATAGGATTATCACCTATTTTTTAGGTGTGAGAGAAATATTTTATTCTCTGGTATTATTTGTAGGTTATTTGTTGTGGTTCTTTCTCCTGGATTGATCCTGTGGATCCTGTGTATCTCCTGCTCATTCTTTCATGGTATCAAAGCTTGGAGTTCTAGTTGAAGATCCTCTTCCCTAAATTTTTTTCATCATTTTGCATCTATTAACACAGTCAAAAACATTATTTTATTGATGTGTTACAGATATTTTTATTCTCTAACATTCTGGGTCTTGTTTACAAGTTTTTTTTGGAAATTTCTGTACTTTATGCTCATTTATGACCGTACAGATTTCCAAATTCAATTTTTTTTTTCACAGGGGCATAGAAAATCAAGTTAGGAATCCATTTTAACCTGAATTTTTTCATTCCATGTTGGCCATACAGTCTTTCATTAAAAAACCAGCTAACTGGTTCCTTTTGACAGACTGTAGTGCCTGTACGGTTTTTTGATGTGGAAGATCGTACGGTTGACTTTTTTGAAATATGAGACCTGTTCATGAAAGTTGACTGTGATAGCTTTCATTCCATATAAATTAGTACAGATTTGGACCAGCCTATACAGTGTTTTGGAAGGTTACAATAGGAATTAAAAAATTTATTTTTGGTCTGCAGCATAGCCGTACGGTTTTCTCCATTTTGAAAGCTTTATACTGCGTAAAATCAAAATCTGAAAATTTTATGTTTTAGCAGACTTCCTAGGCTTTCATTTCCAGGTGAGAAGTATGGATTGGATCAGGCCATACAGTCCTTTAGGCAGATCATGTGGAGCCAATTCTGCATTTGCTTGGAGGTGTTTTCCTTCGCCAGTGTTTACAAAATTCCTTAGAAATTTCCCTAATCACCATGCCTTGCTGGAACAAGAGATTATTTATTTTAAAGCCAAAGATTATTCAACATTTATCTCACACATGTGAGTCATTTTGGCTTATTTTTTATTAATTTCTTAATTTCTTATTGATTTAAATGCAAGTCTCTAGCTTTAAAAGTACAAATTTGACTTTGCTAAAGTGGCTAGAGGTATTTTGTTAAAAATTTGTAGGGAGGAAGTCTTGGGGTCAAATATCCCTACATTTTTTTTGCATAAAGCCATTTTTTTTACTTTTGTATAAGCTAAGGCTAAATTTTTTTTCGTCGGGAGACGTTAAATTGTAACAGGAGGGGTGTTTTGAGAAAAAAATGAATGTCTAGGTTGTTCTTGTCAACATCATCATCTTCTTCAGGAATGGAATCCTGATTGTTTGAACCCCTAAACTCCACAAATTACCATGTTTGGAAGCCAAAAATGCAACAACTCCTTCAATCAAAGGGCTTATGGAGAATTTTTTCTGAAACAACACTGCGGCATTCACCACTGAAAAAGATGAATATGCATATGGTTGTAAGCAAGATGAGGCTCTTGGATTGATTTGCCTCAACGTCTCAGATAATCTTCAATTTCACATTGCAGATCCTACAATGCCAAAAGAGGTATGGGAAAAATTTAAAAACCTATTTGGCAAAGTTAATGAGATTAAAATTTTGCAATTACACGCATAATTGAGTACTCTCTCTCCATCAGATTTCCCTTCAATAGATGAATTCTTGGCAAAATTCAAATTTATAAGGTCATAGTTGAAAGCTAGTGACAAGGATAAAAGTGATTAGGAGTGCATTTTCATGATTTTGTCAAAGTTGAAAGGACCATATAGTGTTTTTTCCTCTGCTTTTTATACTATGATGGATACATTAGGTGATGAATTCAAATGGCCTTCCTTTGAAGTTTTTTGTGAAAGATTTACTAGGGAGCAAACAAAATTAATGGCCTTAGATGCTCTACCTAGTCCTAATCATGCTCTAGTTGCTAATTCTTCTAAAGTAAAACCTTCACCTGAGTCTAAACAAAAGCAAGCACCTTCAAATAACCCTCCAGAGTCCACCACCCAAACACCTCATCATTCTAAATCTACTAAGACCAAAAAGTCCTTTAAGCAAAAGAAGAAAACATTTGGTCCATGTAATTTTTGTGGTGGTCCTAATCATGATGAAAGTAGATGTTTTAAGAAGATGGAAGCATTCGAGGTAGTGGTTAGACAATACAAAATTTCCATTCCATCTCCATCTCCTTCTACTTCTCCTATAGGAAAAGGGAAAGCACTTTCAGCCAAGGCTATATCTTCATGTCATGATTAGTGGATTTTTGAATCAGGTGCTTCTCATCATCTCACACATTCTAAGGATCTATTGTCTTCTCTTACAGATTGTAGTACATCACGTATTGTTATGGGTAACTCCTCACAGATTGAAGTTTTGGGATCTGGTACTGTTGATAAACATGATGGATGTTTTAACAATTTATTGCTTATACCCCAAATCTCTTCTAATCTTCTCTCTGTATATCAAATATGTAATTCTGGTATTGGTAAAACTATGGAGTTTACTTCACATGATGTTGTAATAAGAGAATGTAATGATCCTAGTGAGATAGTTGCTATAGGTACAACAAACCATACTACAAGACTCTATACTTTTGATAAGTTTGAGTCTTTAATGGCTTCTGGTTCTTCACTCATAGCACATGGTAATAGTCTCAGCAAATTGTGGCATGAGAGATTAGGGCATTTGAGTTATGGATATATGCAACAAATGAGTACAAAACATCTTGTAAAAGGCCTTCCTAAGGTCTCATGTAGTGATGGGGTGTGTCTTGGTTGTCTAGTTGGTAAATAGCACCAGGATCCATTTCCAGTTGGTAAGGCCACATGTGAAAATGCACCCTTACGGTTGGTTCATAGTGATTTGATGACTTTTCCAACTCTTTCTTTTTTAGGGGCTAAATATGAACTCACATTCATTGATGATTTCACTCGTAAAACTTGGGTATATTTTCTCAAGTTGAAAAGTGAAGTTTTTTAGACTTTTAAGGCTTCCAAAGCCTTTGTTGAAAAATAATCATCTCTTCCTCTTAAGAAGATACACACTGACAATGGGGGGAATATGACAGTAATGCTTTTTATGATTTTTATATTGAGCATGGGATACAACACCAGTTCACTATACCACATAGTCAACAAAATGGTGTAGCAGAGAGGAAGAATCGGACATTTAAAGAGATGGCTAATTGTATGATTCACTCTAAAAATTTGTTCCCATAATATTGGGCTGAAGCTGTAAATTGTGCAAACTACATTCAAAACCGTATGCCTCACAAAGCTGTGCAAAATATGACACCTAAAGAAGCTTGGTTTGGGATCAAGCCTGATATTTCAAACTTTCACATCTTTGGGAGTCAAGCATGGGCATTTGTTCCTGATGAAAAATGCAAAGCATTGGAGAAGAAAAGCCAACCACTTATTTTTGTTGGCTATTGTGAAGATGTAAAAGCCTACTGTATTTTTGATCCTGTCACACATGATGTGTTGTTTTGATGGGATGTTCAAGTTGATGAGCTACCCACTCCACATGAGTGTACATTTAGTTCTTCTCCTCCTTCTTCTACCAAGGATAGTGAGGATTTGCTTTCTATTGTTGATGATGATGATGTTGCACTTGTTCAACCACCACAGCCATCTTCTTCACCACCTTTACCCAAGTGGGCAAAGAGCACTTTACAGGCAGCTGGTTCCTTTGTTGGTGATCCATCTGATTCTCATCACACTCGCTCACAGACATCTGGTGTTTCTCTTTTGGGACAAGCTTGTATAAATGATCTAGTGTAGTTTTTTGAGGCCATTGGTATACCTGAGTGGGATGTTGCAATGTATGATGAGTATTCTTCATTGATGAAGAATGATACTTGGGATCTTGTCCCTCTTCCTAAGGGAAGAAACTTGTAAAATGCAAATGGATCTATAGGACCAAATATGCTGCAGATGGATCAGTAGATAAGTACAAAGCGAGATTAGTACCTAAGGGTTTTTCATAGGTTGAAGGAGTTGATTACTCTGAGACCTTTGCCCCTGTAGCTAAGATGGATTCTATTCGGCTTGTATTCTCTCTTGCTGCTTCACATTCTTGGTCAGTTTTTTAGATGGATGTGAAGAGTGCTTTCTTGCATGGTGATCTCTATGAGGAGATCTATATGGAGTAGCCTCCAAGATTTGTGCAAGAATCATCATTGGTTTGTAGACTCTGTCGTTCTCTTTATGGCCTTAAACAAGCTCCTAGAGCTTGGTACGAGATGGATAGTTTTCTTTTGAGTTTTGGTTTTATTCATTATGAGTCAGATCACAATGTCATCCTAAAGCAAGGTGAGGAGCTTGTCATTTTGGTTTTTAATGTTGATGATCTCATCCTCACTGGTAGTTTAGATTCTTTGATACATGACATCAAGGACAAGTTGGTAGATAGGTTTGATATGACAGATCTGGGACTTCATTATTTTCTTGGTCTTCAAGTTTTTCAGTCTTCTGAGGGCATCTCTATTGGACAACAGAAGTATGCGACAGATCTTCTTCATTGATTTGGCATGGCTAATTGTAAGCTTTCCCCCACTCCATATCAGTCAGGTATTGTGTTGTCTGCCACTTGTACGACTCTTGTTAATTCATCTTTGTATAGGCAACTTGTAGGTAGTCTTTTATACCTGACTCATACCTGTCCTGACATCACATTTGCTATGAACCTTGTCTCTTGATTCTCACATGAGCCTCATGAGAGTCATTAGAAAGTAACCAAGCATATTTTGTGCTATATTCGGGGCACCACTCACTTTGGTATACATTACACACCACATAGTTCTACACAGCTTGTTGGGTACACTGACTTTGATTGGGCTAGTGATGTTGACACTCGCAAGTCCACTTGCAGATTTGATTTCACACTTGGTTTAGGTCTAGTTGATTAGGCATGTAAAAAGTAGATTGCTATTGCATTGTCCTCTACTGAGGCTGAGTATCGAGGTGTTATCAAAGCTAGTTAGGAGACACTTTGGCTTCGACAGTTCCTTAGAGAGTTTGGCTTCACACAACATGGTTCTACTACTCTTTGGTGTGACAACCAAAGTGTGATTGTTATTTCACGCAATCCTATTGAGCATTAGCAAAAAAAACACATTGAGATTCACATGTACTTCATTTGACATCTTATTCAAGATGGAGTTCTTTCTTTGGAATTTGTGCCTACAGCTGAGCAGATTGCAGACATCTTCACTAAACCTTTGGCTTGTCCTCGTTATCTTCAGTTGTGAGCAATGCTTGGGGTGAAGGAAGTTGTCCTTGGGGGGGATTTACCATGAAGTCCTTCCTTTATTTTTCATATATTTTTATTGGTTTGTACATGGGTACCTTATCAGGCCTAGTAGCTAAGACCCATCTTTGTTTGTCATTCTCCCTATGTTTTGCTTAAGGGAGGGTATTGGAATAATGAATATTTAAGCTTACCTAGGGTTAATAGGGTAAGTTATTTATTACCTAGAGTTAGTTTTATTTACCTAGGTTAATTTATTTTATTGTTGAGAATCTCTCAACAATATATTTATTCGTAGTATGTGAAAACAAATAGTTTATTTTCTCTATTTTGTAATCACAACAACTAGTTTGTTGTTGTAAAACAAACTATTTGTATTATATATACTTTACAATCTATGAGAGATTAATGAGAGAATACAGAGAATTTATAGGATTATCACCTATTTTTTAGGTGTCAAAGAAATATTTTATTCTCTGATATTATTTGTAGGTTATTTGTTGTGGGTTCTTTCTCCTGGATTGATCTTGTTGATCCTATGTATCTCCTGCTCATTCTTTCATCCATATATACAATCCACATCTTTTGGTGTGCCTCAAGCTAGTTAGGTAAAGGACCATAGGATTGCCTATAACATTAATTCTTAGCCCATTGGATACTAGAACCAGAGGCCAATAAAAAAATATGAAGCCAATACATGGTGTTTTGGATTACCATTTCCTCTTCCATAATAGTAAGGAGCTAGTCATTTGCAAAGTGGCCATTGAGAATATGGCATTAAGGTGCATGAGGGAGGACATTTCCATTTATCATCCCTCTAAAAGTGTATTCTATCAATATATATCCAAACTCTTCTACAACAAGGACATAGAACAAGGGAGCTAATGCGTAGCCTTGCCTAATGGATCAAAAAGACTAACATTCTCATAACGATTCCCTAGTGAGATAAGAAGAAGCATATTGAAAGAGATTTTGGACATAGTTAACAAACCTAGGACCAAAATGAAGGGCTTGCAACATGGAGATAATGAAGGGAGATTCAATCTTGTCATTTAATTTTTCAAAGTCAATTTTGATAAATAGAGCTTTCTGCTTAGATGTTTGAGCCATTTCATCTCTTCCCAAACAACAATGATGTTATCTAATATGTATCTACTTTCAATTAATCTAATTTACTCAAGTATGACCATCAAGGGAAGGAGGTAACTAATTCTTAGGACTAGAGCCTTAGCAATAATATTATAATAAATAGTCAAAAGGGTTATGAGCCTCCAATTCATTATTATCTCTAGGTCCCTAACCTTGGGAATAAACTTGATATTTCATTTGTTGAGGATATTTCCAAGAGAATCCTTGGCCATAACTTCCAAATATGCATTGTGTAAATCAAGTCTTCATAATCCCAAAAGGTCTGGTAGACTTCACAAAAAAATCCATCAATAGTTAGGGCTTTATCATGAGCCATACCAATTAGTGTATTATGAAGATCCTCATTGGAGAGGGGCCTATCACATTCTATTATTTGGCTTGGATTAAATTTACAAGGAATAATATCTAGACTTTTTTTAAAAACATCCCTATCTTCATAAGGTGTTGAGCTTGAAAAAATTATGTGTTTAACAAATTCTTACATAATTTCTATGAGACTAGTGAGACAGTCACCAACTTAATTTATAACCTTGATTTACATAACAGAATGAAGAAATCTTATCTTGTTGACAAATTCCTTGGAAATTCTAGTCCTAATCTTTAGCCATTGAATATGGATCCAGATTTTGTCTCCATGAGCTTGATGAAACTCAAAGAATTTGATTTTTTATCTTAGCTCAATACTTTCATATTACAAAGTCTCATTTAGGGGGGATTGTTCAAGTTATTGAGAAAATTGATTGAATTTCCTTATGTAAGAAAATTTTGATCTTTTTCTTGTTATCAACTGTCCTTAGAATCACTCATCAAAGACATGCTAGTTGTTGCAGTTTGTGGATATTGTGATGGGACTTTGAATAATTCTAGGAATTTATAGATAATTTAAAGGTAAACATAATGCATATTACTACATCAAGATTCTTCTTATTTTCTAATAATGTATACATACTTATTATCATTTTATCAGTTAAAGACTTTAGAGATAAACAATAAGTAATAATACATTCATTCACAATAAAAATGTGATCAATTCAAGTAAGATTTATACATGTACAAAATACACTTGATAAAATATTCTTGAATCAAAGAGTGCCATATATTGATCTCTATTACATTCCAGACTCTTTTTTTATAAATTCATAATATATATAATGTTTCATATAGACTACAGATCTTCATTTTCATGACCTTTAATTTTCAAGATCAAAGGAACTGTTAAAATTCCATGTGCTTGATTATCTTATGTGATGCATATTTTATAGGAAATACACTTTATCTTACCCTTATTACTTGTTTCTATTACAAAAGCGTATGTGACTTATGTTTTGCATCTCCCTACTAACACTTCCCTAAACTTAAAGAGTTATCTTGACCTAAGATAAAGATGATAACAGAGTACCACTAATTGAAGCAGATGCAGTTTCTTTGAGATCAATTGATGATTCAGTCAAGAAGTAATGATTCAGTCAAGACATCTAATTCCTATCACCATTGTGTTGAAATTATCAATCTTACTTGAAATTTGATAACAATGTATAATTTGGACCAAAACCACTAAAACACACTAAATGGTTCAAGCTTGTCATATACAAGTGTTGATTTAGGCTAATATATCCGTGAATGGACAATGCATTTTATGTGATTATTAACTTTCCTCAAATCATTTCAAGTCAAAAAGATGAAAATATAATTTGATGCTTTGAACCACTAAATTATTCTAATTTAGAAGCAAACAGCACATGCGTGTGTTATTTTATGTTGACAATGTTCTAAATGGGGTATTGCTCTATACACAACTTATACCTTCTTCTAATTATACTCTAGTCAAATTAAGACTCAGTAACTTGACATTTTTACTAGTTTGATTAAGTTGAGCAACCAATTTCTAAAGAATTATAAAAAATTAATTAACCTCAATTAAGAAAATTAAACCAAATCAAGAGCTTAAGTGGAAAACCCATGGAAGATATTGAATATTTATTAATTAGAAATCCATTTCTAATATTTGCATCATTTGGTGACATCATCAATGGGGTGGCATGCATAAGCCATAAATATAACATGTATCTAGTTTAATCCCTCCCATGCCTTATTAATGCCCCTTTCTTTTAAATATTAATGAGGGTATTAATGGATTGAGCCTCAAAAATTGAATTGATCCATGGCCACACATTTTGATCTCAATATGGACAGGCGTGATTGATTTTGATCATTTCCAAAAATTTATAAATACAAGGGATCTCACTCATCTTTTTGAGCTCTTTTGGTGTAAACTTATTATGCAAAATTACCTTTATAAGCTATTTTTATGTAGTGTTATTATGCTTAATTTGCAATAGGATATCTTCAACTATTGGCATATATCTGATCAATTTCATGAGCCTAGTTTATTGGTACATTGAGAGATGATGTAGGCATGAGTCATGCATCATTGACAAAGACTTGGAACACCAAATCAAGGGAAAATCATGTTTTTGAGTTGCATTTTGGAGGAGGGATACTCTTCGGAAGGTTTGATGTTGTATTATTTATTTCAATAGCTCTTAGTTTTCATTTATAGAACCCCATGAGGGAATTGGCTTTGTGAGTTATGTTCTTCAAGTTTATTTTGAGTTTACTTGATTAATGCATGATTTAACTCACTTTGGATTCCTACTCTATATCTTAGCATGACTGGTAGGACCACACATCCCATACAAGCAAGGAGACTAATTTTCCACTCTTAGATCTTCTAATACATGCTTAAAAGTCTTTAAAAATCATGTTTTATCTTCATTTTTCACATGTTTTTATTCTTTTTTATGACACACAGTTTACATAGTGACTGACATCGATTTACTCTAACCTACCTCGATCCTATTCTAATTGACATCGGTCCTTATGTGAAGCGTAGAACATGGCAAAAAGTGGGATTTTTGGTGTTTTCTTGAAAAAATTTAGTGGTTATTATGTGTTTTTAAACTTGTGTATTTTTTGTATACACATATTTTTTTAATTTTTATCAAATGCTGACACTTTACATCTTGCAGGAATCTATCATGACTCAATCTCTCTGAGTGCACGCCTTAAGGGATTCACCAAGGAAAGGGTGTCAAGACCTTTGGTGCTTCACAGGATTGTTATCCCTTTTTGCTATATTATTACCAATCCAACTAGATCCCAAAACCTTTCCATAAGTTGTTTCTCCTCCCTTACACATTCCTCTATTTTTTCCCTCTTTCTACCCTTCTTCTCTTTGCTTGACACCCTTTTGACCTATTTAACAAAGTATGTCGACCTAGTTGACCTAGTATAGTTTAGGGTCACTTTAGCTTTTTAGGTTTGTTAACCTTTCAACTGACCTAGTATAGACTTTAGATATTAGCCTAAAAATGTGCTAGGCAACCAAGTCGACCTAGCCCAACCAAAATTCTTGAATGATTTTAAGGTCAGATAATCATATATATACAAAGTCATTTCGGTCATTATTAAAAATACAATCAAGAGTTATTATTCACTTGCACGTTTTCACAATCTACTCTTCCACCATGCTACTTAATGAGTCTTAGCTTAAGTTTCTTATTTTGGATAATCTAGTCTTGTGGATAGGTCTTGGATGCTTTGGCCTAATAAAGTGATCCTTACAAACCATACCAACCTCTTACGAAGCCCCATTGGCCAAGGAAGAGATTCGATCACGATGGGTTCACATTCAGGTAAGTATATTCTAACTTTATTCTCCTCTCTTTTAGTAGATAAAAGTGGCATAAGTGTTGGCTTGAATAATATTACTCTTCATATTCTATGTTTTAGGGTGTTACTCATACTTACTTTATTTGAAGTTCCCTATATATATTTGATTGCTTTGCATCTAACCCCTCACATTGTGCAACAAGCTTTGGTGTGCACTAGATTAGTTTACTTTTCTTATTATTAGAATAGTTTATTTTCTTGTTTGTTAGCATAAGTGAAATATCAAATCATATGACTCTTTTAGGGTTGTTATGCAATTGTGTTAGACTGTAAGCTTTAGAACCCTTCCTAGTATGATATGTTGTGACAGGTGATATAAGTGATCCCCTAATTGGGTCTAACAGATCCCCATATTGGTCATACTCTCGCTTAACAAGTGTATACCCAATTAGAAGTGTAGGTGTGCTATATCTTATTTGATCTAGGATTAATTCATGTACATCATGCAATTTTGATTGCATACATTTTGGTGACCTTGATGTGAATTCTATCCCACCACTGGTTAGATTGTCTTCACATTTCCATTTTTGTCTCTTTTCTTGTTAGTATTAGTAGGATTTATTTCACTCATTTCATTCTTTTTATCCTCATTTTTATCACTTATTTCTTCCCTATTTGTGTTCTCTACATCATCACAAATCTAATGCATTTTATGATTTGTAAAATGGATAAGTAAAACTAAAGATATAAGAAAAGAACCTATCTATTATACTAGGTTGACCTAGTGTTTGTTTTGGCTTTTGTACACTGCGCTAGATCAACCTCGTCAACCTAGTATAGTCTATAATCCCTGTTTCCTACACTAGGTTGATCTGGTCAACCTAGTTCTATTTTTTGCCTTGTTTTCTAATTTAGCTTTTTGCCTTCCTTGTATGTCTGACTTAATTCTCTATCTATCTGACTTAGTTATTTATCTCTATCTGTTATTATTATATTTTAGCATTCTTTTCATTTTATCTTCAAGCATCATATCCCCCATTAGAAACTTCTTGCATAGCCTGAATCCATTTATACACTCTATGGGGTTCTCTTTTCTTCTTATGATTTCTTATCTATTCTTCCTCTTTTTAGCTGTTCGGGCATCTTGCGATGCAAATCCACACATTACTCTAGCCTTTAAGGCATCTTGTGATGCCCACCCACATATCATTTAAGACTTTGTGGCATCTTGTGATTCCCATCCCTACATCCACTTACCCTTTGGGGCATATTGTGATGCCCACTCTTATTCTCCATTACATTCTACCAAACTAATTTAAATCCAATAAACATTTCAAGACAACTACATTTGTCTCTCACATGCCTATCATTGATAAATCCATTAATGTAGGATACATTTCTTTATTGTCATGTTTTCTATCTATATCTATCTAACTATTTTTGAAGGTTACTTAAGCACAGGTCTCTCCCTTTTTAGTAGTTTCCTCTTGTTCACAAACCTTTAGTCATCTATTTTTGGTCTTTTGGTTTATTGATTTACCATAGTCTTCACTATCTTATTTTTCACACTCTTACTTAACAATTTTGTTTTGGTGTCCCTTGGGTTTTTATTTTTTGAGTTTCTTTGTAAGACCATAGATAGGACCCGACATCCTTGACAAAACCACCATATTTTACTTATATTCTTTCTCTTTTTGCTGTTTGCCAATGTTTTTTTGGCATCCTTTGGATTTTTCTTTTGTGAGGTGCTTTGTAAAAAGGCTCCCTCACTTTGATTTGCTCTTAGTTATTAGCACCCTCATGGGTCTCTCTTTTATGAGTTTCTTTGTAAGAGCATGGATAGGACTCGACCCTCCTAATAAAATTACCATTCTTTTCATGTTCTTGATCCTTGTTATTAGACTTTAGCTTTTGCTTCTTTGGTTAGATGGAATTTACATAACAATCTATGTTAGCATGTTTTCCTCTATTTCTCTCAGTCTTATGATAAGGAATCACACCTTTGTTGTCATTATATCCCTTCTTTTTTCCCTTTGTTACATTTTTTTGTAGTTTGAAGCAATTCAAATTGTTCTATGTGCCATTACTCTTGATTTCCCCTTTCTCTCATCTCATTGGATAAAACAAGGTCAAAGTTAGGATAACACTTTTATTTCACCTAGATTTATGAAACTCTTAGACCCCATGCTCTTTGAAGTTTCTCTCTCTTAGCAACCTTGTCCCAAAGTTTTCAAATGAAAGTCATCGTTAGCACCCATGTTTAGTTTTCCAAATTTGTATGGAGGAGGAATAGAAAAAGCCATCAGAATAAAGTTAAAAGCCAAATAATTTGAAACAAAAGGCAATGATATCTAAAAAGCAACATGTAAATCTCAAAAGTCAAATTCATACCAAAAGACATGATTACAAGCACATATCCTATCTCCAATCAAAGCTCAAACTCCATAGTCGGATTCACATAGAGCTGAAGTCCTTTGGGGTGTGGTATACCAGTATATTTGAATAGGAGATTTCAAAAAAAATCTATGGTGCTACCTACTTTCTCATGCAAGTACCCAATATTCATAGTAGATTGATGGCTCTATAAGGGGTCTTGAAGAATGGGGAACACATTGTGGGAAGGCAGGTCCATTTTACTTTTCATGCTTATAGCCTTCATCAGATGATCTATATACTCCATTTGTTAACCTAAGACTTGTGTAGCTAAGAGAAGTTCTTCAGAGTCCCTAAGGTCAACAGTCTTCTTGTTTTGATAAACCAAATTTGAGTATCTTGACTTCAATAAAGAGTTTCTTTACCTTAGTTTTTCATTCATTATCCCCTCCACCCATTTCATCTCCCCCCTTGAAATCCAAATTATGATTCCAAATCTATTTTCCCTCTTCTTTAAATTCCTTCTTCATTTTTTAAAAATATGCTAGCACTACTTTGTTTAAATTTTATCTGTCTTTAGATGCAAAACAACATGTTTGAGAAACTTTGGATCATATTCTTCACTTATTTTTACATTTACTAAACTTACTTTACTTTCCTTTTTCCATTTATCATGATTTTGTTGTCTTGATATTATGAACACCTGAGTTCATACCCTTTTTCCATTTTTGAGTGAGATGTGGTTTGTTATTGCTCACTCATCAATGTTGTTTTCCCTTTTATGCATTTCCTTTTTCCATTGTTGAGTGAGAAGTGGATTGTTACTGCTCACTCATCAATGTTGTTTTAGCATCTTATTTTTCTTTTTACCATTGATTTAAATTGCTTATCATTCCTTTTTAAAAATTTATCCGTGGTTTGAATTGGTGAGTTTACCTTTTCTTACTTGAGGTTTACTTGTTTGAGTTTTTTTGGTCTTTAGTAGCCTTGGATTTTTTATTAAATAATTTACTCTTTTTTGACTTGGTCATATGGTCTAACATAACATTTTTTAGCCAACTTTCTAAATTCCCAAGTACGTCCTATCCACATAGCACTATTTATCTTGGCTTTTTTTATGTTTGTTTTTGTTCCTTAGTTTTGTATTCTTGGGTTTGTCGAAAGCAGTCTTTGTGCCATACACAATCAAAACTAAAAACACAGTTGAAAATCATTTTGTGATAAAAGGTAAGTCAAGGTATGCATTGCATTTACTTTTTAATTATTTAATTTTTAGATTAGTTTCCCTTTTCTATCATTTACTTTCAATTATTTTATGCTTTTTAAAATACTGTAACTTTTTTTAGCATTAGTTTTGTGTGTCCTTATGTTCTTTCTAGAATCACCATCTCCTATTACACCTTAGTGACACATGATGAGATTTGAGTGGGGCATATGTATACACATAATATTTTTAACTTTTATCAAATATTGATGCTTTACATCTTGAAAGAACCTGTCATGACTCAATCTCTCTGAGTGCATGCCTTAAGGGGTGCATCAAAAAAGGGGTGGGAAGACCTTTGGTGCTTCACAAGATTATTGTCCCTTTTTTCCATATTATTAATAATCCAACTAGATCCCAAAACCTTTCCCTAATCTGTTTCTCCTCCCTTGCACATTCTTCTAGTCTTTTCCTCTTTCTATCCTTCTTCTCCTTGCTTGACACCCATTTGACCTGTTCAAAAAACTAGGTTGACCTGGTCGACCTAGTATAGTTTAGGGTCACTTTAGCTCTTTATGTTTGTTAACCTTTTGACCAACCTAACACAAAATTTAGACATTAGTCCAAAAATGTGCTAGGTCAATCAGGTCGACTTAGCACAACTGACCTTCCTAAATGATTTTAGGGTAAGATACTCATATATATACAAGGTCATTTCAGTCATTATTAAAAATGCAATGAAGAGTTATTATTTACTTGAACTTCTTCACAATTTGCTCTTCCACCATTCTACTTGAGGAGTCTTAACTTAGGTTTCTTATTTTGGAGAATCTATTCTTGTGGATAATTTTTGGATGTTTTGGCCTGACAAAGTGATCCTTATGAACCACAACAACCTCTTACAAAGCCCCATTGGCCAAAGGAGAAATTGAATCGTAACAGGTTCACATTCAGGTAAGTATATTCTAACTTTATTCTCCTCTCTTTTAGTAGACAGAGATATCATAAGTGTTGGATCGAATAATATTAATATTCATAGTCTATGTATTAGGGTGTTACTCATACTTACTTTATTTGAAGTTCCCTATACACATTTGATTGCTTTGCATCTAACCCCTCACAATGTGCCACAAGATTTAGTGTGCACTAGATTAGTTTAATTTCTTGTTTGTTAGCATAAGTAAAATACCAAATCATAGCACTCTTTTACGATTATTGTGTGATTGTGTTAGACTGTAGGCTTTGGAACCCTTCTTAGCATGATATGTTGTGACAAATGATATAAATGATCCCCTAATTAGGTCTAGTGGATCCCCATATTGGTCATGCTCCTGCTTAAGAAGTGTATACCCAATTAGAAGTATAAGTGTGATCTATCTTATTTAATCCAATAATAATTCATGTACATCATGCAATTCTAATTGCATACATTTTCTATTCAAACTTTTGTAGGATCTAAAGGGTTTTTGAGTTTTTATGCTAATAGTTTTTTTGGTGAAAAATCATGTTTTTACTAAATTTTTATAGGCAAATGGTATCTATTCTAAGTCGACCAACATTTATTCTCTATGAACTGACCAGTCTCCTTTGACCAATATCAGTCCCTGCGTGGACTAACGTCGATCTCTGTGTCAAGAAAATAGAGACCCAAGAGTAAGTTTTGATATTTTGTTTTCTCATTTATATTTTGTATTCAAGGCAGACATAAACCCTCTAAAAATTTTAGAACACAAGCTAGAAAAAGGCATAAATTTGAAAATGATTAAGTCTTGAATACTTTTATTTGGTTCGTAAAAGGAATCTAGGTGTTTTATGCTTAGTTGTTTTATGAATTTTTCTACAAGTTTTCAATTAAGGCCAAGAGACCAAATTTCATAAAAAACTTCACTTTTGTGTATTAAAATAAACATCCATAATTATTTGTTTTATGCTAGATGGTTTAAAATTGTTTGTTTTTTGAAAAATAATGGATTTGTGTATGCTCTCCCCCCATTGCCTTTAGGGAACTTGGGTGACCAAAAGCACTCCTTTTTTGAATTTGTGCCTTGTCTAAGGGCATGAAAATAATTTCATTAAGGATCTCCTCAAATCCATATGGTTTGGGTGATCTAAATGCGACCTTAAAGTCTTTTCACTTTGTCATTTATTTTTATGCAACTTAGTTCTTTGGGGAAGCATTGACCTGAGAATGCATCTCCCTCATCATTTCAACCCACTCCACTATGGGTTATACAAATTGAGGGTGACCCACTGGGATGTTTACTTCAGTGGTTAAGCAAACTTCATTAGTAGTACTCCAACTCAAACAATAGGGGCAATTCAAACATCATACTATACTGAGCAAGCGATGGATGTGAAAAGGATAAAACCTTTTCACAACAAGATAATTGATGCGTATCCAATTGACGTGAGGCATATCTAGAGTTAACCACACTTGAGACCATCTAGAAACACATAAAAATTTAGTTTTAGAACAACCCCACTTACGATGGACATATTGTTGATGTAGGGCAAGTAGCCC
Source organism: Torreya grandis (assembly GCA_037957365.1). Classification (NCBI taxonomy): domain Eukaryota; kingdom Viridiplantae; phylum Streptophyta; class Pinopsida; order Cupressales; family Taxaceae; genus Torreya; species Torreya grandis. The sequence goes on along the minus strand of JARHVA010001305.1, from coordinate 2,953,395 downwards.
AAAGTTTCATGTCATCATATAATATCTTGAGATAAGTGAGTATAGAAACCCTAATTATTCATGCACTTTTATTTTTGGATTAACACTTAAAATCCTCCAAATAACATGTATATAGATGGAATTCAATGGTGCAGTGTAACCTTATCAGTTTTAAGACTTTGGACATTATACTTAGTTGTATTTTGTCATTTTATCCTTTACTTGCTTGTTCTTATTGAGTTTACGCTTGTTTTAAAATGAAAACATGTCACAACCAAACACCTTTGTTATCCACCATTTTATTTGAATAAGGAGGCATTATGCTAACCAAATCAAAACCTCTTTTTCCCTTGTTCAAATCATCATTTGAAACATTGTGTTTATCTTTGCTAAACAACATTGTTATGCTACCCATTTGAGTCTATACCATTTTGCAAAAATCTTCAAGTCCCTCATTTTTAATTCAAAATCAAAATCTCACCTTTCTAAGTTTTAGGCCAAGGTGTTAATCGGTTCACCATTTGCACTTGGTTTGAGTTAACTTAGGTATAATTTACCATTTAGATTGAAGGCTATTATATAGATTCATCATCCTTTATATCATTTTGGACTTAGTTTATCTTGCATTCTCTCTCATTCTAAGAGAACCATTTTACTTCCTATTAACATGTGGTGGCATTATATTGCCCTTTTGGTTTTATATTTATACTTAGAATTTATTTTACTTCTTATTACCATGTGGTGGCATTATTATTTTTCACATCTTGAGATTTTTATTTTGCATTATTATCTTCCTCATAAGAAACACCCTCTTCTAATTTTCTAGTCACAACTTGTTGAAGTTGTATCTAGATTTTATGGTATTGACATATCTTTGACCTAATTTTGTTGTGCTATATTGCATTTAGGTTTCATAATTATCATACCCTCTTCCAATTTGACAATTTTAACCTACCAAAGTTGAGTGAATTCATGGCCATTACTTCTAATTGTGTGGTACTATGCCACTTATCTTTTTTATAGTCTCTTTTTACCTTGTCATTTGTTTGAAAAAATCAAAACACACATTTTAAACATTTGTAAAACACATTTTCCAAATCTTGAAAAATATAGAGAACAACATTTTGAACATGATGCAAAAGTATACTCATATTAGGGTCTTTTATAGCCCTAGTTATGAGGAGGAGAATTTTTATGATGGACATGATCATTTCATCATGTTTTAAGGTCTCACACTTTTTGGCCTAATCTTTAAATACCAAACCAATCTATGCCAATTTTCATATGCCAACCCCATTCTCCTCTTTTAGCTTATATGAGCAATAAAGATCTTCATTGTTCAAAGGTTACCATTTTAGGCTATCTTCTTTTAGCTTGTATGAGCAATCAAGCTACATAGCATTCAAAGGTTACCATTTTAGGCTATCTTCCTTTGGCTTGTGTGAGCAATCAAGCTCCATAGCATTTAAAGGTTACCATTTTAGGCTATCCTCCATCTTATGTGAGTAATCAAGCTCCAAAACATTTTAAGGTTACCATTCAAGGATATCCTCTTTCAAATTGCACGAGTAAACAAGCTCCAAAATGCTTGAAGGTTACTATTTTAAGCTCTCCTCCTTTGGCTTGTGATATCAACCAAACTTTGCAATGCCTAGTAATTACCATTCTAGGCCCATTACTAGTATTTATTGAACCTATTATTGAGGAACGCCAATTGGACAAACTAGTCTTTGTTGATCCCTTCTTCGATAGTCTAATTTTTGGAGAGCCCATTATTGAACCACAAACCATTATTCATCTAATACCAAATATTCCCCACTTAATAAATTTCATGCCAATCTTTGAGCCACAACAAAAACAACCATTACCTCTTTAAGAACCAACTTTTGAGGACCAAAATGTGTTCAAAGTGGATATTTTGCAACCATTTTAAACCAAGGCCATGATTTTTTTTTGAAACACCTATTTGTGACAAGTCAACCTATGATGAATCATCCTTTGATACTATACTTATTGTTGAGTCTCACTTTGACAAGTTCGTCTTTGTTGAGTCAATTCTTAATGATTATAACTATATACACATAATATTTTTAGCCTTTAATCAAATACTGATGCTTTACATCTTGCAAGAACCCATTGTGATTCAATCTCTCTGAGTGTACACCCTAAGGGGTGCACCGAGAAAGGGGTGGGTAGACCTTTGGTGCTTCACAAGATTGTTGTCCCTTATCACCACATTATTACCAATCCAACCAACTCTCAAAACCATTCCCTAAGCTATTTCTCCTCCCTTGAATATTCCTCCAGTCTTTTCCTCTTTCTATCCCTCCTTTTCTTAACCTAATTCCCTTTTGAATAGTCGGTTGTACTAGGTCGACTGGGTCAACCTTGTATAGTTTAGGGGTATTTTTCACTTTCTAAGCTTGTTATCCTTTCAGCTGACCTAGCTCAAACCTAGTGAATTATCCTTGAAAACACACTAGGTTGACTGGGTCAATCCTATACAACTAACATTTTTATGAGGATCTAGGGTAAGATCTACTTATACATACAAGACTATTTCATCATTATTTCAAATGTGCAATCAAGAGTTATTATTCACTCACGCTTCTTCACAATCTGCTCTTCCACCATTCTACTTAAGGAGACTTAGATTACATTTCTTATTTGGAGAATCTAGTCTTGTGAATAAGTCTTGGATGCTTTGTCCTTTCTTATTTATCCTTACAAACCACAATAACCTCTTTCAAATCCCCATTAGCCAAGGGGGAGATTGAGTCTTGATGGGTTCACATTCAGGTAAGTATATTCTAACTTTGTTCTCCTCTCTCTTAGTAGATAAAAGTAGCATAAGTGTTGGATTGAATATACTATATTTCATATTTCATGTATTAGGGTGTTACTCATACTTTCTTTAATTAAAGTTCCCTATACATGTTTGTTATATTGTTTCTAACCCCCCACTTTATGCCACAAACTTTGGTGTGCACTTGATTAGATTTAGTTTCTTGTTATTATAATATGTGAATGATATAAACTTTAGGACTCCATCATGGTTGTTGTGTGATTGTGTTATACTAACCCTTCCTATCATGATATGTTGTGACAAGTGATCCCCTAATCAATTCTAGTGAATCCACATATTAGTCATGCTCTCACTTAACAAGTGTATCCCAATCGGAAGTGTAGGTATGCACAATCTTCTCCAAGATAGGATTGATTTATAGACATGATGCATTTATGATTGTATACATTATAGTGAACTTGATGTGAAACTAACCCTTAAAATATTTATTTCACTTATTTTCATTCTTTTAGTCATTATTTTTATCATATTGGATCGACTCTATCGATCTAGTTTTATGAGTTATGTGAGCAGGTTTCCATGAAAAAGTAACTAGATTGACCTAGTCGACCCAATATAGGTTTTTAGCCTTTCAAACATCTAGTTTAGCCTACTAGGTTGACCCAGTTTACCTTGTACATTTTTAGCTCTCTACATTAGGTTCCCGCATAGCTTGATCGATCCTATCAACCTAGTTTGTAGGTTTCTCAAGAATACTACAAGGTTCTTCATCATAAATATTCCTTCATTTCATCTCTGATCCACTAAGGTTCCTTTTTACCTCTCTAAAACTACCCTTGCATAGTCAATTGGATCAACCTTGCCGACCTAGTTTTATGTTCTATGTGCCATTTGAAATAACTAGGTTGACCCTAGCTGACCCTATACATTTTTTGACCTTACTTCCATAGTACAGGTTCGACCCTATCACCCCTATTATGTATTTTGTGCATATAGTGTCAACATTATACCTTGTTTCAAATTGGAATTAATCTCATATATGATAGTAATTATCTCACACATTTCTTTTCTTATTGCTTGCATGCTTAGAATAGTTCACATAGTTTAATTAGGGGATTTTTAAGTAATCACTTAGTTTCACTATTTATATTTTATACACACATGATCAAATCACAAAAACATAAACAAGCACTTTAACATTTTGTTGACCCAAGCCCAACCTACTTGGATTTCATCACCAAAGGGGAAGCCAACTTGATGCTTTGGCCAAGTATAAAATTAGTTAAATGGTATATTCTAGTTAAGAACCCAACACCCTTATTGTTAAAGTGTGTGAAGTGAGGGGGTAAGCCCCAATACCAAGCCTATATCATTTCCACTACAGTCCTTTTCAACCCAAACTACCTGAAACCATCCTTAGATTGTTATCTAGTTCCTTGCTTATAGCCAACTTCTGATCACATTACAAATCATATCTTAATAATCTAATAAACATTTAGGTTGACCAATTAGTTAGCTCTTTACTTTTTAAGTTGATTTCTTGCTATTTTCTCAATTGTGTGTACAAAAACTTGTATTAGTTAGTGCTAGTGTAAGGTTTTATTTTATGTGCCTCAATTGGATTGGCCAATGTTAATCCAATTGATTGTTTGTTTCCCTTCAGATCTTAATTTCTTAGATTAGCTGCAAAAATTATCTTGTTTTAGCTCATAACTTGTTATCAACTTTCTCTTTTTCCCACCCCCTGTCCGCTATACTAGATCAACCCAGTTGACCCTATATAGTTTGTAGACCCTTTTACCTCTTTTTCTTGCCTTTATTTACTATAATATATCCACTTAGTCAACCCTATATAGTTTGTAGGTCTTGTTTTCTATGCTTGGTTGATCCAGTTGACCCTATACGATTTTTTGCTTTTCTTGTTCATCAATCTAGTTTCCTATCTTTCTAATTTTACAATCTATTAATCTCTCTTTAATCAGAATGAAGACTCATATTAGAATCTTTTTGGATAGCTTGAATCCATTTATATACTATATGGGGTGTTCATTTCTCCCTCTTTTTTCCTCCTAAGAGCACCATCACTCTTGGGGCACCTCTTCTCTTCCTTCATCCATGAACTACAATATGGTGAAAATAACACCTCAAGATGAAGTTGATAGATTTGATCCTTTCTATCTTACCAAGAAACTTCTCAAAATATTTGAGCTAATGTAGGAGTAATTGATATAAGTTTATTTAACAATCCCACTAACAACCCATCTTTTTCCAATCATCTCCCTAATACCAATTTAGGGAGTGCTCTTATAAACACCAACCCACCTCCCAATATAACCCAAATTTTATCCCAAGTTATTTAACAAATGAACATTATGCAAAACTCTAATACCAACCAAATGATGGAACTTCAACAACACTTAATTAATGTGGCTAATCAACCTCCAACTATTCATTTTCAAGATAATCCTAATTATATTCCTCCACCTCTTTGGGATGCCTAAGGTAATGTTATTCCTCAACCCATAATGAATAACAAGATGCTTCAAACCATTTAAAATGAGCCTTTAGCTACCTTCATTATTTCCATTGATATTGGTAACATATCTAAAACTATCAAATATGATGAGACTAAAGACCCTACCTCATTTATTAAAGCCTTTAACAATATTTACAAAGAGTGGATCCAAACTAATACCTTCACCACTACTTAACTCTTAATCAAAAATTTCATTGGTGATGTATTAGAATGGTATAATCAACTTCCCCAACATTCTATTTGTCAACTTAAAGATTTATTTAATCCATTGGTTAAAGATTTTCAACATAATGATCTTCCCAAAAATTATCTTAGCCACCTCATCAATGCTAAGCAATATCCCACTAAATCAATTCATAACTTTATCGAAAGATGGAAATATTTAGCTCATAAAGCTAACCATAACATGATTGATGATAACTTATTCAAACTGTTTATCACTTCTTTGAATCCCACTCTTCAATATAAGGTTATAACGTTTGCTCCCCAAACACCTATTGAAGCTCTTGACAAAGCTAAGCACCAAGACTTTCTTATGAAGCAATTCGAACCTAACCTTACACTTCCTAAAGTATCTTTTCAAACATCTAATTCTATCACTAGTAATACTCCACAAACCAAACAAGCAGTTGCCAAAACTAATATTCTTTCACCTTCTCATACACCTCTATCAGTTCAACAAATGAAATAATTTTTACCACCCTCAAAACCTTTCATCTATCCTAATGCTCCTCCTAAGTGGTATGACCCCAATCTCTTTTTTTGGTTCCATGCTGACATTGGGCATTCTCATGAATATTTTGGAGGGATCAATAAATTTTTTGTCTTCTATATAATTGGTGATTCATTCCATCAAAAAGATATGATCAATCTTTGATGTCAATAATATATTGTTGTTTACCAATTTTTTTTTTCAAAGCTTCTACTTCAAATAACCAAAAATCCTCTTCAAATAATCAATCAACTCTTAAGGATTTTTGTGCCATTAATGTCAATTATGTCCAATACTTTAACAATTGTCATAATGTTAACACCACCAAGGTCAATTATCATTCTAAACTGACTCACAAAGATCCTGTTACCAAGCCTAAAAATCCATCTTTAGAAGAACAACTTCTTAAAGATACTACCACCACTAATGTTGATTTAGGATCACTTGAGGAACAACTTCCTCCTTCTGATCCTCTAACCACATCTATACCTTATAGAACTAATTTACCTTCTAAACCTCACATTAGAATTTTCTTGAATAACTCAACTCTATGCCTTGTAAGATTCCCCTTATGGAGTTGGTTCGTACTTCACCTTATCATTGTAAATTCTTTATGCAACAACTTCAAGAAATTTTATATTTGTCCTCCATATATGAAGAACCACCTTCTATTGATTCTCAACCTACTAATGTGAATACCATTTAAAGATCATGTCCTTCTTCCAAGCCCTCTATTGAATTCCTTGAAGAGGACATGATTAATGATGAAATTATTTTTCATACCAATGATCCACCACTCTTTATTAAAGTAGCCATTAATACCACTCTTATCCATAAAGTCTTAGTCGATGAAGAGTCTAGTATTAATGTGACATCCTTGTGGCTTATTCAACAACTTGGCTATAAAAAGCATAATCTCAAGAAAACCTATCTTACTTTCCATGGTTTTTACAAGACTAATCAAAAACCACTTGGTTGTATTTGGATTTCATTAACCATTAGACCTAAAACTATTCAAACCAAGTGTATGGTCCTTGATCTCCATTTATCTTACAATATCCTTTTTGGTCATCCATGGACTCATCGAATGAGGGCCATTATTTATTTTAGTATTCAATGTATTAAATTATTGCATAATGGAAAATGGTATAAGCATGAATTTGACCCCAATCCATGGAGCATCTAGTTTCCTAATCCCAAACCTCAATATCATATTCCTACAATTCCTAAGATTAATAGTTCTCTTCCTAATTTACAAGTTACTCTTGTGGATTCTAATGATGATGAGTCTAATGATTTGCAACATGCTTACAATACTACCAATTTACCTCCATACATTTCATAATGGCTTCCTCCTTCTCTCGTACCAAGAGACTATGTTATTCTTCTCATGGATGAGATTACCGACTTCTCCCCTCTATGCAATGCTTAGGAGCCTTATTTACTAGAATATGCCTTCACTTGTCATTATTTTAGAGTGGATAAATTATTTCAAGATCCTCTCATCATGTCTCCTCATACTTTCAACAATATTGGGATTTCACCTTCTGAAACTCTCCCTAATTTTCAAGCATGTATAATTTTTCCAACATATGATGACAACTATATCATGGCCCAAGCTCAATCTAGAGACTTGGATGTCCAACATTACCAAAAGTTTTTACCCCAAATCCATGTTTTTAATTGGGATATTCATACCATTTATGTGGATCATACCTTATATCTTGAGGGTCATTTGCCTCCTCTCAATCCTTTGCTTATTAATACTTCTTGGGTGGTAGAATAAATTATGCCTTCTAAATATCCAAAAATTCCTACAACTTTAGATCCAATCATTACATAAGATCCTTCTCCCATCCTCAAATCCATCGATATTCTACCCTCTTTTACTCCATCTACTTCTTCTACTCCCAAAATTACACTTGATGCCAAGGCCACTGATGTTCATCAGATACACTCTGAGTCTGATCACCATGGCAATCAAATTTTAGATCTTGAAGTAGATGTTGGGTATTATGGTCCTCTTCCTACCTTGCCTAGTAATGAAGCTATCCTTGAGTTAATTTATGCTTGAGAACCTCAAATTCCTTGACAACATCATAAACTTGGAAATTTTAAGACTAAAACTCTTTGCTTCAACAAATTCGTTACTAGCATTGATCCTAAAATAAATCCATTTTCTGCCTTACCCAATGCACCATACCTCTCTCAAGATGACAATGCCATGATTATTGAATAAACCACTCACATTTAATATGGTACTTCATCTTGTCCTCAACCAATTATAGTTTTTTGAGAACTCTCACCTTTAGAACATGATAATTTTAGCTTATTCTCTGACAAATATAATGAAGCTTTCACTTGGTCCTATGAGGACATGCTTGGAATTGACCCTAGCATTGTGGTGCCTCATATAATTACTTATCTTGATTCCAAGCATGTGCATCAAAAGCAAATAAAATTCCCACCTGAAGTTTCAAATTTATGTCATAAATAAATCATCAAATTACTTGATGCTAAATTTATCAAACCAATGGATTACTCTTTGACAAATATCATAAAGCTTTCACTTGGTCCTACGAGGACATGCTTGGAATTGACCCTATCATTGTGGTGCATAATATCATTACTTATCTTGATGCCAAGCATGAGCATCAAAAGCAAAGAAAATTCCCACTTGAAGTTTCAACTTTATGTCATAAATAAATCATCAAATTACCTGATGCTAAATTTATCAAACTAGTGGATTGTTCTAAATGGGTTTATAATATTGTCCCCATTCAAAAGAAAGTCACTATGGTTATTCACATTTTTATTGATTTCAATAGATGCCATCATTGATTTCATGTCTGGTTAAAAAATCCTATCTCTTATGGATGGTTTCTCAAAATAGAATTAGATTTATATTGCCCCTGAGGACCAATATAAGACTAATTTCACCATGGAATGGGGCACCTATTGCTACGTCAAAATGCCCTTTGGCCTAAAAAATTCTAGAGCCACTTATCAACAATAAATGACTCACATTTTTCATGATCTCATTCACAAAATTATTGAAACTTATGTGGATGATCTTATTGCTAAATCCAAACATCGTAAGAATCATCTTTCCAATCTTACTATCATCTTTGACTATCTCCTTAAACATAAAGTTAGACTTAATCCTTAAAAATGTGTCTTTGAAGTCACATCTAGAAAAAATTTAGCATTCTTTGTCTCTCTCCATGGTATTGATGTTGACCCCACCAAAATTAGTGCTATTATCAACCTGCCCATTCCTCATTCTATTCTTAACATTCATACTTATTTAGGCCAGCTTGGGGCAATTATATGATTCATCCCCAAAATGGCATATCGAATTAACTCCATCAATTCCCTTCTCAATAAAGGTACTACTTTAGAATGGATAAATCCATATCAAAAATCTTTTGACAACATCAAAGACTCATTGCTTCATCCACCTACACTTCATCCTCCTTCCAATGATAAACTTTTGATTCTATATACTTCTTCCACACCTATTTTAGTTGGGGAAATGCTTTCCCAAAAATATGATACAAGAAAAGAGTATGCTATCTACTACATTAGCAGAGGCCTCATCAATTATGAAACACATTATACAAAAAATAAGCATGATTACCTTGCTATCTATTTTGCAACTAAAAATCTTCGTCACTACATGCTTTGCCAAACTACATATGTCATTGTTCATTTTGACCCCCTTTGTCATTTATTTTCCAAATCATTTTTTCCTAGAGATAGAATTGGTAAATGGATGGGCTTACTTATGAAATTTGATCATCGTATCATCACTCAAAAATATATCAAAGGACAAGTCATAGCTGACCAACTTGCCACATCTCCCATTCCAACCACTTCTCTTTAAGATAACCTTCCTGATGATAATATCCTTTGCATTGAGGTTCTTAATTGAGCTATTTATCTTAAAGATTATTTTCATAGATTTACCATCGATCTTGAAGCCAATTACCTTGATGAATCTTCCACTCCTGATACTACTAAATTAAAAGTAGTTATCGAGGAGCTCCCCAAAATTAATGTTGACTTACATGAGGATACTTGGACCCTTCACTTTTATGGTGCTAAATGCATTTAAGGAGTTGGTACAGGTTACATTCTCACAAGTCCTCTCAGTAAAATCATTCCTTTAGCTTTCCTCTTCACCTTTGATGTTACCAACAATATGGCCAAGTATGAAGCTCTTATCTTAGGCACGAGAGCTGTTCTTGACATATACATTCAATACCTTCATGATTTAGATGATTCTTAACTTATTTTCCATCAATTTAGTGATGATTATCAATCTAAAAGTAAAAACCTCATTACCTATCACCAAATTGTAAGTACTCTTGCTAGGGATTTTATCTCTTTCACTATTGAGCCTATTCCTAGAGATCAAAATTCCATTGTTGATTCTCTTTCTTCTTCAACCTCTCTATTTTATCCACATAAAGTTCTTTCAATCCTTATTTTATTATATAAATAATAAAATGTCCATCTTCAACTCAACCACTAGATTCACTTATCTATCATATTGAGGCTATCACCATTCAAAAAAGCCCATGGTATTATGATATCATACAATTCTTAGAACACCAAACTTATCCTCCTAATTTAGAATCTTGTGAAAAGAAACGTATTTGTAAACAAGCTTTAAAATATGTATTTTGAAACAACATCCTTTACTATCATAACATTAAAGGTACCTTGATCTGTTGTGTTATGAAAGATAAGGTCCCTCCTCTTCTTGAACAAGCACATGAGATAATTTTTGGTGGCCATTGTAGTGGATATACTTTTGGCCTACTCTTGAAAAGGATGTAATCAATTATGCTAAAAAGTGTACTTCTTGTTAGCTTCATAATGATATTATCCATTCACCTCCTACCAAACTTTCAACTATAAACTCTCTTTATCCATTTTCCACATGGGGATTTGATCTCATTGGTAAACTTCCTCACTCTCATGATGGGCATGCCTTTATCATCACCGCTACCTAATATTTCACCAAGTGCATAGAAGCCATGCCCCTTGTTAACATCACCTATCCTACCACTTTCAAATTTATTCTTAATCATATTATTTACTAATTTGACATTCCCCATACCATCATTTCAGATAATGGTGTTAATTTTGAAAATAAACAGGTTAAACAACTTTTCAATAAATTCAAGATCAATCTCAAATTTTTCATACCTTATCATTCATAATATAATGATCAAGCTAAATCCACTAATAAAAATCTAAAAAAAATTCTCCAAAATAAAATTTATGAAACCCACATGATTGGCATATTCATCTTTACCCTACACTTTGGACTTATTGGACTAGCATATGTACTGCCACTGGGGCAACTCTATTTTCACTAGTCTATGGTTCTAAGTCAGTTCTTACTTTAGAAGTTAAGCTTCTCACTCTTTGTATATCTCTTCATGGAATTATTCTTGATAAATAATTATGTGAAGCTTTCTTTTATGCCCTTGATTTTCTTGATGAACTTCATCTTTCTGCTCTATAACATAACTGCCAATAAAAGGCTCGTATTACCAGACAACATAACAAATATGTTAAATTTTATAATTTTAATATTGGTGATCTTGTCCTTAAATTAGACTACACCCATGATAAAGAAGGTAAATATGCCCAAAAATGGTGGGGCCTATATTTAGTCAAAGACACTCTTGGTCCAAGCACCTACCATCTTCAAACTAATGAAGGCTATGTTGTTAAAGAGCCTACCAACTCTCAATTCCTTAAAGATTACTTTGACTAAACATTTCCTTATTTTCATGCTTTATATATATATATAACACTTTTTTTCATTTTATTTAAGCATGAGTCTCCCTCTATATTAGTTCCCTCTCTTTCATAAAACTTTAGTCCTCCCTTTTGGTATTTTGGTTTCTTGATGTACCATAGTCTTCTTTATCTTCTTGCATTTTCTCTTGTTTCTTGCACCCCTTGAGTTTTTTATTTTGTGAGTTACTTTATAATACCATGGATAGGACCCAAAATTACTCACAAAACCACCATATTTACTTCTTTTTCTCATTCATGTACTTTTTACTTGTCAATTTTGTTTTGGCATCCCCTAGGTTTTTCTTTTGTGAGTTGCTTTGTTAGACCGTGGATAGGACCTGATGTCCCTCACAAAACCTAAAATTTTCTTGATTATCTCACTTTATTTTTCATATTATTTGTTGGCACCCATTGGGTTTTTATTTTATGTAGTTGTAGTGTAAGACCATGGATAGGACCTGACCCTCCTCATGAAATTACCACCTTTTCATGTTCTTGATCCTTGTTCTCAACTTTAATTTTTTCTTCTTTTTATAAATTAAATATACACGATAATTTTTTTTAACATGTTTTCCTCCATTTCCCTCTTTTTCATGATAAATAATCACATTTTAATATCATTGTATCCCTCTTTGCCCTTTGTCACATTTTTTGCGATTTGAAGCAATTCAAATTGTCCTATGTATCACTCCTCTTGATTTCCCCTTCCTTTTATCTCCAAATTGGATAAATTAAGGTCAAAATCAAGACAACACTTTTATTTCACCTATATTTATGAGACTTTTAGACCCCATGCTCTTTGAGGTTCTTTTTCTTAGCAACCTTATCCTAAGTATTCAAATGAAAGTTATCTTTAACACCCATGTTTGGTTTTTCAAATATTTATGGAGGAATCTAGAAAAATCCATCAATAAAGTTAAAATCCAAATCATTTCAATCAAAAGGAAATTATATATAAAAGGCAACATACAAATATAAAAATTTAAATTCACACCAAAAGATGTGATTACAAGCACATCTCCTATCTCTAATCAATGCTCAAACTCCACAATTGGCCTTACTTAGAGCCAAGGTCCTTTGAGGTGTGATAGGCCAATAAATTAGAATAGGGGAATTCAAAAAAAAATCTCTATGGTTCTACCTAATTTTTCATGTAAGTACCCAATCTTCACAGTAGACTGACGACTCTATAAGGAGAATTAAAGAATGGGGAACACATCATGAGGAGGTAGGTCCATTTTAATTTTCATGCATTTAGCCTTTATGGGATGATATATATACTTCATTTGTTGACCTAAGACTTGTGTGGTTAAGATAATTTATTCAGAGTCCTTAAGGTCAAAAGTCATCTTGTTTTGACAAACCTAATTTGAGTGTCTTAACTTCGATAAAGAGTTTCTCTACCTTGGTTTTTCTTTCATTCTCCCCTCCACCAATTCATTTTCCCTCCTTGATAGACAAATTGTGATTCCAAATCTATTTTACCATGTTCTTTAATGCCTTCTTCACCTCTTAAAAATATGCTAGCACTACTTTATTTCAGTTTTATCTGTCCTTAGAGAAAAACAACATGTTTGAGCAACTATGGATTCTTCTTTCTTTACACCATGATTTACATTTCCTACACTTTAATTTCCTTTTACCATTTGTCATTATTTTTTTGTCCTGTTATTATAGACACTTGAGTTCGTATGCTTTTTCCATTGTTGAGTGAGGTTGGCTTGTTACTTCTCACTCATCAATGTTGTTTTCCCTTTTTATGCTTCTTTTTCCAGTTTTAAGTGAGATGTGGATTGTTACTGCTCACTCATCAATGTTGTTTTACCATTTTATTTAGTCTTTTACCATTCATTTTTTTTGTTTTACCACCCTATTTGACATGTATCCTTGGTTTGACTTGGTGAGTTTTCCTTTCTTACTTAAGGATAGCTTGTTTGAGTTTTTTGATCTTTAGTAGCCTTGGCTTTTTTGGTTATCTGATTTAATCTTGTTGTTTAACTTGGTCATTTGGTCTAACATATCACTTGTCAGCCTAGCTTGAAAAATTTCCCAAGTACATCCCATCCTCATAGCACCAACTATCTTGGCTTTTCTTGCATTTGTTTGTTTTTTCTCTTCAGTTTTGTACTCTTGGGTTTGTTGAAAGTAGTCTTTGCACCCAACACAATCAAAACTAAAAACACAGTAGATAACCATCCCATGATAAAGGTAAGTCAAGGTATGCATCACATTTACTTTTTTTTTTAGATTAGTTTCTCTTTCAGTTATTTACTTTCAATTAATTTTGATTTAAAATACTACAACTTTTTTTTTAGCATCAACATTATGTATGTCCTTATGTTCTTTCTCTAAGCACCATCCCCTGTTGCACCTTAGTGACACGTGATGAGCTTTGAGAGGGTCATATTTATACACATAATATTTCCAACCTTTTGCCAAATACTAATGCTTTACATCCTATAGGAACTTGTCGAGACTCAATCTCTTTGAGTGTATTCCCTAAGGGGTACATCAAGAAAGGGGTGGGCAAACCTTTGGCGCTTTTTAGGATTATTTTCCCTTATTTCCATATGATTACCAATCCAACTAGCACCCAAACCATTCCCTAAGCTATTTTTCCTCCCTTGAATATTCCTCTAGTCTTTTCCTCTTTCCATCCCTCATTTTCTTATCTTACTTCCCTTTTAGAAAGTTGAATGTACTAGGTTAACCCATTATAATTTAGGGGTAATTTTCACTTTCTTAGCTTGTTAGCCTTTTGACTAACTTAGCTCAGACCTATTGAATTGTTCCCAAAAACACATTGGGTGGACTAGGTTAACCCTGTACAACTAATGTTTTTGGGAGGATTTAGGGTAAGATTTACCTATATATAAAAGATAAATTTTTCATTATTTCAAATGTGCAATCAATATTTATTATTCACTCGTGATTCTTTACAATTTGATCTTCCACCATTCTACTTGAGGAGACTTAGCTTAGATTTTTTATTTAGAGAATCTAGTCTTGTGGATAAGTCTTAAATGCTTTGGCCTATCTTAGTTATCCTTACAAACCACAAAAACCTCTTATAAAACCCCATTGGCCAAGGGAGAGATTGAGTCTCGATGGGTTCACATTCAAGTAAGTATATTATAACTTTGTTCTCATCTCTTTTAGTAGATAGAAGTAACATAAGTGTTGGCTCGAATAATACTATCTTTCATGTTTCATGTATTAGGGTGTTAATCATACTTAATTTAATTGAGGTTCCGTATATATGTTTTTTATATTGCTTCTAACCCCCCACTTTATGCCACAAGCTTTGGTGTGCACTAGATTAGATTTACTTTCTTGTTATTAGAATAAGTGAATGCTTTAAACTTTAGGACTCCATTATGGTTGATGTACAATTGTGTTAGATTGTAGGCTTTGAAGCCCTCCCTAGTATGATATGTTGTGACAAGTGATCCCATAATTAGGTCTAGTGGATCCCCATATTGTTCATGATCCCACTTAATAAGTGTATCCTAATTAGAAGTGTATGTATGCTGTATCTTCTCTAAGTTAGGATTGATTTATAGAAATGATGCATTTTTAATTGTATACAATAACTGTCTTTGGATAATTCATTATTTTAACCATTGTTTTACTTTTAAAAATCCCCACCCATTTAACAAGCCAGTAGCTATTGAGTTATCTCTTAATCTTTTCCCCCTCATTAAGGAATCTTACTTTGACAATCTAGTCTCTATGGAGTCACCCCTTGAGTAGTTCCCTTTCTTTGAAGGGGTTCACCTAGATGAGCCAATCTATGTTGAATCCTTCTTAGATTAATCTATTTTTATAGATCCCATTATGCCATCATAGGCCATTACTTGTCTGATACTAAGCATTCAATAATATATCATTATAAAAACATCCACATCAGATGAAGAATCAACATTGAAGTTAGGTTCTATTCTTGAACTGACATCAAATTTAGCATCAAAAGTAGAATCACTATTAGTCTCAACATCATATTTAGAGTCCCTTAACTCGGAGTCAGCTTCAGAATCAAAATATAGTCATGGTTGTTACAACATTGGTTACACTTACTGTGCAGGGTAATTTGAATTTTTTTATGATTCTTCTATAGTTTTTGAGGATGATTACTTTAGCATCAACACAAGTTATCCTAGTATCTTCTAGGAGGATTATTTTATCTTTCATCATAGAAATAACACCAACCAACATAGCCATTATATTGACATTCCACGTGTCACAAGTGTTGATCGAGACTAATAGAATCATACTTTGTTGAACTGCATCCATGGTGACATATCACATGTGTAATATTAGGGGGACCAAGACCACATCCATACAAAAGAAGAAAAATATTCTATTGAAACCTCTTCAAAGGTGCTAGGGGGAAATCAAATGCCAAACTCAACATCTTCTAGTGAAACCATTTTGAAGGCACTAGAAGACAATCAAAGTCAAAATTCAATATTCCTTAGTGAAACCTTTTTGGAGGTACTACGTGACAATCAAGAGAACTTCATTGGTGAAAACATCATCAAGGTGCCAATAGTTGAGAAAAATAGTTCTTCACTACTTGATGAAGACATTTTTCAATATGACATCGATATAGCTTCCACTCTAAAACCTAATCAGATGGTAGCTACTCTCAGGCCTAAACAACAAAAAAATCTAATGATTTTATTGAGAGCATATTCAAAAGTCTTTTACCTCACCACATCTAAAGTTATGTCAAATATAGAATCAACAATAATGTGTGTGCTTGAAAATCCCAATATTCATTTATTTCCTGACCATTATACATTTCATTATCATCCACCTTTACATTGACAACTTATACTTATCCTAAGCCTAAAATTATTTACCATTCTTAGCCACACCTTCCTTTATAGAGTATATGAAGATATCTTGTCTCGATGTTTGAAGGAAACCAAATAATGACCAATGAATATCATGATAACATTATTGGATTCCAAATATATAACAAATTCTTGATAGAAAGGCTATTCAAAAGGGTGTGGGCTAGCAATTTTTATGATGATTATTTTGATTATTTCACATGTTGACTAAGACATGCATCTCCACATCAACAAGAGCAACATAATCATTTACCATTGTGTTCCATTTGCCTCTCCCATTTAAAATACATTGAATTAATGTCCTTTAGGACTATGTAGGTAGTGCTTAATTTCTGTTAAGGTTAGCTCGGTCATATATGCCCATGCTCTCGTTGTTTTGTGAGAAATCATTGCTTAGGGGTAACCCTTTTTCCATTATATCCAATTTTCATCTTATCATTTTATTTATGCCATGGCTTATACCATTATATTTTACCATACCTTTACTATTGACCAAATCTTGTTTTAGCCACCCTACCCAACCCCTTTTTGATCTTCATTTATTTGGTTCTTCTTGCACTTTTCATGAGAGGATTTTAATCCAGTTTTAGGAATTTTAGAATTTTATGTTTAAATGATGGTCTATGGAAGTAGTGTGATAATTTATCTGGAAAGTTATCTTTCATTTAAGTTTGATTCATACCATTGATTATAACCACCTATGGGAAAATCAATGTTGTACCTTATGTTATTGATTATAACCACCTATGGGCAAATCAATATCCATCTTGTGTTACTACTTATAACCACCTATGGGAAAATTGGTAGAAAAGATTTATGCCATTGTTTCCTAATTATAACTACCTATGGAAAAATTAGGAACAAGACTTTTATCATGCATTGTCTCATTACCTGGCCATTAGTATTATCATTTGCCTTTATTTGTGAACTTATTATGACCTAGTTAGTTTTTCATCAAATTTTAAGTTAGCAGAATTGTAGTGACTTGAGGTCTTAGTGGGATTACATAGGCTATGCTCAATTCATGTTGAGGTCAGTTCAGTCCCCATTTTTCCATATGCTCTTGATATTTTTAAAGTAATCATTTGAATGCTCTTGCCATTTTATGAGCCCATTTACTTATTTCTTATACAAAAATCATGTTTTCTTATCATTTTTTTCTTTAATCCCATTTCCTGGGAGAACTATATTTGGCCTAAATTTCATGTTGGACCTTGCATCCATATAAATATGTAGGCAATGTCCACTTGTCTCATACATCTAGAGTCAGTTTGGCCACCCCCTTCCTTTTCTTTTTTTCCCCCCATTTTGTTATCTTTTTGTTTCCCTATTACTTGGGGGAAACTTTGTGTCCTTTATTCTCATCATACTATATTAGAAAGTAACACCTCTATTGCATGTATATGAACAATTATTTTTTGCTTCCACTAATATTGTGACTAGCTCTTCTTTGTTTGTGTTTATTTGAATTTTATGGTTATTTTGTTGTGATTTCTTGTCTCTCCATTTATTTTGTTTATTTTGTTCCTTTGTTGTTTCTTATTTTTTATTCTTGATCTTTTGTGTTCCTATTTTGTTTTGTATTATTTAGCTTTGTTCTTTTGAGTTCAAATACATTTTATAACCACTTTTGGTCTAGTTTTCAATTAGGCTTGTTTTGCTTAGATTTGTATTTGGATTTTTTTTTTCGATTTTCCAAGTACATCTTGTTAAATACACATGGATCTTGATTATTAATATCTTGATTTCATGTTGTTTATTAAGTTGTTATTTATTTATACATTCTTGTTCTTACTTAAATCATGATTATTCATATCTTGATTTTAAGTTAGGTTACATTTATGTATTCTTTTTCTTTGTCTTTGTTTGTTTTTGTTTAAATGTCAATAGTTGTAAATATGGTATTGGTAGTTTTTATCATTATATTTATTTATAAATATTCATATTTGAATCAGATCATTGCAATCGAAATAAAATATCATTATAAGTCACTCATACTTATGAGTAATTTTAATTTTTCTATAGTAAGCACCAAGTGCTTTGGATTATAAGTCCAAAAGTTAATGCATCTCCAAATATCATCTCTCAATACACCATGCATAACACAAGAATCTATACAAGACATTCATATTTTGTCATACACTGTGAGTCTAATTAAACAATGGTTTGTTTATCTTCTCTTCTTGATTTCTCAATCTATTTTTTCCCACTTCTGGGTGAATTACATTGGCTTGAGGTACATATAGACTATGTAGGAAGAGCTTGGATGCATGACATATATTAGATTAGTTAGGCCACCCCTATTTTTCCAATCATCTCTTTCATCACTTTGTGCATCCTTGGATGCCTAGTTTTTTGTGACTATTTTAGTCATTAAATCATTGCATCTACGTTTTTTCCCACTCATATTTAATCTATGCATTAGGTTATATATTTGAGCTATGATTTCTAAATTTCCCTACTAGGGAATAACATTTAGACCAATCATCAATCCAATTATCCCTACTAGGGTAAAATTAATTATCAATGATCAAAATCAGCCCTATTAGGGCCATATCAGTTTATCAACTGATCAAATCTGCTCTATTGGGGCAAATTATTATTTATTTTATCTAGAGTAATGCTCTCATTTTTATTCTAATTCCAAGATCTATAGATTTTTCCCTCATTCTAATAATTTTAAAGAGTGCAACTTATCTCAGGATCTATCATTCCCTAAGCGCATAACTTTCACCCTTTTTTTGGGTGTGTCACAATGTGTTGCTTATGTTTTGGGATTGCATTCTTCCCACTTCTCCCAACCTTGGGGTGTATTATATTCTATTATATTTTTATCATTGAGAATCAACACATGTAAGCATTAGCTCATATGGATTTAATCTCATACATGGGTTAATTTTAATCTTTCTCTCTTTTTGAGAGTCTATCCCTCTCTTTCATCCTCGTATGTCCTCTCAAGGGGGAATCAGGGGTTATTGCCCTTCAAATTCTTTTTAAAAACTCTTTTCTTTGAAAATATATTACTTCATCTGTATGTCTCACCATGCCTTCTCAAATAAGGGGAAAATATAGACATCCAATTCTTATCACCATTATGTTGAAATTATCAATCTTACTTGAAATTTTGTAACAGTGCACCATATTGGCCAAAATCACTAAAACATGTTAAATGGTTTGATCTTGTCATATACAAGTGATGATTTAGGCTAATGTATCCCTAAATATGGTAATGTATTTTATGTGATTTTTAACTTTTCTTAGAGTTAAAATGATGAAAACATAATTTGATGCTCTGAACCAATGAATTCTTCTAATTTGGAAGCACACAACACATGCATGTGTTATTTTATGTTGCTAATGTCCTAAATGGGGTATTGTTTCATACGTAACTGACACCTTATAATTATAATCCATTCAAATTATAACTCAGTAACTTGATATTTTGACCAGTTTGATTACATTAAGCAACCAATTTGCAAAGAATTACAAAAAAATTAATTAACCTCACTTAAGTAAATTAAATAAAATCAAAAACTTAAGTGGAAAATCCATGAAAAATATTGAAGATTTATTAATTAGAAATTCATTTCTAATAGCTATATCATCTAGTGACATCATCAAGGGGGTGGCATCCATAAGCCATAAATGGAATAAATATCTAGTTTAATCCCTCCATTCCTCATTAATGCCCATTTCTTCCAAATATTAATTAGGTTATTTATGGATTGAGTCTCCAAAATTAAATTGATCCATGGACACATATCTTGATCTCAAGATGGATGCTCATGGTTGATTCTGATCATTTCCAAAAAATTATAAATACATGGGTTCTCACTCATCTTTTCAACCTCTTTTGGTGTAAGCTTATTATGTAGAATTACCTTGACAAGTTATTTTTTTGTAGTGTTATTATGATTAATTTTAAATAGGATAACTTCAACTATTGGCATATAATTCATCAATTTCATGAGCCCAATTCATTAGTGCATTGAGAGATGATGGAGGAGTAAGCCACTCATCATTGACAAAGATTTGGATCACTAAATCAAGGGAAAAACACATTTTTGAGCCATATTTGGAGGAGGGATAATCTTGGGAAGGTTTGATGTTGTATTCTTTTTTTCAATAGCTCTTAGTTTTCATTTTCAAAATCCCATAAGGGAGTTGGCTTTGTGAGTTATGTTCTTTATTCTTATTTTGAGTTTACTCGACTAATGCATGATATAACTCACTTTAGATTCTTATTCTACAATGGTCATAATTTCATTCAAAATGTCATATTCAAATTTTCACTTATTTCACACTAATTAGCCACCTTTTTAGAAATTTTACTAAGTAATTTACCAACATATGTCCCTTTGTCGGTTTTCAATAGGTTGGCATAATCAGGAGGTTACCCTTTATGAGTTTTCAACCTTCCTAACTCTAATCTCAAATATTATTTACTAAAATAATTTTCACCTTAAAAATATAAAACATTGAAAAGATACAATACATTATTATGATGGAGGAGGCATAGTTTTTGAGGGTGTATAAGGATTGGCCTAAGATGATTAGGCATCTACTGATGAAGTTACATATAAAGATGTAAAATTTGATGTTGTACAATGTTTTTATGGTGAGGATGTTACATTACCTGAGAAGCCTTGTTCACATGGATAAAATTTATAAGCTAGGCAAGTGGAATAAATTAGGGTTTGTTGATGATATCTTAGACAAAATTGTCAATATTTGTCAAATTTTTACTTATAAGTTTCCAGTCCATCAAGATGTATCTAACCATTTTAAATAGCATACAAAGGATATCTTGGGTTTACATGATGGTTTGGACATCATCATCAACTGTAACTACAATAATTGGCCTGTGTTGCATAACCTTATACTATGACTTACATGATTTACTCAAGTGTATCGACATACCTTTACATTTTCACACAAATGAAAGTTTTGCATAACATATCTAACTCCAAAGTGTGCATTATAGTATTGACATTATCTCTCAATGCAATATATTCTTATAAAGCATTGTCTATTTCAATCGATGATGCTTTGATCTTCATTATCACCTTTGATTTGTTTATTTAGAATAGATATGGTGTAATGTACTTCCATGCATATTGGAGTTAGTTCTTCCAATCAAGAATATTCCTAGAAATATAAATATCTTATAACCCAATGGCATTTATAACCTACTCATAATCCTCTAACAATTCAAAGATTACTTCTATCTCATTGCATAGTTGTTAGACTTGATTTGCTATCTTATAGTCACTATATTATGATCCAATATTGAGTCAACCTGGTAAGATGAGTAATAAACTCTATTTATCCTATAGGTGGTAGGGATTAAAACTTCAAACATTTATCCTTCCTATAATGATAGTTCCTTAGAGATCCTTGAGTATTATAGTGCCTTTTTGGGACACTTGATCAATGATGTAATGGCCTTCCCATCTAATTGTAATTTTCATGGGTGTGTTTTGAATCATCTATCATATAGAAGGACCATTTGTTTAAATTGAAACTACTTAGATTGTAGGTTATGATCATGCCATGCCTTATGACCTTTCTTATGGACCTATTGAATCTAATTTTTTGATTTCTTTATTTATTTCATGTAATCTAGTTATAGAAATTATTATTACAATGACTCATTATCACCCAACCAAATTATTATTATGATATACATACTTGGAACTATGTACTCCATGGGCATCACAACTTCCATTTCATACACCAATTTAAATGTTATGTACCCAATCACACATTTATAGTTTGTTCGGTATGCCCATAAGATTATTGGTTTGTAGTTTTCCTAGTCATCTCTCTGAACATTACAACTCATGGTCATCATCTTCTCCAAAACCTTGTTAGATGCTTCTACTTGGTCAATTTCCTAAGGATGGTGTGTTGTAATTTTATGACATGAAATAATAAAATTATATGTTAAGGTTTTGATAGTCTTATTCAATAAAAATGTACCCATTTCACTTATTAATTTCTTAGGACATCCAAACCTTGTCATGATGTTTTCATATAATATTTTTGTATCATCCTTTACACTATAACTCAAAGTTTTATTTTTTTCGACCCATTTGGTGAAGTAATTTATATTAGTGATTATATATATATATATATCATTTGATCATTTAAATTGATGATTGATAAGTCCCACAAATTCTATAATTCAGTGTTCAAATGGTTTCCTAGATAGGATAGGATTCAATGGCATCTCGTTCGTCTAGATTGGTTTTCCTACTTTGTGAAAAAAAATTCATCTTTTGTCAACTTTGTGTGCATATTGAAATAAATTTGATGATCAAAGCCCAATTTGAAATAGTTTTCTCATAAAAAATTCACCTATTAAATGTATTCCTACTACCCCCTGATGGGATTCCTCCAAAACCTATGGTCTTCAAGTTATATGGCCCCTCTGTGTAAAACATCATCCTTATCAAGTTTATATAAAAACCCATTTTTAATGCTAAAAGGTAAAGCTCATGTGACTAGCTATTTTTTTCTCATTATGTATAATACATAGGGAATACACCATGCTCAATAAAGTTTGTGATATCCTCCAATTATTTTTGAATATCAACTACTCTAAAAATATGTGCGTCTAGATATTCATCTTGTAGTTATTTAGGTTCATACCCTATTTGAATATGGTTAAAGTTGACTAGTCCTAAATTTTCCTTGGTTTTATATTGATTTTTTTATTGGAAATCCTAAAAAAACATTTGTAAACTACATATTATTCCTCACAACATCAATTTATTAACCAAGTATTTCAATGCTTGGTGATTAGTGTAAAACATGAATAAGGTAGCCAACAAGTAGTGTCTAAAATTTATTAGTGCAAAAAACATTGCCAAAACTTAGCACTTTTTACTAACATAGTTTTTCTCAATGGTTGAGAAAAAGTGAATTGGATGATCTATCACTTCATCTTATCTTTATGCTAACATGAATCCCACTATTATTATTGAAGCATCAACATGAACATGGAATAGTTTTCTCTAGTTTGGGAAGACCAAAACGGGTGTTGCAACTAATTTTTTCTTAAAATTTACAAAGGATTTTTGGCATTCATAAGTCCATTAATTTTTTTTTTCTTTGAGAAATAACTTCTTTAATGATGCTGAAATGGTTGCATGCCCATGAATAAACTTGCAATAATACCCAATATGACCTAGGAATGATCACACCTCTATTGGGATTATAGATGTTTTGAGTCCCACAAAGACTAAGTTTTTTCACTTGGTCTAATTAAATTCCATCACTACAAACAACAAGTCCCAATAATACTCAAAATTATGTGAAGAACAAAAAGTTCTTTATATTTAGTGTGATTGGTAGAGCTCAACATCTTCCAACATCAATCACAACTTTAATAGACGTTCTTTTAATAAATAGAAGATTGCCCAATCATCTAGATAGACTTATAAAAAGTCATAAATGAAATATATAAATGCAGTGACAATTGATCTAGATAAAACTACAAGTTTATTCAAGCCAAAATACATTACCTTATAAGCAAATATTCCCCATTTTGTTGTGAATGTTGGTTATTTTATCGTAAAACATGATAAGGATTTGATGTTATCTACTAAACCCATTAGTAAATGATTAGAATTCATGGCCTATAATAGATTCAAATACTTCATCCATGAAAGGAATTGGAAATAGATCATTGACACAGTCATCATTCAATGCTTGGTAATCCCCACAGACTCAAATATCCCCTATTTTTTTAGGTTGTAGCTCCATGGGATAATCCAAATCTGATTTCTCAACTAGATATATGATTCCAGCTTCTTTCATCTGATATATTTTTTATTTGAATTTTATTTTCATATTATGATTTATTCTATAAGGTCAATTTTTGATTGGGAGTGCACATTTTTTAGCTCAATATGAATCTCACCTACGGAAGGGTATACACCCTTAATTTCTAAGAATTTGGTGGGAAACACAACTTCATAATCTAATAACTAAACCACCTTAGATAAATGATCATGTGTCTAATAGTCACCAATGGTTGCAAATTTTGATATTGATTTTATATCGATGTTCTCAATTTTCTTTGATATTGTTTCTTGGTATATTTTACCTAAACAGAGTCCATTATTATCCTTTGCCTTATTTGTTATATGATATTTAGGTTTTGAAATTGATCCTCTTATATATTTTCTAAATTATTTATTTTAATTTCTTGTGCATCCTTTTTTGGTTCAAAGAATCCTTTAAAATCTAGTTCTTCGTTGCTTTCAACGTGACTAGGATCCTCTACATTGTTCCAAATTCTATTAAAGTATTTCAGCAAAAAATCCTCCTCCTTAGTACGATACTCATTTATAGTTGTGTTAAGTCTTATGCTTCTCTTAGCCTATGATATATGTTTCTACATAGTAGGTTTATCTTCTTCTCTCCCATGACACAAGAAAAATTTCAATTTATGCAGAGCCTTATGCACCATCATATTTTCATCTTCAAGTAAAAATGTTTGAATGAATTCATGTTGAATTTGTATCTAGGTTAGAGTCTTCCATATACATTCCTTCTGTATGTACCAATATCTAGGTAAAGGTGTTGAGGTATATTGGAAAACATGAGCCCAATACCTTGGTTCCACCTGTTGTGATGTCCATACTTCAATGCACTTGTGCACATGCATTTTGATACATTAGCCTTCTTGAAAGAATGGCCACTTTTTTGAGATATAAATTTCAAATTGAAATATTACTCTCATTAGTGTGTACACTTATTCCCAATAAAGTTTATTAGATATATGAACAACCTACCAACTCACAACAACCCATTTCAATGCATAATTTATCACACTGACTTGCATGTCTATATTTGGAACATGATTTTCCATCCTGTTAAGGAAGTGTACTAGATGTTTTTTAGAAAATTATTAGGGAAACTATATTTCTATATTGAACACCATTATCATGGATCTTACTTGGTTATCTCCATGCACCCAATTTATCATATGAGTATTTGAATCTCCACTTATTAAGGAAGTCGATTCCAATGGAAAATTGTATTCATTAGTAGTTTCAATATAATCTCTATTAGTAGGAATTAGTTGATAGAGTTGACTGATATTTTACCTCTTAGGATAATGCATAAAAAGAGACTTATATCCTTCCAATTGGAACTATGGACAAGTCCTAAGGATCTGGACTAGTTAGGTCCAAGATTTTTCTATTTTATATTACTCATGTATCTCTTACATAGGCTGCAAAAAGTAAGTAAGCTCTCTAGTTTGTAAGGCTTTTGGTTTTATCTATGTATTGACTTTAAACTGTCATCCTATATTCCTAAATTCATATGACTAATATGATTCTTTTGGGATCATGTATTCAAGGGTGTGATAATAACATATTCTTGATGTGCCGTTAATTGATTGTAGATTATGCAACCATCATAGGCCCTTTTTTAATAATTAAAATAGGATAATGAGTCTTATTGATATTCATGTCAATTAATTCAAATTCTCCATGCAAACTTAAGTTAGACACCTTATCTATACATATTAAAGTCTCCCAATAGGCTCGACTTGACCATAATCCACCAAACTTATAGTAATAGAGTTGTAGCTTAGAATCAACCTTCTAATAACCCAAGTCGATCAAGGAATCATGTTTATATTATCATCCAAATAAAAAATGAAATCTCATATTATGTGAGTTTAATGTCCATTCTACCATCAACATTCCATGGCTTCTTAGTCTTGACATACCAAACCAAATGCTATGATTTTTGCTACCCTCTTTTTGTATATCTAATAAATTATGCAATAGATATGTAATATTTTGGGAAACGTATTCATTTCATAGAGCAATTATCATTTTTAGTGAATATTTTATAGATCTGACTACTCCATCTTGTCATAAGATCTTGATGATTTATCCATACATTTGAGCATCTACTAATGTAGGATCTCCTTTAGTGGTATTTTGATTTTGAATTGACTATAATAGTTGGTTTGCTTCATTCATCAAAACCTTCTCTCTTGAAATGTCTAGATACACTCTCACACTTTTTTAATCCAATTTTATTTATACATATCTAGAGGTGGAAGACCTTATTTTTTATGTTGATTTCTAGTATCAACTTGGATTAAATCCTAACTATTAGGATGAGACTATACCATGTTCACATTTTTCATGGTTTTCTCCTTCCTCTACTTTTTAATAATATGTAAATCATCAATATTATGTTGTCCTGCAATCCAATATTATGTGTAGAAATTTCTTGCTATAATTTGTAAGGACAATTTCATGTGATGTGATTCATTTATACACACAAGTAAAAAATAATAGGTTTCTTTAGCTATTTATTTCCTTGCCTTCAATTTTGATTACCATCATAATAACCACCCTAATAACCTCCTTGTATTTACAATAATTCCCATCCTTGTTGTTGATTAGAATATCCTTCATATTATTTCTTATGCGAAGGTGGTGTATAATTAAGTTGATGTTATGGTTAAACATGGGTCCATACTTGTTGGTAATATGAAGAAGGTGGATTCCACCCTTATGAAGACTAAGGCATCCAACCTATTTGGTACTTGGGTGATTAATGAGTCCACCTAGGAATTACCAAAGTAACCCATCCACCTTATCCATGACTTTGACCTCGTACATTGGCATAATTGGTCTTATCATCAAGGACTATTGTTTAATAATAATGAAAACATTTCAAGTAATATTTTATTTTAGCTCTTATAGATCCATACAATTTTTTCATCATGGTTATGATATTTATATAAATTATAGAATATGCTACATTACTGTTACACATATTATTGTAATAAATTACACTTTGCATTTGCATGTCCCATAGTGTGATAGACCTTGCAAAATTGTGTTTTCATTTTTATAAATTCATTCTAGTGATGCCCTTCCTATCCATATTTGATGCATCATTAAGTAATATTTATTTATTCCCTTCCTGATGTTCATCCATCTTGCATAATACTACATCAAAATTTGCATAAATTTTTGTAACACTGAGAGGGTATTCCCCACAATATTCTATTTGTTCAACTTTGATCATAGTAGATTATGCATAAGATTTTATGGTAAACTGGGCTTAGGCTATGGAAAACTAAATCTTTATTTACAGATCTACAAAACAAGTGGATTTGTCTGAGTCCTAGAATTTAAAATTCAACCTGTTTATCACACCTAAAAACCAAGAAAAATAATTGATATTGATTTTCCCAATTTTTGTCTGATCTCCTTTAAATATTGATTTGTTTGACTTGCACACTTCAAATTTTTTAATTATCTTATCAAAATTTCATTGAATTATGGTTGCATGATTAGTTTTAAATATGAATTCTATAGCTCGACTAGTTAATGCCCCTATGATTTCACCATTTTCATATTCCTCATCTATTAAACCCTTAACTTGCCACTTCATTTAATAGGTTAGTAAATACTAGTCTAGATTAGCTGACCCATCATAGGGCATTAAAATAATAATTTATCCTATAGGAAATGTCATATTTCATGTGATTGTGTTAGATAGGACTAATTTTCTTGAAGATGATTTTATTGGTGTTTATAAACTTACTGTGAATGTGCTTGGAGTACAAAAACTCTTGGAATCAACAATTGCGCTAACTTCATGTCTGACTTTCTTCTTATGCCTACCTAATTTTTCTATAACTTCTTAAAAACACTTCTTAGTTGTGGCTACTTTTATGATTGTTTCTAGACTATTATTCTCAGTTATTAAAATAGATATAGGAAATGTGTCCCCCAAGAGTGAATGAGCCATGTCTAGAGTATCTAGCATACCCATTGTTGAAACTAACCTAATTATATGTTTCATAATGCCATATACAATCATTAATTTTGTAGTTTCTCTCTAAATTTATTATTAATTTGTTATAATTACTCTATTTCAACCTATTAGTGGTTTCTCATGTTCTCTTCCTTCCTTTCTTTCTAGGTTGATTTCTAATTCCTAGTCAGTTTCTACATTCTTTGTGGTTATTATATTCTTTTCCTTTTATTTTGGTGATCTATGACATCTAGCTTCAAATTATTCTTATTAAGGTCCATTTCCTCTAATTTTATTCTTAGCTTCTTGTTTACTCTTACTTATGCTACTTGTGGCCCTTCATCATCTACACAATTTTTCTTATTTCATCTTTTCAATTACTACAACTCTCTTTTAATATTAAAAATTAATTTCTATTTTTTTCTCTTTGTTATCCATTATTTGTTTTTAGGTTCAAGTTCCTTAGTTCAGATTTTCTTATTCAACTCCCTCTAGTTCACATCCACATAGTGCCCTGATCGGCTACTCCATATCGGCTAGTACTAATAGCATGATATTTTCTAGAACCAACATCTTCAATAGCATAGGGAGTCAATTCAAAAACTTTCCTTTAATCCCTCTAACAAACAATTCATAAATAACTTCAAACACAATATACCCTTGAACAACAAATTTTTTTAACATACCAATCAATTGTAGTTTTTACCCAATGGTCAATCACACATGTCCATTCAATATATGGGCTAGACAATATTTTAAAATTTTCTTAATTTCATACAAAATGTTTTATTTCATGTGTCTAAAGTAGTAGTATTCAAGTCTAAATAGCCATGTTGCTAGCAAATCAGGCAACTCACACCAAAATATTTCATATATTTCTTTATGGATGTGCTAAGAAATGATCTCATTTACATAAACTCATATTATTATGGATTGTTCCTCTATGAATTTATGTATCCTCATGTCTAGCCAATTATGAAGGTCCCTTTAACCATGTAGCTATTTCAACATTTTCAAGCCCAAAAAATGGAACCATTATTAGTAGTGGTCCCTAGAATTACTCATCAAGGCATGGTAATTGTTGTGGTCTATGAATGTTGCTATGGGACTTTAAATAATTATAGAAATTTATAGAAATATTAAGTTTAAATGCAATGCATAGTTATACGCTAAATTTGATTTTTGTTTTCCATTAACATATGCATACTTATTATCATTTTATTATTTAGAGACTTAGGAGATAAATAGTAAACAAGAATATGCAATCAATTTAAATAAGATTTATACACAAAAATACACTTGAAAATAGATTACCTAATTAAAGAGTACCATATATTAATCTCTATTACATTCTAACCTTTTTTATATACAAAACAAAAGTATATATAATGTTGTGAAAATACTATGACTCTTCATTTTCATGACCTTTCATTTCCAAGATCAAAGGAACCGTTCAGATTTCATGTGCTTCATTATCCTACATGAGGCCATATTTTATACAAAATACACTATGGAGTACACTTTTATCATATTCATATTACAAAAATGTGTGTGACTTATGGTTTGCATCTCTATACTTACATTCTTAAAGATGGATAGCTATTTTTTAAACACCTTGAGACAATGGAAACTTCCCACCAATCAATCTAACTAGAGACACCATTAGGGCATGGAACTAAGTTCCAAACCTCTTTAATGTGAGCATGGGTTTTTATGATTAAACTATGTAGTTTTTAGGTAAAATTGGTTCTTAAAATATTTCACAAGCAAAACATACCTCTTGATACTAAATTTGATGGGCTGGTGGTTGGACAAAAGAACATTTGAAACCACACTGACTAGCCTACCAAATATTTTGGTGAAAGAAAATATATTCTTCTCAAAGAGAAGGTTTCTATCCAATCTCCTAAGAACCCTATTGTTTTCTTGGTGAAAATTAGACCAAGTGAACAAAGGGGTGGGAGGAGAGGTTCTAAAATGATGGTTACATTCAAACAACCCTAGTTTATTATGCATATAAAACTAGGCCTCTTGCTCACTGACAATGCATTCATGACACATGCAGGTCTTATGTTTCCTATTAAATATGAATATTTATATTACAATTTGTGCTTTATTTTGATTTTAATTATTTTGGTTTCATTCAATTATCTAGGCAATACTTTTTAGATTCGATCAAAGTCTATAGGAATATTTATAATTGTTCTAGTGAGGTAATTTATGATCATTTATTGCCAAGTTATCTTATTTCTATAAAGGGCATTATCAAGGAAACCAATCTCTCCTTTAAAAATGCCAAATTTTGCACAACACTTAGTTTTTGTTCCTTCTAATATTAAAAAGAACAAGAAATTTGAAAAAAATCATTGTTAAGAAATGCTTTACATTATTTGCATATTTTTTGGCCCAAATGTAAAGGTTTTTGACATTGTATCTGTAATAATAGAATGGAATATTTTACAATGGCATTGTCATTTAGAACATCTTTTTTAAAATTCAAGAATTTATAAATTACACAATCATGAATGGGTGTGTCTTTAATTGACGTCAAATAGGTGTTTATACTTTTAGTAGTTTGTTGGACATGTTGCTTGTAGGTAAGGTATCTTTTTATTTGGCTATGTATCATTTATTTTATAGAGCACAATCAATTTTGGAATTTGTTTGTGCCATTTTTTTTATAGTTTTATTAGTACATTATTTTGGTGTATGTTTTTTTGGTTTCTACATAAGCATGTTTTTTTTTAAAGAGTGCAATGATAGTAGTTGGGCATCCTTAGATTCAGCTGTATTTAAAATAGAAGTGTTAGTTTTTGGCATTTTTTTCACTACATGATGCATTCCAAATATAATATGAGTTATATAAATTATTTTCAATGAATCATAGTGAATATGACTTATATGCAAATAATGTTATATGTTTTCTATGGCCAAGCATAATTGCAATATCTTTTTGAAATGTTTTGAGTTTTTGCTGGCCATATTTGAATTTCATTTTCTAGAATGTTTGAAATCCATGAGCAACAGAAGTCATTAACTTCAATGACACTTTGTTCATATGACATTCTAATTATTATAATATAAATTTTATAGTAACAAATGATTTTGGGTTTTTATTTTTCTAGTTCCTGCTTAAAAACATCTAAAGAAGTCAATGCATTGCTTTCACCTCCTATAATCACATTACAAAAATATTGGACCATATATCAACAAAGAACACAACCTTTGAATTCATATCCAATTAACAAACTAATGACATTGAATAAGCTCTATCCACAATCCAAGTCAAATGTAATAATTTTATATACACCATGTGCTTCTATTTCATCAACAATTACATTCCAAAATAAATTAATTATTACAAGTATTTAATAGATATGTATTGAAGATTGAATTCTCAATGCATTTTTTTTGAAAATAATGGTTCAAAATGGCCACAAATCAAGTTTATATCATGAAACAAGATTGAGTATGGTGTAATGCAACTCTCTTTGTTAAAATACATATGTTTCTTTTTGTTTGTTACAAACTAGATACAAACTGGTATATCCAACCACTTGCATAGCCATTGGATACAAAATATGTCACCGTAAAGATCATTTTCATCCCAATCTATAATTTATTTTGTAGAAACCTTCATTATATGAAAGCATATACTTTTGTCATGTATTTGATGCAAGTCATAATTAAAATTGGGTGTAGTTGATGAGCATATGATTTTTTTGCTTTTGGATCATTATTTTTCAAAGAGTTTATAAAATAGTGAATGATTCCAGTCTATATCATACTTCACTAATATAAATGCAACAAGACTTGAAATGTGTCAAAAATACAATCACCAATAGTATAATTGAATAATGCAAATATAAAAAGATTTACATCCTTCAAAGCATTATCAATCATTGCAAAGGATTGTGTTTTTTATCATTTGTACAAATCTACATCAATAAAAATTTCCAAAGGATCTTATGTGATGTCTTTTTTTTGTATTTTCATATTTTTTTATTTGATCTATTATAAAATCAAGCACATGAAAATTTTGAAGGTGAAAAGACACTCACACATATGTTAAAAATTTAAAACTATATGAAGTTACCACCATATTCATCTTGTTAGTGATCAAAAGAAGTAATGTTTACTATAGAGTGTTTGCCTATTTTCTTAAAACTTTTTAAAAGAACCAATCCTTGATTGTCATGAAAGGAAAATTGTGTGGCTCTTGATACTATTATTTTCTCCTACAATGCTCCAATGCAATGTATTCCACTATACAAATATTTTTTTTCCAAATTCAATTAATGAAGATTCATGGAGGGAATTTTCAATCCCTTATGAAATCATCCAACAAATAGTTAATGAAGTATTCATTCTTTGTATTTTATACAATAACAATATTAAAAAGTCAATGTCTTAAACTAACAATGTATAAAAAATACATTAATTTGAATCTCAAAAAATAACACACAAATAGTATTAAAGCCACATATTCTTCCTCCCAATAGGTATTAAAATCACATGGTAGATAGTGTTTATAGGAAACATTTACACATTGTCCTAATTTTCCAGTGGAGGCATTAAAATAACATTCACACATTGTCCTAATTTTCTAGTGTAAAGTAATGAAGAAATATCAGTTTCAGTATTATGCTCTAAATAGGACATGATCTGTTGCAATAAAGATGGTGATGGTCACGAGGATGTAAAATGACTCTATCATAAGAATAAGAGAGAACAACAATGATACTACACATGTTATTGTCATTATTGTGCACATAGAGGAATCCATTATGTAAACTATTATAAAAAAAATTCTCTTATTTTTTTGAATCATATTGAGAAACCAGGCTTTGCCCTCCTTTTAAAACACAATAGGGAGAACAAACTATTTTTTGGATTGTAACTTTACATAAAAAAGGACTAGTTTTGTTAATTATTTATAGAAGATAGTATGCTTGGCTAGATAATGTAGTTCATGCTTTGTCCCTCATTACAGGTTTCAAATGTCATTTTTTACTTTTATTATATTTTGTCTTTTGATAGGATAAAAAAGCAAGAAATCAGATCATAACAATCTAGTTCTCATAACATTTCAAATATCAATGCACATTATTACATCTCAACTAGCATTACTATAATTACTATTGTTATTATAGAATAATAGTATAAAATACCTCATAGGTAAAACCTAGATTCTAAATTGTTTCAATTAAAATAATTTTTTTCTAACTTTTTTCTTGCTACCTAACATGATTATGAACTATTATACATGCTTTATTTAATTTTTATTGAAGCATATTTATTTTGTAGACATTTGTTTTTCTATAAATTAAAAGAGATTCCTATATCTAAAAAAGATTTTATATTTTATGTTTATTGTAAATAATTTATTTAGTCTAACACTTTACATAGACACCTAAAATTGGCCACCAATTACCTTCAACTAGACTTCAGACTGATTCCTAACCCTTGCAAATTAAGCCTAAGAATCACTGAATGTCCCAAATTTTCTTTTGCACCATTCATCAAATCTTAAAATCACATTGAGACATCCCTAATTGGGGTATCTTATCATATGCAACAATAACCTCTCATGGATTCATCCCTAATCATCCTATGACATCACAAAATGCAATTTGGTCTATGGACATATTAAGTGGGGCACTTGCACACTTAAATCGAATCTTGAAAGAGCTAAAAGGCAAATCAAAATTAATTAACAAGCTAAACCAAATTAAATGCCTAGTTAAATTATCCATGTGCAATTAATGAATAAATAAATAAAGGAAATTCAAAAAAATATGAAATATCCTAACTTTTCGTGATTACCTTTGTAAGTTGTCAAGTCTTTGGAAAATATCTCAAAATATCACTTTTTGGAGACCCATGCCTATTCATTACAAATCATGAGTAATTGACACCTTTTAACTCCACTAGGGTTATGTTGACTCACTTAGGTTAGGCTTGAACCCATTCCATGTTTAAACTACACTTTAACTCACCTTGAGTTGGGGTTAGTTCCTAAGCCTATAAATACAAGCCATTACCTATTAAAAAGAGAGCTTGGAAATTGTAGAGTTAAAATGCAAGTTTTGTAGCATGATTCATAACAATAGTGTTATAATGCCAAAATAGTGAGCTAAACCCCATCAAGCAAGCATAATACATATCAAGCCACAAACCAATAGTGTCAAAGAAAGAAGGATCAAAGAAATCTCCATTGCCAAAGACACTTTGAGCACAAACCAAGCAAGCTATGAACAAATAATTTAGAGCTCTCAAGTAAGGTAAGGATTGTTCTTTGCATTTTTAGTTAGGTTTTCAATTGTTATTTGTTCATTAATCTCCCCATAAGATCTAGGCTTAGATATGTTAGCATGTTAATGTGTTAATTTTGAGTTTTGTTGCTTAAACTAACACTTGATCTAACCTCCTCTCTATTGTCAAATTCCTACGATCACAAATGACACACCTAGTGGGACTTAGAAGCTTCCCATGTACCAAAGAGACCAAGATGTAACTCCTAACTTTTCAAATCAATGCTTGAATATTTTCAAAATTAAAGTTTTAGCTTTTTTTTTTTTTTTTTTTTTTTTTCCATATTCTTGTTTTTTATGCTAACTCATATTTATAAAAAGACCAACATCAATTTGGCTTAGCCAACATCGGTTCTACCTAACCATCATTGGTTCTACCTAACTGACATTGGTTTTGGATAACCATCATTAGTCAGGGTGAAAGGTAAAACACAACCTAAAAACTTACACTTTAAATCTTTTGAAAACTCTTAGTTTTTATTTATTGGTTTTATTGAATTGAATATTCCCTATTTAATCACCTTGTTATAGGTTTTGAAGAGTTTTTATCATATTTTTAGCTAACTATATTTTTGGAATCATTTTTGTTTTTTCATTGAGTTCATAGGCAACCAATCTTGGTCCTTATCAATTGGTATTTGTTATTACCAACAGGCATCAGTTCCCTAGTAACTAACATCAGTCACATGTGATCGATATTGGTCTCTGTGTGAAAAATATAGGGAAACTTAAGAGCTATCTTTTCAAAACTTGTTTGCTCATCCATAAATGTGATTCAAATTATAAGGAAACCCTTTAACCATTGCAGTGCCAAGGTGGGATTAGAACATAAATTTTCAAGTTGAAAACCTTGAACACTTCATTTTGGTGCCTAAAAAGAATGGTTAAATCTTAAACATTTTTTTTTTAATTGTTTAAAAGGACCTAGGTGATTTGTGTTAAGTTTGTTTTTAGTGAAAATTCTTACAAGTTTTGCAAATTAAGCTAAAGGGCCAAAAACTTCATCAAACATTTCATTTGGTGCATAAAATTCACACTCACTTAGATTTAAAATTCTTAAAAGTGTTTTTTTTATTACTTATTTTTTTGTTTGTGCAAAATGAAGAGTGCATGTATGCTCTCCCCCTATCCCTTATAGGGAACTTGGGTGACTAAAAGTGCATTTTCACTTGCAATTTGTGCCTAGTACAAGGCATAGAAAGAATGTTGTATAGGCTCCCCACAAAACCCATATGGTTTGGTGATCTAAAAACAACCTCTAAGGTCTTTTCACTTAGTTTTATTTTTGTGCAACTTGGCTTGTGGAGGGGAGTTCACAGCTTCTTCACAAGTTATTTACAAAAGCTTTAACCTAGGGTTTCATCCCCTGACATTATTTCAACCCCACTCCATAGTGGGGTATATAAATTAGGGTGCGCATACTATGAGATTCAAGGGGTTAAGTGGCTAACCTCTTCATTTATTAAAAAAACTGAGTCAGGTCTGATTAACTAGGGGATTCAAAGGTATAAACAATGATATGTTTCAAGACTCCAAGGCACAAAACTTAAATTGATTTTGGGCAGCGTAATGTTAACCATTTCAATCAAGTAATACACACAACATTTTTGAAAAAATGTCTAAGGTAAAAATAAGGTGTCAAACAGATGGCATAACACCTCCTCAAATGATAGAGTAATGTGGACACAAGACTCATTTTAATGCAACACAAACAAATAAAATTTTAGACTCAAATACCAATTAATTAAAAAGGAAAAAGACCAAATACTCATAAACTCATATTTGTCTAGTGTCACATGTACGCCTTTGTGATATTTGTCTAGTGTCATTATGTTGTTCAAATTTGTCTGTCTTATTTATTCAAAAGAGTCTAGTTTTCCTAAGTTGAGTTTTTAATTAACTATGACAAGTTTGAATCCAAACATTGATTGATTTCTATTTTTCCCTTGTCTAATTTGGGCTTAGACACAAATATTTTTATTTTGGGTTGCATAACTTAGATTAATTATTTACCAAAATTTGAAAAATATTGGTTGTTCCTTTATTTGGGATAAAATAGTTTATCTCCAAGTGCCTTTTGTTTTATGCCTCATAAAAAATTGACCAAGGTCATGTCCAAAATCAAGTTCCTAGTATATGCCAAAGTATTTCAAGTTTGTTAGATTAAATACCCCTTCATTTTAATTCTAGATTTTGAAGTCACATTTGGACAAAAGTCCTATCATATGCCTTGTTTTAAGCCTATCTTTTGAGACCATGTTTGGCCAAAAGACCTAGAAACCTTTATTTTTCCTAGATTAGACCTATTTAGAATACTTTAGATCTAGAGTTTGGCATTTTTATTTTAGTTCATTCACTTGAACTTTTTGTGTGAGATGTTTACCATTATACATTTTATTTTAGATTATTTTATAACAAGTTTTTTCACAAACAATTTTGGAGACACAACTACATCCCTTTGACTAAGTAAGATTGAGTTTGAACCTTTTGTCTTTTACACATTGTTTTTGAAAGTTTATAGAACTCTATTACCCTTTTTATCATGAAAAATTCACCATTGATTTAACCATGTCTCATTATACATGGAGTGGCATCATGTATAATCTAGGGTACAGTAATGTAGTCACATAAGAGGAATTTATTTAAGACCCCTATGGAGATGATGTCATTTGTGACATAGATCCTTATTCACCTTACAAAACTCAATCAAGGGAATAGAGTCA
Organism: Torreya grandis; assembly: GCA_037957365.1. Lineage (NCBI taxonomy): Eukaryota > Viridiplantae > Streptophyta > Pinopsida > Cupressales > Taxaceae > Torreya > Torreya grandis. Next base: position 2,915,838 of record JARHVA010001305.1, on the reverse strand, counting down.
ATATATTTTGGCCTATTATTTGGTCAACATGCCTCTATACTTAGAGTAGGACCAAGAAAAAATGACACAGTACCTAGCTAGCATACCTTCGGTTACAAAACACGTCCACTAATAACCTTACTACGTTACAATGCCATCAGTTTATGACCCTTATTTATTTGATAATCACTTACTTATGAATAATTATGATGTCTTAATTAGAGATACAGAGGTAGGGTCTAAGTTTTTGATAGACTTTCCCCACAAAAACTTGGGAAGTCTAGTAAAAGGGCCTTACAAAATGCCTTATAATTAGAATAACTAATAAGCTTCTTTTAGCAAACCTCATGCTATAGTACCAATTACATATCAAGACCTTCATATGCTTATCATAGGGAAAGGCCTCATGGAGGACAACTTTATACAAATGTAGACAACATACCAGACATATTTGAACTTAACACATAACTTCAATAATTTGACCATGTCAAATATGCCTCTTTTTTAGCTAACTCCTTTAATAGGAGTCTTAATCAAATTTATAGGGAAATAAAATAAAGTTATAAAACCATTTTTGTAAAGTGTTTAGTGGGAATCATGTTCAATAGCCCAACTATTGAAGAAGTGTCTTCTGATTCTATGCAGAATAATGCGCCAAACATATTGGATAATACACAAGTATCATCCAATCCAAACCAAAGTTGTGTGAATGCACAAACACATAGTCCAAAATAAAATGTTCCATTATTTAACACCATGAGTGGTTCAAAAACATAGGGGGTAGGAAATTATACCTCCCAATCGTAACCAACTACCTCTAATCCTCAACTAGTTGCTTCTTTTAGCACACAACAACAAAGATTAAGTAGTCAAAAAATGACCATCACTATGCCTCAACAAAATGTGACAAATGTTACTCCACCACAATAGGTGATGACTAACATTCCTCAACAATAGGCACAATTCAACATACCCATGCAATATAGGTAAAACATCATGCCACCTCAATAGGGGGTAACCAATGTTCTACCTCGCTAGGTAGTGATGAACATACCTCTTCAATTGTAGACCAGCATCCCAATAGAATCATAAATAATGTCTAATAAATAGTGTATAAGTATTGGTAAGTGACAAATTCCAAACATTCAGCATGCATCTACTTCCCAATAAGGGTTCATGCAACCAAGAGGGTTGAATGTTCCATAAGTGTTGATTAGGCAATAATTTCCTTTCATGCCAAACATGCCACAAGTTCAATGATAGAGACTTGGTTCATAAGTTCCCCTTAATCAACAAGGTTTCCCTAGTCAGTAGCAAGTCCTTAATCAACCTTAGCAGACATAGTATTTCACTCCCAACCATATCCTTCCATCTCAGCCTCAATTTCCCCAAAACTAGGCCTATATACCCAATCCTAACAAAAATATCACATAAAAATACATGTAATTCCAATAATTATACCCTTATCCACGTATGGATATTCCTAGTCAATTAATGAACCAAACCATCATTCCCCAATAAATGCATCCATTATACCCAAGTCAAAGTAACCCACTTTTAACCACCCAACCTCCACCTTAGACCAATGTTGCCTCTGGTTTCATTGCACAAGAGCTATAAAAAATGAAGGATACAATTGTTGCCATGAAATTTGGGAAACAAAACAAAAATTTCAAGTTGGATGATGTGTGTTCCTACCCTTTCAACATGAATTATTTTTAGATACCATTTTCTCCAGGGTATGAACCACCAAAATTTGACAAATATAAGGGGAAAGGAGACCCCAAGGCCCACTTAATGTAATTAGTTTTTGCATGTCAACCAGTGGCCTACAATGATATATACCTTTTTAAATTTTTTCTAAGGAGTCTAATAGGACAAGTGTTGGAGTGGTTCTTGAAATTACCCAAGAATTGAATTTCTAGCTTTGATGATATCTCAAACCAATTTGTGCAACACTTCTCATATAACCTCGAGCATGATATTTCATTAGTAGACTTGACACAAGCCTAAAAAAAGGTTGGTGAAAGCTTTATGAGTTATCTATAGTGATAGAGAGCACTTGTAAGCCAATTTACCCATAGTTTACCAGACAAACAACTAGTCATTGTGTTTACCAAAAATTTGCACAGTGAGATATCTTACCATCTAAAGTTACAATGTACACACACTTTTAAGGAAATCATTGATAAAGGTTTTTTGATTTAGAGATCCCTTATTAACAAAGGTATCATTAAACTTACCTCATAAAATTAGAGCTAGAATCAAAACTAAAACAATGGCCAAAATTAGAACTAAGTCCAAACACAAGCATCACAACCAGCACAGGACAATAATTATGATAAACCCAAGCAATTTAACCATAATAAGAATGTTATTGGAAATAGAGTAACCAAGTTGTGATATGTCCAAATGGTGAAAACACCATTTACGTAGCCTACACCGCATATGCAAATTACTCCTAACCAACAACCTCTTTAGCAAATGCAACAATTGTAGTAGCCTAGACCAGCACAACAAATGCAACAACCTTTGCCTTTGAAAACACCTCCTCCAAGGAGAAATGTGCCTACTCATCGCATCTTTAATGACCTTGGAGAGCCCATTTAATTTATTTTTTTAAAACTCACCATAGTTAATCTGATTACCTGGCCTATTTTTAAGCACTATCTTGAGGGCATTGACTATCTAAACTGGTACAAGTAAAATCAATTCTATGAATATCATCGAATTAATGGACATACTTTACAAAATTGTGTGCAAATTAAATTTTTGATTGAGAATATGTTGGAAAATAGAGAGATCACATTGGATCATGGAGCTTCCACATTCAATCAAAACCTTAGCATTTATCAAAATCCCTTTCCACAACATAACAACCAACAACAATAATAATAGTGGCCAACAAAACAACAAAAATAGTATTAATAACTAAGATAAAACCAATAGAATTAATAACAGAACCAATAACATCAAATGAATGGATATAACCAAGGCCAAAATGATGCCAACAACCAACAGACCTATTGTGTAATTTCACATCACTATAACAAGGTTGTAGACCATATTACGGGAGGTTGTGTTTCTACCATCTCTATTAATCCAAGACTAAGCACCAATCAAATAAGACCATTACTAATTAATTTCAATCAACCAACCCATTTTGGTGATACTTCTTTGAATTGGGACTGCATATAGGTATAATAATAATTAGGGATTCTAACTTTTGGACCTTATATCAATAAATCATCATTAGCCTATAACCACACATAAGTACACTAACAACCAAGACTTATCCTATCTGGTCCCCCACCACCATAATTTATTATCAACAGTGGTCTTATATCTAATCCTAATTATGTAGTCACAACTTGGCTATTGAAGATCACCATACTAGGCCCACAACCACATACCACTTCACCCATCCAACCAACCATTCTATCTAGGAACAAGCCATTTACCAATATGCAAGAAAATATGTTTGATATTGTGGAGTAATTGAAAAAGACACCCACATAAATATCCATTTTGGATTTGTTATGTATGTCTACAATCCATAAGAACATCTTAATAGAATTCCTTAGCCAATACCAAGTTCCTAATGACATATCTTCAAACAAATTTCAAGCTTTGTTTAGACATCTAGCTCCAAGCCAACAATTAACCTTTGACCAAAGTGATATGTCATCCCTTGGCCCTCTACATAATAATCCATTTTATATCAAAGTTGTCATAACACATCACAAAGTGAAATGTGTTCTCATAGACAATGGATCAGGCTTCAATATTGTGTCTCTAAAGCTCATCAAGATTCTTAGGTACACCACAATGAATCTCTAACCAGAAATGATCACCATCAAGGCCTATGAAAATGAAGAATGGGAATCACAAGGCACCATTAACTTACTAATTATCATTGGACCTTTGATTGATGATACATTATGCCTTGTATTAGACCTTGATTTATCATATAATATGCTTTGGGTAGACCTTTTATACATGAAATTCATGTAATCCCATCAACATTGCACTAGTGTATCAAGTTCTCCCATTCAATTATGGAGGTTACTATTCATGGAGATTTATAGCCATATAAATATTATAAGAATTTAGAGGCTGAGTACCAAATCTATAACTATTGTTTTGTCTTGAATCCAATTATTAAAAAGGATAAGGGAAAAGAAATAATTGTTGAATCACCAGAGGCCAATTGCATTGATCCTGATACCCTTGATTCACTTTCCCATATGTTGCTTCCTAAAATAGCCAATCATTATACTATCTCAGCTAATGGCCCAAGGGTATACTTGACCCACAATACATTCCACATTGCCAAGCTTCCATAGAACTCCAAGTCCTCTAGAAGACCAAAATCTAAACCACCTTACATGAAATGGAAAAGAAAGGCAAAAGCTAATATCATAGTCTAGCACCTATCATTTTCATATCAGCCACTAGCCAACAATAGGACCTACTTTCAAGTGATGAATCTTGGTTGTATAATGATAAAATGGTTGACTGTTACATAAATTCCAAGTATCCTATTTCAAATAAAATCATGGAAAAACATGCCTATAAAGGAGGAGGCCTCAGGCTAAATCAATAGGGTCTGATTGATCTAGTTTCTACTGCTTGATATAAAGGAACATATGAACTTAGATTTAAACTACCTAGGGGTAACCCCATATACCTTATTTATGTTCTAATGTCAAAGACTAGTGATGACAATGCCGATAGTGAAGCAAAGTCTGATCATAGCCATTTCAATGTTCTAGATGATACCAATTTTTTTGATACTAGTGCCATTTTTACCCTTAGACAAGTTATTCACCATAAGTTGCTTCCATTATATTATCCTTAAATGATAAACTGGGATCAACAAGAATCAAAATTGCTAGTTGACAAGTTTTAGAATGATGAGGCCTTCTTCAATTTCCTCAGTAAAAGGGACAATGTTCCATTGAGAGACCACAAATAAGGGTTCTCAATCAAATTAGATCCCGAAGCCTATTTTGGATAATGGGTAAACACCCTTAGCCAAAAATAATTAAATAAAACATTGAGGTCCCAAATTGAAAACCTTTTTGAGGCACTTTTGGACCAGGGAGATATCAAAGAGAAAGACTAGTATAGTGGTGAAAACATGTTCCAGGCACCATTAGATGGGGGTGTTCAACCTTCCTCAAAATAGCTCAAGAGACCACCAATGATGAACTTACCTATGGGTTTGAGTTTAACCTTGAATAACAATAGGATTTTGATCAAATCATCTAAGAATTTCCAATAGTATTTGTTACATGGCCATCCCTACCCTTGTTGGATTCTCATTCATCATACCTAGGATAACTTGAATAACCAATCCTAACAAAGGATTCTACTATTGTAGGCCAGTTTAAATCTTTACCAACCATTCTAGATGATGGTCTGACCTTTATTATAGAGAACATAATAAAATTTAACATTGGGACTCCAGATGACCTGAAATGGATCAAATTGGGTGCACCCCTCACTGAGGAAGAATGTGAAATCTTTACAACCCTTTTGAGGGAGTTTGTTGATATATTTAGATGGACCTACTTTAACATGCCTGGTTTGGACCCCAAATTGGTTGTACACCACCTTGTGGTAGATCCTAATGTCAAACCTATAAAAAAATGTAAGATGCATATGAGCATTATTGTATTAGTAAAGAAAGAGTTAGAAAAACTCTTAGAAGCAAGATGTATTTGACCGATCAACTATTTAGAGTGGATCTCTAATATTTTACTAGTTAGCAAGAAGCTATAAGGAAGAAAAATCTAAACTAATTTTAGGGACAAACAAAGCTTTCCCCAAGGATTACTTTATTTTACCAAACATTGATATGATTATCAACTTCATGGGATATGAAATACTTTCACTAATGGATGGATTTTAGAGCTACAACCAGATCTAAATCACACTAGAAGATCAATATAAAATAGTATTCACCACTCCATGGGGAACATTTTATTATCAGGTTATGCCATTTAGTCTCAAAAATGTTGGGGCCACTTATCAAAGATACATGACCATCATATTTCATGATATGATGCATGACATTGTCAAAGACTACGTTGATGACATTCTAGGCAAATCAAAGATCAGGGCTGATCATCCAGTAACATTAAGGAGGATATTTAAGAGATTGTGTGAATATAAATTATAGCTTAACCCTAAAAAGTGTGTTTTTGGATTTACTTCAAGAAAATTTCTTAGCTTCATTATGTCTCATCAAGGCATTAAAATCGACCCAGCCAAAGTATGAGCCATAACTCAAATGCCACCATCAACTAATATGAAGTAGCTCATATTTTATAGGGTAATATCTAGTGTATCTGATGCTTCATATATTATTTGGTCACCAAATTTCAGCCATTCACACACTTGTTGAAGAAAGGGGTGGAATTTCATTGGGATGATGAATGCCAAAAAGCTTTTCAACAATTGAAGGACTATCTAGAAAATCCACCTATTTTATTACCACCTATGCTAGGAAATCCATTCTTACTATATCTATCTAACATAGATAAAGCCCTGAGGGCACTTCTATCTCAACATGATGATAATAAAAAGGATTATATCATGTATTATCTAAGTCATACACTAATAGCATATGAGCATAATTATACACCCATTAAAAAATCCTATTTAGTTATGGTCTTTGTAGTTTAGAAATTATGACATTACATGTTGAATAATAAGACCATGGTTATCTCAAAAGTAGATATGCTCAAGTATCTACTATCTAAAATAACTTTACAAGGCTGAATGTCTAAATGGATATTACTTCTTAGCAAGTTTGAGATATAATACATCAAGTAGAAAGCCATCAAGGGGAAGTTCTTGCAGATTAGCTTGCTAAAGCACCCCTTGTAGATATAGAACCACTAAAATTTCAATTCCTAGATGAGTCCATTATGACCATCATTGAAACGCCTCTTGAAGAGTAGCACTAGAAGCTATATTTTGATGGATTATTCATAACACATGGATCAGGTGCACGCCTTTTGTTCATTAAAGCATATGGGGATCTAATCCCTAAGTCATTTAGGATCAACTTTCCTTATACCAATAACATAACTAAATATGAAGCACTTATTATAGGACTTTGATAGGCAGTACAATGAAACATACAACATCTCAAGGTTTGTGGTGATTCTTAGTTAATCATCAATTCGGTTACAAACCATTTTCATACCAAGCATGATAAGCTGGTGCTATACAAGGCCATGGTTGACACTCTCAAATAGAGAATTATTGATGTACAATTTAAACATATACCAAGGGCTAGTAATAGAATAGCAGATGCCATGGACAACATTGGATCCCTGATTTATCATACAAATAAGTCCAAAGAATACCAGTTCTTTGTTGAAAATTTGTTAGTACCAACTCATGAAGCTTTAACTATCATAATGATCTATGATATTATTGGTCCCATATCTATTTAGTATTTAACATTTACACCTATATTCATGACCAAATAATGCCACTAGACCTATCCCACACTATCTAAAGCATTTATCCACCATACCACACATTATACCTTACTCAGATCAACACTATACCACCTCAATTTTGATGGAAATTTGCTTCATTATTTAACTTTGACATAATCTACATTAGCATTATGATAAGTTCACAAAAGAGCATGTGGAGCCCACACCAACGGGGCCATCCTATCTAAAAAACTATTGTGTACTAGGTTCTATTGGCCAATGATAGATGCATATGCAGTTGTGCATGTGAAAAAGTGTGATAAATGTCAATGACATGCCAATCTGATTCATGCCCTAGCCAAGACTCTAAAACTAATGCTTACACCATGAACATTTATTACATGGGGCATCGATCTCATTATGAAGATAAACCTCACCTCATTCGATGGCCATAAACATATCTTTACCACCACTAAATACTTCACTAAGTGGGTTGAAGCTATACCCCTTACATATGTGACTAGAAAGAAAATTTCCAAATTCATTTTCAACCATCTCATATGCCATTATGGTATCCCCTCTAAAATTATATCTAATAATGGTAGATCATTCAAAAATAAGGATGTCCAATTGCTATGTGTTGAATACAAGATTAAATAACATTTTTCCATGACCTATTACCCAAAATGTAATGGCCAATCTAAAGTATCTAAATAAACCATTATCAATATACTTAAAAGTATTATTAAGGATTCCAACCATGATTGACACCTCCATATATTCTGCACCCTCCAGGCATATGATATTAATCACTATACTCCAACATGAGCCACTCCATAGTCACTTATTTATGGCACTGAGGCCATTCTTCCCATTGAGGCAGAGTTACCTTCTTTTCACATCTCTTTGAAGCATATCTTAGATGATGAAGACTATTGAGTAGCTCTCCTAAAATATTTTGAGTTACTTTATGAGAAACACATGACCATAGTTAATAAATTCCAACCATACCAAAACCAACTCCATGACCACTACAATTGACACATGAAACATAAAGAATTTGAGCTTGGTGATCTTGTTCTTAAAGAAAACCAAAAGAATACCATGGCAAAGAAGAAACGTAAAGACAAGTTCAAACCTAACTAGATAGGTCCTTTCTTCATTATTTCAAACTATGGTATTGGAGCATACATGCTCGCTACACCAGACATGGATGAACTTGATGAGCCAATGAACATTATACACCTCAAGCGTTACTTCACTTGAGAGACCTAATGTATTGTCTATAAATATTATTTCAATTAAACCATAATATCAACATTCTTCTTTGTACTATATTATTATATCACTTTACCATTTAGTCATACCTTTTCTATTGACTAACTTGTTTTTACCCTACCCTACCCAGCCCTTTGACCTTGGTTCCACTCTATTGGTTACAAGGTTGCTTTCAACATGAATATTTATATCAAGTTTTAGCAGTACTTTCAAGTATTCTAGATAGAGGCCATATTTTTGGCATAGTATGATAGTGGTTTGGTAGTTGCATCCTTCATTCCTTATTTTGTTCTATACCAAGTGTGCTTAATTATAACCACCTTTGGGCAAATTAGTGTTTCACTGTCATGCTACTAATTATAACCACCTATGGGAAAATTAGTATTATTGATTTATGATCATTGTTTCCTAGATATAACTACCTATAGGCAAACTAGGGGAAACACTTATTTATCATGCCTTGTAGAACCACCTTACCATGTCTATGTTGTATTGTGGAATTTTCCAACTTTGCCTATTTTATTTGAATTGGCTAATACACTAATCAGATTCCTCTACTGTAAGGTGGAACTATAGTGACTTGAGGTCCCATCCTAGGACTATGTAGACAATGCTCAATTCATGTTAAGGTCAGCTTAGTCACCCCTTAGGAACATTCCCACCATTTTTCAAATAACTGAAACCACACTCTCATTATTTTGTGAGCTTGGACCATTTAGTATCTAGTCATTCTCAATTGAGTTGAGATACATGAAAAATTACAAAAACATTCGTAAAACCATTTTAGAAAATCCAAAAACATTGACCACTTCTTTAAGGATTCTAGGAACCCTTACTGAGTCACAAGAACACACTTGTCATTTATTTTCCCATCTTTATTGGCTTGATATCCCACACACTATTTTGTGAGCCCATTCCCATATTATTATATAACACAGTCTTGTTTTTCTTCTCATCATTTTTCTTCTATCCTATTTCCTAGGAGAACTACATTTAGCCTAAAGTTTTTTTAGATATTACGTCCATGGAACTATTAGGTTTATATAATGAAATAAGATTGAGTGTGGTGGAATACAACTCTCTTTGTTAAATTACATATATTTCTTTTTGTTTATTACAAAATAGATACAAATGGGTATATCCAACCACTTACATAACCATTGGATACAAAATATGTCACCCTAAAGATCAATTTCATCCCAATTTGTAATTTATTTTGTATAAACCTTCATTCTATGAAAGTATATGCTTTTTTCATGTATTTGATGCAAGTCAAATAGCAAAATTGGGTGTATTTGATGAGCATATGATTTTTTTGCTTTTGGATCATTATTATTCAAAGAGTTTATAAAATAGTGAGTGATTCTAGTCTATATCATACTTCAGTAATAGAAATGTAGTAAGACTTTAAATGTGTCAAAAATACAATCACCAATAGTATAGTTGAATAATGAAAAAAAAAATCCTTCAAAGCATTATCAATCATTACAAAGGATCATGTTTTTTTTATTTGTATGAATTTACGTCAATCAAAATTTCTAAAGGATCTGATGTGATGTATTTTGTTTGTATTTTCATATTTTTTATCTAATCTATTACAAGATCATGCACATGAAAAGTTTCAATGTGAAAAGGCACTGACACATATGTTAAGAATTCAAAACTATATGAAGTTACCACCATATTCATCTTGTTAATGATAAAAAGAAGTAATGTTTATTGTAGAGTGTTCGCCTATTTATTTGAAACTTGTTAAAAGAACCAATCCTTGATTGTTATGAAATGCAAATTGTGTGGCTTTTGATCCTATAATACTCCAATGTAATGTGCTCCACTATACAATTTTGTTTTTCCAAATTCAATTAATGAAGATTCATGGAGGAAATTTTCAATCCCTTGTGAAATCATCCAACAAATAATTAATAAAGTATTCATTCTTTGTATTTTGTACAATAACAATATTACAAAGTCAATGTCTTAAAATAGCAATGTATAAGAAATACATTAATTTGAATCTCAACAAATAACATAGAAATAGTATGAAATCCACAGATTCCTCCTCATAATAGGTATTAAAATCACATAGTAGATAGTGTTTATAAGAAACATTTGCACATTGTCCTAATTTTCTAGTGAAGGCATTAAAATAACATTCACACATTATCCTAATTTTCCAATGTATGGTAATGAAGAAATATAATTTTCAGTAATATGTTCTAAATAGGACATGATCTATTGCAATAAATACAATGATGGTCACGAGGATGTAAAATGACTCTATCATAAGAATAAGAGAGAACATCAAAGATAATACACATGTTATTGTCATTATTGTGCACATAGAGTAATCCATAATGTAAACTATTATAAAAAAATTTCTCTTATTTTTTTGAATCATATTGAGAAACCAAGTTTTTCCCTCCTTTTAAAACACAATAGGGAAAACAAACTATTTTATGGATTGTAACTTTACATAAAAAAGGACTAGTTTTGTTAATTATTTATAGAAGATAATATGCTTGGCTAAATAATGTAGTTCATGCCTTACCCCTCATTGTAGGTTCTAAATGTCATATTTTAATTTTATTATATTTTTTCTTTTTATAGGATAAAAAATCAAGAAATTAGAGCATAACAATCTAGTCCTCATAACATTTCAAACAACAATGCACACTATTACATCTCAACTAGCATTACTATAATTACTATTGATATTATAGATTAGAAATATGAAACACCTCATAGGTAAAACCTAGACACTAAATTTTTTCACTTACGATAATTCATTTATAATTTTTTTCTTGCTACCCAACATGATTATGAGCTATTATACACAATTTATTTAATTTTTATTGAAGCATATTTATTTTGTAGACCTTTTTTCTATAGATTAAAGGATATGCCTAAAGCTTAAAAAGATTTTATATTTTATGTTTAGTGTAAATAATTTTTTTAGTCTAACACTTTGTGTAGACACCTAAAACTAGCCACTAATGGCCTTCGATCACACTTTAGACTGATTCCTACCAACCATTGCAAATTAAGAATAGAAAAAACTAAATGTCCCAAATTTACTTGTGCATCATTTATCAAATCTTAAAATCATGTTGAGACATCCCTAATTGGGGTATCCTATCATATGAAAAAATATCCTCTCATGGATTCATCCCTAATCATCATACAACATCACAACATGCAATTTGGCCTATGGACCTACTAAGTGGGGTATTAGCACACTTAAATCAAATCTTGAAAGAGCTAAATGGTTAATTAGAATTAATTAAGATGCCAAGCCAAATTAAATTCTTGGTTGAATTATACATGTGCAATTAATGAGAAATAAAAAAGAAAATTCAAAAAATATGATATATCCTAGCTTTTCATGATTACCTTTGCAAGTTGTCAAGCCTTTGGAAAATATCTCAAAATATCTCTTTTTGGAGACCCATGCCTATTCATTGAAAATCGTGAGTAATTGGCATATTTTAACTCCAATAGGGTTATGTTGACTCATTTAGGTTAGGTTTGAACCCATTCCATGATTAAACTACACTTTAACTTACCTTGAGTTGGGTTATTTCCTAAGCATATAAATACAAGCCATTGCCTATTGAAAAGAGAGCTTGGAAATTGTAGAGTTATAGTACAGGTTTTGTAGCAATATTCATATTAATAGTGTTATAATTCCAAAATAGTGAGCCAAGTCCCATCAATAAATCATAAGACATATCAATCCATAAGCCAATGGTGCCAAGGAGAGAAGGAGCAAAGAAAACTCCATTGCCAAAGACTCTTTAAGCACAAACCAAACAAGCCATGAAAAAATCATTTGGAGCTCTCAAGGAAGGTAAGGATTGTTATTCTTTTCATTTTTATTTGGGTTTTCAATTGTTGTTTTTTCATTAATATCCCCCTAAGATCTAGGCTTAGGGATGTTAGCATGTTAGTGTGTTATTTTTGAGTTTTGTTTCTTAAACTAACACTTGATCTAACCTCCTCTCTATTGTAAAATTCCTATGATCACACTTTAAATAGGCCAGAGATGATGTGGGTGTTTACCCTTCATCTTATGTTTTGTCACCAAGCCATAGATGATAAGTTTTAGAGTTGTATTGCTTGTGAAAATTGATGAGCAATAAAATTAGTAAATGCATATCACCGACTCATACTTTAGACATGTCTTCACTCAAAAAATTACTAGATAATGAGATAGTTATAAAACAAATATTTGACTAACATGTCCAATTTCAGACATGTTCTTTGTATAACACACATCTAAATTTAATCTAATTACAAATATATAGCCTCATCAAAGGTAGTAATAGTGATGCCATCACCTTCGTTATCCACAATGTTCAAGTTGAAAACCTATCCTAAGCCATTGATATTTGAGTAACTATGAAGAATACCTTTTTTAAGAACCCTACCATATATAATTTATTTATATCTGTAAGTATTTAAATCTCTAGTTATAATGTGCAACATTGTGCCCATGCATTCTCTCAAATGTTGATGCTGACACTTCACTCATATCAATTTGTTTTCCATGATGTTTTATTGTTGAGATGTGTTGTTGTTAGATACATGAAAATGTGTTTTTATTTGGTTTGAGTATCCTCCTTTAAAAAAACAAATATAAGTAACAAAAATAATGTCCTTTTATTTATAACTATAAGTAAAAAAGCCAATACATGGTGATTGAATGTAAGAATGTATCTTTGTTTGAGGCATCTATATATGGATGGAGATTAAATGTACAAATGTATTTTCATTTTGTGTATCTATGTTTGATGAAATGTTAAAGTGAGAACATTGTAACCTGAATTCCAATGCAGTGATACAATGATTTATTAGAATTGTAAAAATAAAGAATGTAAATATTAAAAAAAAACATTGATGGTGTGAATATTAGTATATAGAAAAATGAAAGTTTGATGGAAATGTAATTATTGATAGGATTATATTTAAAATTTAACATTAAGAGCATTATATCTTAATATATAATAGTAATGAAGAACCTTGTAAGAGTTTGTAATTGCCAGTATTTAATCCAATTTTGTAATTGGTTTGCTCTTCTCAATTATGTACACTGTAGTTTTATTAAAATTAAATATACAAAGAATGATGTTTATGATATAATAAATATAATTTAAATACATCATGTATTACTTATAAAACCTTATAATAAATCAATTTGATATAAACTGTTTAACATTGGGGATTTCTTTGCTTTATTTGGGTATTCTAATTTGGGTTTCAGATTGAGAACATTGATGCCATTTTGCATTAACATATGGCTAAGCTCATACTTTAAGGCATCCTAAAATATATCATAAATGAGACCAAAGCCTCTAGAATATGTTTTTTTCATCTAATGCTTGTGATGAAAATTGTAAGAGGGTTTACCATAGAAAAATAGTCCATTATGTTTTGATTTATTTTAGGGATATGAAGTATTAACATTCTATGATGTGAAATATGAATCATAAATTATTTTTTATTGAATTTTTTTCATATGGGTTTAGCATTCACAATCAATATTATAGACATGATAGATAACACTTGGCTGACTAATCACTAGCCCTATATATCCTATATGTGGCACCCAACTGATCACTATCCCTATATATCCTATTTGGATAGAGTGACACTTAATAGATAGTAAGCACTCACTTGAGAGGTGGTATATAAGGGGCCAACCTAAACAAAAATGTCCCATATTGGGATATCCCCCCCCATCCATATCTAGGTAGTCGAGTGTAGGGAGCATCAATACAGGTGAGTGCATGAATCAATATTAATTAATAGTTTTTCAACCCTTAGGGGAGGGTAGTTGAGTGCCAACTATAACTATATATAGGGTCCCTCAATCAACATCCTATATCTATCTATATAGGCATTCGATCAAGAGTTAATCAAGGTCAACACCACCCCCATCTATATTATATATCCATGGGCCCATATTATATGGGGGGCACCCTAGATAGATAAGATTAGATAAGATAAGATACAAGGGGTCAAATAAACTCTAATATATAGAGAGAGGAGGAGTCATACCCAACTATATAAATTTGAGTTAAGTTAGTTTAAATATAGAGGCGATCTAAAATATATAGAGAGGGGTGTCACCCCCAACCATATAAAGTTGAGATGAGTTTGATGGGATCTATCTATTGACCTCCCCCCTCATTGTATGGTCAATTGGTCCCTCTCCCTTTCTCTTGATGGGTAGCCTAATGATAGAGAGGGATCAATTGGGCCCTTTATCTAAATGGGATTGAGCATTAAAAAAGTCCCTCAAATTTGACCAACTATTTTCAAATGAAATTCTGAGCCTATGATCATTGGAGACAGGGCTAAATTTGAGCATCAAGGATTTTGATCATTGAGAATATAGATATTAAATACCATGTAGGGGTCTCTTTTGGTACACTCACATTATTTTGGTTCTTAGTTCTCATGTTGCTAAAAGATATCTGAGAATAAACACATAAAAAATGAAAAAAAATGTAATTAAAATGACCATCAAATATTTCATATAAATGTAAGTACAATGAATATTGTTGCTATAATACATCTAAGAACAAACACGTGGAAGATGAAAGTGCAATGTAAGTACAGTGAACATTAAATATTCCATAGAAATGCAAGTACAATAAATTTCAAATACGATGCAATAACATACTTATAATTGATTGTAAATTTATTTAATTGAATATGATGTAATATTTAATCTTATATTAAATTTTAATTTAATTTAAAAAATACAAAATAATTAAACTTTACTAAAAATATTCAATAGGAATATAATACTATAATTTTTAATATGATCATTCATATTATCTTTAGAGATCAAAATAGATTGTATGCAATTGATTTAATGTAAAATATAATACCAGGTATGAATATTAAGATGATATAATTTACATAATTATACTATACTATTTATAACACAATATTATTTGCAAAATTTATTTTATGTAACAAACTACAATATTTGATGAGCTTGATAAAACCTACAAGAAACCATGATTTATTGGTTACTTGGACCCTCACTATACTAGTCAAATGCTTTCTTATGAAGAAATTTATACATTATTTTAAGGTCCAAGTGTGTTACATTAACCCTATCCATAATGTCCAACAATACATGAACATCGTCTTTTTTTACAATGTGGTCATGAAAAAGATGCATTGATGCCATGTTTAATTTTTTTTTACATGCAGTAGTTACATAACTTAAAAGTAATTACACCTGAGATAGAAAACAAGTGTGTGCATATAATGATGGTGGGAGTTCACAATTTTTAATGTTATTACTTTTAATTTTTGGTAGCATTGGATTTATTCTACTCTCAACATCATAAACAAAATTTGCATCTAAGTATAAGTTGTTTTGGTTATAGTGGGCTTCAATCATTTGAAGGTCATTAGTAATTGATGTAGCAGTTTCGAATGGTACATAAATATTTATGTCATTGAGGGGGATGATAATTGAATCTAGGGATGATGTGTTTGATATTTCAATTAATTCATATTGAATCATCATTGGATTTATTCTATGAAATCAATAATGAAAATTTGTAAGAATTTATCTATAAAAAATGTATACAAAATATAAATATTATACATTGAGGGGGTCCTTCATTAACCTACTTCAAAAACCTTTTGTATACATAATCTCACGTCCAACTAAGGACATATGATGATAACATCATAAGATTCAAAATCTTTCTACTAATCCCAACTCCTGGTATCAAAAAAGGCAATTGTAAGTCTATGTTCTGAGTTGGACAATAGTCCAAATTTGTTTCCTAAAGATATTAATTTTTATATGTATACAATTTAATATCAAATTATTTTGAAAACTCTGTGATCAATTGAAAGAACTTATATTAAAACATGTCAATACAAATTTCTATATAAAATTAAAAAATGATCATCTTAAAAAGTGTCAAAATAATTATGGTTTGTAATAGACATTGAAAAGTTCTATACAATATAGAGTATTGATTTCAATATAATTAAAATAATAATTATTATTGGTCCAAAGAGGGATAAAAAATCAATAATATTAATATCTAATTTTATTATGCATATATCTAATGATGTTTATCATTATGTAAATGATGAAAAAAGGTTATATGAAATAATGTTTTATATATTATTTTTCACACACACACACACACAAAAGATTATGGTATATGTATATATGTCTTTTTGGAACATAAATTTCTAGAAATAAAAATATTTCATTTATATATAATAGTTCTTAAATTTTATTTTTTAATTGACAAAGTTATAGTGAATTTAATATAAATGATGGTAAAGTATGTTTTTCAAACTATCCATGAAAATACAAATCATAAAAAAAAGATTGGATTTAATAATTTTTATTAAATTTTACTAGGAGTATTATTAAATAGTAATTCTATTTTTTAAAAAGTTTATAAAATTAAGTTAGTTGAGATAAAAATCTAAAATAAAGTTTCCATTTAGCTAGGTAAAAAAATGGCAGTGCAAACTTACTCTTCCAGGCTTATTGGAATGATAGTTACTTGAAAGAGAAGGAACACTTGGAACATTATTGAATGTTCTTCCTTCCATTTAAATAGACCCTCTCCCTATAACTGATACATAAGTGTCATCACCCAAGCTAATAAAATGCATGCTATAAGGTTCTAAGGAAGAAAAATCAACTAGTGAAGAGCTCATGTGGTGAGAAGCACTCAAGTCAATAATCCATGAAGATGTTGAAGCTATAACTACTATAAGAGCCTTTCCCATTTCTTTATCTTTCCCCTTGCCTTTTGCCTTAGTAAAATATTGGGTAGATGAAATCTTCTTGATGAACTTAAGAACACTTATGTTGTTCTTCTCTAGGAGATGAGTCAGGTGATCTATTTGCTTCTTCATGAACTTGTTTTCATCATGCTCATTTTTATTATAGTAGGCACACTTAAACTTCTCTTTATTAGGTTTGTCATTGGGAAAGGAGGATTCAGTGTTGGTTTTGGCTTATCAAAATGAATCTACACTATCATTTATGGTGTACCTATAAGAATTTGTAGTTTTAGCTTAAAAATATATATTTACATTTGGGATATGTTCAAATATTTACATAAATACATGTTGGAGATGAATTACCAAAACACTGATACATAGGTGCTTACTTTCATGGGAGTTCAAACTCGGTTATAGCTACATATTACAGTTTGACATAAACTCTCTAGAAAGTAACAAATCAAATTATAAAATAATATACAAATAAGCATGATTAAATCTAATTGCCTCCAACAAACATTGATACAATAAAGCTACACCATAATTTCTAAGAATTTTTAATCTCTAGATATAATTTTTCCCAATTTGCAATAACATATAAATAAATCTAGAATCCCTTAAAGGCTTAATCTATAAAATGTTGGTGTAGTAATAATTAAATACTTTAATAAATGAAAGATCAATATCAAATCACATTTCAGCTCAGTAGTTACCAATTATCACCAAAAAATTAATAATAATAAATAAATAAATGATAATAGTTTCAACCATTTAATTGTTAAGTTTTAAATTTCATCTTCTTTTTCTCTTAAAAAATTATTTAAAATATATTTTTCTTATATAATTAATGTTTAATATATAAAAAAATTATAATATATATTATATAATATTTATATAATAAATAGAATTTAATATATAAAAATATTATAATATTATATATATATATATATATATATATATATATATATGTATATATATATATATATATATGTATATATATATATATATATGTATATATATATATATATGTATATATATATATATGTATATATATATATATATGTATATATATATATATATATATGTATATATATATATATATATATATATATATATATATATGTATGTATGTATGTATGTGTGTGTGTGTGTGTGTATATATATATATATATATATATATATATATATATATATATATGTATGTATATATATATATATTGGTAAGAGGGATTTTGTAAATCAAAAGAGTGTAAATTGATAGTTAAACCTCAATTAAAACCCATGGCTACTAACTTGCCATTACTTCTCACCATTATTATTCAGCTCACCTTGAAATATTTCACCACTTTCATGCTCTATAAGAAAGTATTTAGATGTCAAATGTAATGCTTTAGTCTATGATGGGTTACATTATTTGTCAAAATAGATAGGCTCTTCACCTAATTTCTATGTCAAAATTTCAACTCCCTTGGTTTCAATCAGGGGACACATATATTCATTGGTTGAAAAGCCCAACATGTTAGGGTCGAGCCAACTATGGGTGATCGGGTCTTATCTTAGTGATTGTAGTGGATGAATTATTTTCATTACAATGGTGTTAGAAAAAATAGAAGCAACTAAGAGAAATTTTAAATTTTGAGTTTTGGATTTGGATAAAAATTTGATGTGCACATGGGTACATAAAATCAATATCAAGATTGAAGTTGTAAATGCTCCAATTATTTGTGATTATTTTTCCAGACCATCAATCAAGTGGTTAAACATGGTGTGATGCAGTTGATGAAAATCATTTCCATACTATACCTAAGCATGATCAACACCAACACTCATCAGTATTCCAATTCTAAACCTTCATGTGAAATGTGTCATCCAGATTTCATGAAAGATTGCATTTGTGTCCATTGGGATTCAAGCTAACATTTAGACATTTAGAATATTTCATGGATTTAAGGCAACTGTTAGATTTACATGACTTGCATCCATCAGAAAGGGGTACACAACTTTCAAGGTGATGTGTTCTTTGATTGGACATTTGTTATTGTGAAGGGTCGACAAGGACAATGTGGTGTTGATTTGATTGTGATAAGGATACATGTTATATGTTTGAATTAAATTAGTTTTCCAATGCTAATAATACAAAGAGAAGGCATTGAGGTTCCAAAGTATATATTATAACTTGTTCATATATGTTGCCAATATATTGACACCTAGAGAAATTACAACAAGGCTATACAAAACCAATAATTAGTGAAAGATTTCAAAGTGAGTTGTGCAGTGATGATGAGGGGAAATGATAGGGTATTTAATGTAATATCATACACTAGAGGGCCCATATCATACATATGTACCAAATTTATGAAATTTATTAGATTCACATACCCTGCACCCTTTACAAATGGGTTTATAGCTTACAAGGTGGTGGCATCTTTTATTAACTATTTTCTATTCAATTACAGAAAGACTCCACATTTGATGTGTTGATTGAATCAATAATGCAATGACATTTATGTGTGGGTGATACACTAAGGTTATGGAGTTTATCTTGTTGTTTGTAATGTAGTTGAAGTGAATACTAAAGCTTTTACAAAGTGCATGTCGCATGGATGCATAAGGGGGCATCGTTCATGATACAATGTCAATGTCATGGTAGAGGGGTCACCAATTGAGAGAAAAAGGAGAGTTGGTAGGTTTAATTATAGAGTAATAGGGGGTTCCCACATTGTACACTTAAAAGGGGAATATACTCCACAAATGAATAGAAAATTCTAAAAATTTCCATTTTTTTATCTGTGTTCACGCATGAGGTAGTAATGGTGAATTTATAATATTATATTAAATTTTATTATATATAAAAACATGTGATATCACATTGTATTATATAATAAAATATAATAGTGCATACTTTAATATTCTATAATATTATATTTAAATATATATTTCAATATAATATATTATATTATATTTTATATTTTTATATGTTTTATATATTATATCATATATATTTTTATAGTACATTGTAAATATTTTTATACTTTAATATTATATTTTAATATATATTTCAATATACTATAATATATTATATATTATATTTTATAATATATTATTAATTTTATGTATTACACATTATATCATTCATATGTGCATGTGTGTGTGTGTATTATATTGTAAAAATGTTTTTATATTTTATGATATTATATATTTCAAATATATTATATTATTATAATATATTATATATTATGTGATAAATTACAACCCTTGTGTGACAAAAATACAGAGGAGAGAAAATAGAGCAATAATTATACCTCCATGAAGGAAAATATTCTAACCTTGACTAAAATCATAACCAAACTATATCCCCCATGTTTGTCTGTCTATCTAGAGTTGAGTACTTGTAGGGAATTAGACAAATAAATAGGATGACATGATATGATAGGATGCTATCATAAATCACAATGCAACCATTGTCATCCAAAGTATAAAATCATGACATATTTGATATTGGCAATATGTCTGTCAAAGATATGTTTTGAGACCTACAAAAAAAAGGTGTTATGCGCCTAGTCCTTATCATAGCTTAGAATAGTTTTGAATTTTTTTTAATTATTGTTATAGAGTGAACATTTTTATCAATAAAAATTAATTAATAATAGCTATGACACCATTGAACTATGATAATAAATTGCTCCATAGTGACACTTTTTTTGGTTAACACTACCTACATCCATACCTATGGAATGTAAGTGGACCATGGTTGTAAACAAATTAGCAATGCCAAAATGCATGCTTGGTTTAAAGGATAGAATGTATACTCATTTTTACAATGTTAATTCCCTATCAATAATTTTTGACTTGACATGACCAAACTACATGCTTGGATTGGAGGATAGAATGCAATGTCATTTTTACATTGCTAATTTTACCTAACCATGCTTGATAAGAAATGACTATCGACATTACGCACCCAATATAGGTGTGATTTTCAAGTTTGGTTTTTTAGATTCTTTTTTATAAAATAGACATGTCTATCAATTTTTTTCTCTCCTCTCAAAAAAACATCATGGGCATCCCAAACAATGTTTGAGGCATTTTATTGTTCTTGGTGCATTTCTTGAAACAATTGGACATTTTCTATTGATTTTATTTTAGTTTATGTTTTCTTATTTTGTTGAATTTTGTCTGTTTCCATTTTATATTATCACCTTGACTCATTCTCTAGTTTTGATAGGGGCATCATCATGATGACTCATGTTACATAATTGTACTGGAGACTATCCATTAGCATATGTCAACATTGCCATCATGGTTTTTATCATTGGTGTGATGTTGTCATTTGTTTAGTAGATCAGCGGTCAGTCCTTATGCATAGTATGGGTTGGTCACCATGGTTATTTATATCATGATGCATACCATTTTGGTGCTATATAAAAAATCAATGCATTATAAGTCTAATGAACAATACTACACGAAGAGTTCTCCTTGTCTACCATCCCCCAACCAAGTCATCACATACCTAATCATTATTTATTAGAATAAACATATGCCCTACTGGGGTAAAAAATTTGGATCGATCACTAATCACATATGTCCTACTAGGGCAACTCATTAAATCAAATTATCAAATTTGTCCTTATGGGGCACACTATTATAAATCAACCATGACTACCCTTTTTGGGGATTGTTTATTTTTATTTTCCTTACCCACTGGAAATCAATGAGTACTAGAATTAGTTATTTGGATTAATCTCAAGCATAGGTTAATTTAATTCTTTGGTTATCTCTTTTTCAAGATCTTATGCATGTTTTTCATCCCTGTCTACCCTCTCAAGGGGGCATCATGGGTCACTAATTATTTCTTCGACCAAATTTTTTAGTTTTTTCTTAAAATGAATTTTTCTTTCTTTGAGAAGATGTTATTGTGCCTAGTGTTTTGAAATGCCTAATAAAACATGGGAAAAATGTAGACACTCAATTTTCACCATTTCTATGTTCAAATTATGAATCTGAGTGACTTTCTACAATAATGCACAAATTGGACCAAAACCACCAAAATGATCTGATTCATTTGCTCACATCATGTGTAATTGTTTATTTACATCAATATGTCCCTAATTGGGGAATTATCCTATATGCAATTCTTATATTTTTATAATCATCTTTAGTCAAATTATGGCATAACAAATTGATATTTTTGACCAATAGTTCATGACAACTAATCAAATTCTAAGAATTGCAAAGAGCCTAATTACATTCACTTAACTAATTAAATATAATTAAATGCTTAAGTGAAAAATCCATATCAGATTAGTTAATATCTAATTTTTAAAAATAAAATTTTAATAAATATTTAGAAATGTGACATGATCAGTCATAAAGCTAAAGATGCAAAATATCAACATAGATACAATAAAAATCAAAAATATTGAGCCATGCCTATGAATTACTCCCTTCTTCAAAAACATTTATTGCAACATTGAATGCATTTGGTCTCCAACGTTGAATAAGTCTTAGACCACATATCTTGATCTTAAGATGGTTGGCTGGTATAATTTTAGTAAAATTATAAGTGGAAGGGCCTCCATGAACAATTAGGAAGCTTCATTGTGCAAAGAATTAATGCCAAAATCTTCATAAAATATTAACCATTTATTCATCCGAATTGATCAAATCCATTGCTGGACAAGGGAAGATGTCATTGGAATGAACACATGCAATGTCAAAGACTCCTACTTCACAAACCAAGCTCAACCATTTGTAAAACATTTTCTATATGGAGTCTTCAAATAAGGTGAATGTCACATTTGTCTTCTTGTATTGATTTCCTTATCTAGTTATTTTAGCTCACCCTAGGGAACAAGCATAGAGTATTAGTTCTTGAATTCATTTTGGATTTTGTTCCACTAAAATTATTTTAACCCACTTTATTTCTTGTTATACACAATAAATGCACGTATTAAATTCAAAATGTAAGGAATAAAATTTACAAATTTAAAATAAAAACCTTTTTTATAATTTAAAAATAATTTTAAAATTTCCACTATAATTACTGTAATTTATTTCAAACTTAATGAAATGTATATTGAAGGTAAGTATGGAATAAAATACATAACTATTAGATCAAAACCCATTTATAATATGTTATAAAAGCACATTCAAATTATTTAAAATTTATTATAGTATTCATTTATATTTTATGTTAAAATTTTGTAAATAAATGATGAAATACTTAGCATATTAGTTGCTAATATCCTCCAACTGCTGATATTTATTATCCTATTTTTTTTGTTTATTTTATTCTTGCTAATATTATTCCTCCCCTTGTTGATATGTATTATCCCCTTGTCAATATTCATCCTCCCTTTATATATATCTTCCTATCCTTGCTAATATTCATCCTTCCTTTGTTAATATCTCATTTGCTGATTTTCTTCCCCCTATATGTTTTAACTCTAGTTTTTTTTTCCTTGCCTTTTTTTTGCCACCCATTTTTTTAAAATTAAACTATTGTCAACTCACAATCAATTACAATTGAACATTCAAAATATGATTGAATATTTTATAATTTGTAGTTATATCAATGTCTAAGTTAAACAATTATCATTTTAATGACACCACATAATTTTGGGCCAAAGTTTTTAAACCTATGATTGACTCTTACACAATTGCATTAGTATTTTTCAATGACTATGTCATCCACATAAATAAAAATTTATAGCTCATTGCAATTATTATTAAACAATCAACATCAATATTAAAATATTTTTTCTTGAATAAATGTTGAAAAAAATTAAAATGATATATAAATAATAAATAAATTAACATTTCAATTCACTAAAATTGCTATTAAATAATTAACATCAATATTAAAATATTTTTCATTAAATAATAATTTAAATAATTAAAAATCTATATTAACGATAAACAAAACTAGTTATAGGTCAAAACTATGGCATGAGGGAGAGACAAAGCAAGTTTGCATGATCAGGGGTGAGCATCAAAGATACAATTAGGGCAAGAGCATTATAAGAAGTGAAAATCAGGTGTGATAGGTGTGAAAGTTGGAGGTTATCATGGTTAAAAGGGGATTAATAGAGTATTGGTAGAATAAATCGATGAGGAGAAGGAATGGTGGAGTAAAGCGGAGAAGCCAAGCAAGTTAGGAAATTGGTGGAAAGGTAAACTTAGTGTGAGCAAGCCTCAAGTACCTGAGAAGTCTATAGTGAAGGTGGTAGGAGGAAAGATAGTGAGAAATGGGGCTAATGTTTTTCCTATTATAAGAAGCCATTAATTTAGGGTTTTTATTTTTTGAGAAAGTAAAGAGGAAACCCCTAAAATTATTTTTGAGGGATTTGGGGATGGAGTGAAGATTAGAGAAGTGATGGCTTTGAAATGGAAAGTAGACCTTTCTGTGGAGAAGGTTAATATTTTAACATATTGTGCCCTAATTTGTAAATGTGCCAAAAAATGGCCAATGATTGGGGTAATAGAATTATGGGTGCAAGATTAATGGGGCTCTGGCTTAAATGTAAGTTATTTGCCCAAGGGCTTCTTTGTGGTTTTATTTAATTATTTGGAGGAAAAGGAGAAAATACGAGGAAACCCTTTATAGTCTCTAAATGGAGTGGGGTTGTTGTTACAAGAATAGATTCGTAGTTTTGATCCTTTGGTGGCTTGAATAGGGAGTTATCTATTTTGGGTTTGTTTATATGGTTTGCCCCTAGAGTATTGGAGAAAGGAATGTTTGGCATCATTGGGAGGATTGGTAGGAGATTTAATCAAGTGGATGAGAGGTTAGTAGAAGTAGGACATGTGGCATATGCGAGGGTTAAATTTTATTTGGATCTGGATAAATAAATCCCATAAATCATCTTGATTAAATATGAAAGATGGGAATGGAAGTAGAGAATTGATGTGGAAAAATCTCATTCAGATATTGTAAATGCCATTACCTAGGGCATATTCAAAAATTCTTTAAAATGGGTAAGAGCTTCCCTCAAACTAATCCTTGATGGTTTATCCTAAATGGAGAAATAAAAATAATCAAGGGGGTTCTGAGATAGGAGTATCAGAAATGGATAGCCTTTTAGAGCCAGTGGGTGGGAAAAAAAACTTTTGAAGATTAAGTTTTTGAATATTAGAGAACTAGAGGTGCTACTTGAAAATCTTGGATGTAGAGAGGTAATATCTTTGGATTCGATGTTGAAGATAAATGAGTTTATTGAATAATAATCTCAATCGATAAGGTATTTGATAAATCAAGCTCACCATCATTCAACAAGACCCAAATGTTTGAGGAGGGAGTGGTAGATACAGAAAGAGGTTTGATGGTAGAAGGTCAATTATAATTAGAAGGAGAAGAAGAAGATTTAGAAGGAGAACTAAATTCTAGATAAGTTTTGACAATCTCTCAAATTCAATATTATCTAAATCAATTGAATTGGGGACCAAAGAAGAAAAAGGGATATAAATCTAAAAAGGATAAAGTGGTAGGAGAAAATTTGGGAGGTAAACAAGGAACACTAGAGTTTTTTACCGATGCTATAAGGTAGGGGTGGAAATCCCCTATCTATGATTATGAAGGTTATCTCATGGAATATTAGGGGCTTAAATTCCCCTAACAAGAGGCACTTGGTTAAGCGTATCCTTAATGTGGAGAAACCATACATTGTGCTTATTCAAGAAACTAAATTGAGCTTAGTAGAAGCTTCAACATTGATGTACTATAGTTAGTCTCACTATCAAGGTTCCTTTGTGGAGGTAGTAGGGGCTTTGGGGGGCTTGGTGAATTTATGGTTTCCTTTCTCAACCAAGTTAGAAGTTGTGGAGGCTAGGAGTAAATAGAAGTTATGTATAATATCAAGTTTTAGTTTAGATATTTAATTTTTATTGATTAATGTCTATGGACCTATTGTCACCAAATATTTCACCCTAGATGAGGTTGTTCAAGCCTATTCTAAGTTTTGGGAAACATTGGAATAGCTCTAGCCCTGTGGGTTGCTTATGGTAGAGGTAGACCTCTAGGTTTAAGGGCTAGTTCCTTAGATTGATTCTTAAATGATTATCACCTACGCTAACTAATTTATTATATGAAAAGGGATAGAAGTAGACACGAAAGTAATAAAATATAAGGGGTTGATACACTATAAATATTAAAATATTATCACACAAGTGCTCTTAGATACAATTACTCACAATGCTAGTCATAAACAATAGTATTTCAAACATGGTGGCGATATGCATGAAACTACTCAAGGTAAGTGAACCAGAGACAATTTTTAAACACTAAGTCTACTTGTACACTTGAAAATAATCCCATACACTTGAAAACACTTCATGTGACCTATTAGAGTGGAAAAACTTGCATCAAACATGGAAGGATTGAAAGAAATCAATGATAGACATTAATCACTTGATATTTCACTATACATCACTTCACATACCTATAAAGAATAGTTTGTGAACTCAAAAATATATTACATATCTTGTTTAAAAGTTAAAGTATAATATGAAACCAACATGTCTTTGCCATACTAGGTGTGGAATTAGAATACAAGAGCCAAAATGGCTTGCATTTATAAAATGTGTGAGAGGAAAGAGGCAAGAGAAGTTCAAGGGTCATAATGCCACATGTCAAGGCATGAAAAATAGTTACATTATAGGATAATTAGGTGAATAATAGAGGTCTATAATGTCCTCTTGGAAAAATGTCCACCTAAAGCATCAAACTCTCCAAAATTGGCATAGAGACCTTTCAGCTACCTTCTTGAAATTGCCTTCATGATTAGGCATATTATGACTACTTGAAATAAGACTAGGAAGATTCGAAACATATGCACTATAAAATAGGGGTTAGAAACATGCCATAATAGTCATCATATGTGTCTCTAACTCAAGGCCTTCTTTTAGACACTTGTTCTTACCATCTGAAGCCATTCATTAGCCTTATAAGCCTCTTTCTTCACATTTATCATCCAAATGTCCTTTAGTTGCTCAATAAAGTCCATGGAATAGGTGTTAGAACACCTTTATAGTACCCCTATACATTACACTCCATGAATCAAACCTTAAAACGACCCCCAATTGAACTTCTCATCTTCTCACTTGGTAGTCATTCTTCATTTTCACTATTTACCACAGACTACCTGAAGTGAATGAGTTAGAATAAGTGTATCAATGCCAAACTATGATGATAAATGGATATAAGGAGTTATAATAGGTCTCAATTTACCCATTTCTATATATCTTACCTATTCATCTTCTTTTGCACGTATAAAACAATCAAAACTTGTCAAAAAAACTTATTTTGTACCATGTCCATACAAGCAAGTTATAGAGCAATCTAATGGGAAGGATCCTGAAAGAGTCCTCTACAAGTCCAAAACAATTTATAGGATAGACTATGGCTTTTGAATTCATTCTCATCCATCTCTTTCCAATCAAGTCTTTGACAAGGGTTTATGAGGGTTTTAACACATTTTAACTCTTAAGGATTATTTATATAATCCTGGCATCCAACCTCCTAACAAATTCCATAAATTTATAGCTTAGGACCCTCCTCAAATGACCCCAACTCCTTGGGTCACCATGCAACCAATCCGTACAGGTGTGAGTGTCTTAAGTTGGCTTCTCAAGCTTGAGAGTGAAGTCTGGGTACCCTTGAGGTGTTTTTAGGATAGAAATGACCTTTCTATGATTCCCTCTATGTAACAATGGCTCAAAATAGTCTCAAAACTTCCCTTAAGGTTTATCAAATTCATTGAAAGGTTTATATTTCCATAGAAGTGAACTTAGACCCCTATAGGGCTTAGGCCTATTCTAGGCATAATAGGCCTATCATGTGTTTCATGATCTAAGACCTTCTTTGAATGTTTTCTCAGAATTGTGAGGCCTCCCCTATGCTTATTCATGCTCAAAATAACTCCCCACACCCTTTTTTCAATGGTCCAAACTTTACATCTCATCCTTTTACCATTTCACATCAAGTTTGTAGTCAAGTTTTGGAATTGGAGTGCCCTCTATCTAAGATAGAATATAGGGAATCTTCCCTATCTACTCAACCAAATTGAGGCTTTAAGAGGCTCAAATAGGTCATAAATACATTATATACAAAATTTCAAGATTATATCACACCCATTGGTCACTCAACATCACAAATTCCTAGGTGAACTTTTAGGAATGGTGATTGTCTATAGGTGTTAGGAATGCTTGTAGGTTGAATGCTAGGAATTTAGTCTATGCCCTATTCCATTGTACTAAGCACTACCTGATATGGTATTCATCACTATGAGAGTGATTTTATTCATATTGACCTATCATATACCCTAGCTATGCTTCTAAACTGCTTCTTTTACAATCTTAAGCTAATCTGCAGATCGTGTTAATTATAGGTGCATGTTTTCAAGCGAATGAGATTTCTATGGGATGTTGTGAATAGTGTGTTTCATACCTATATTCTTGAAGTTTTTGATATCATCTATCACTTTTCAAACTCAAATATCATTCCTAAATACTTGTACTAACATCCAAACTACATTATTATTGACACTTACCTAAATTAGTCTCTTTATTGTATCCAACTGTAGGTGTAATCCTTAGGCCATAAAGACCCCTGTAGGTGGTCTTCAACCCTTGAACCTTGTATTTCATATTATAATATCCTTTGAAGTCATTGGATCACTCTTACCTAAGTGAATATACATGCCTATAGGGTTCTCAACCTCTAGTCCTTATCATAAATTCTATGTATGTCTACAGTCAGACTATAAGTAACCATTTAGGAGAGAAATGGCTACTGTAGGTGGTGTTCTATGTTAAAATATCTTATATCAACCCTTTTAATTTTTATTTGGACCATTAGCACCACTTATCATCATATGAGGTCACTTGGTTTATAGGATATGTTTTCATTATGTCATAGTGCATTGAAAGACCACTTGAACTTAAAATACTATAGATTACACTAACATTCTATAGTGAGAAAATGATTGAGATGGAGGCCTATGTACACTACATTATTATGACCAAACACTCATTTTCCTATGTAAAATCATTGTCCCTATGCCTAGGCTACATGGTAGAAACCATTGGACTATTTTTTAGTTTAAGGAACTCCATCATAGGATGATTCTTTATGAGACAAGATCATTATTTTAGAAATATTAAGGTAACATGTCTCAAAAGTAACTTTCTCAAATTGATGGCAATGTTTAGGTCTGTTCACCACCTTATGAATTCATTATTACCACAATGGCCTCTTCTACATTATTATTATTTATTTAAGATATCAAGAAGCTTCAATATCTTCATCCTACTCTCTAAGGTCTCTATAGAACTGCCTGTAAGTGCACACTCAGATACAGGATTGTGTAGGTGAAGGCATGGTACAAGATTTTAAGTGTTAAATTAGTTTTCCAAACCAATTTCTAATGTTTTAAGAGTCTCAAAATCATTTTTTCCATCCTATAATCCTTCTCACCCTCTTGAATACTTCCTTGTATCATGAATATGACTACTTAGTGCTCAAGCTGACTTCACTGTAGTTGATAGTTGTATATAAGTTGATTGTGTGTGTACTTAAACTAATCACTCCATCAAGATATTAATTTGAGACCAAAATTCCTTGGGAGATAATAATCATAATATTGTGAGAGGTGAATAACAAAATCATTTTTTATTTCAAAACCAATACATGAAGAAGGAACCTTCTGTAGCTTATGAAACTTGCCTGTAGACTATGATATATTTCTCAACTAGAAAAAATAGGAAAGTTTTGCTCAATATTTGATCTCCAAACATGCAAACATGAATGAAAAAAATTTGAAAATCATGTCCACACTCTCTAAAAACATGTGCAACACCTAGTTTTCATATAACTATGCAAACAAAAAGAAAACTTGAAGGGTATTGGAATGAGTAGGCATAAAAAGTCACTAGCACTCTTAGCATTGGCTCATAAATACTAGTACACCAAACTTAGAACTTTTTCCATGAACTTGGAGTAGACAAAGGGTGATATCATCCTTGAAGATCATTTTCTTCAACAAACGTACTAGTGTCTGTACCATACAAAGACCAGGTGACCATTTTTGCATGTAAAAGAGAACAATGGAGAAGTAGAATGGTTTTATGACATTTTGAGCTAGTCAAAGTTGATCAAGTGTGGAATTGAGTTGAGGGGACTTTAAGGGTCACTCTTAATCCTACCACACATGTTAGGACTATTGCATAAGTTGTACAACTACCCAAACTCTCTCTTTTTATAGTTAAACTTCTTCTTATACATTGAAACTTGTAATTTGGCATCTCAAAATAGCTAATCTAACACATGGATGTTGAATGACACTTTGGAACATTTTTCTCTTTATAGAAACCATACAAACTTAATACATGACTCTAAAATAAGCCTTAGATGACATGAGACCAACTATACAACTATGACAAAGATAAAGTACATTATAAATGACCTCATTAAGACCATGGGACACATATAAGACCCTAGTAGACCCCTATATAAAGTTTTTAACTATAGAGAGTTGACTTATT
This sequence comes from Torreya grandis, assembly GCA_037957365.1. Taxonomy (NCBI): domain Eukaryota; kingdom Viridiplantae; phylum Streptophyta; class Pinopsida; order Cupressales; family Taxaceae; genus Torreya; species Torreya grandis. The sequence goes on along the minus strand of JARHVA010001305.1, from coordinate 2,884,798 downwards.
TTGACTTGTGGTTAAAATCATCGATAATACCATTGGGGGTTATTTTGAAGACTCAATTTTGGTTGGCTTTCTTTGATAATTTGAGTGGGTTTTATGTTGATAAAGTCATTTTTGGGGGAGATTTTAATGTAGTTTTGAATTCCAAAGAGAAAATGGGTGGAGCATAGTTTGGTCAGCAAGCTATGCAGGGTTTTGATGGGTTTGTTCTTAATAATGATCTTGAGGATGTGGAGCAAAAAATAGGTTGGTTTACCTAGAATAATAGGAGAATAAGTATTGATAATATTTCTAAGTGTCTAGATAGATTTTTGGTGAATTCAAATTAGCTTCAGAGCAAATGAAAGGTGGATAGTTGGGTGTTTTCCTATTCTAGTTCAGATCATAAGACAATAGATTTTAAATTAGATTGGGATAAAACCCCTATGAGGTGTCCTCTTAAGTTTGAATTAATGTGGTTTATCCCTTTTTCCATTAATTCATTAGTGGTGGAAAATTTGTCCTTTGCCCCTAGGTTCCTTGATGTATCAAATGTGTAAGATGCTTTAATATATTAAGGGTAGGCTTATAAAGTGGAATAAAGAGAATATCAAGAACATTTTTTAGGAAAAGGTGAGGGTTCAATCAGAGTTACACACTCTCAATGAGCAGGTTTCTTTGGTTGGAATGGATGCTTAGATATATGTTAAGGAAAGAATGTTGATGAGGGATTATGAAGAGTTACTTCAGCATGAAGAGATTCATTGGAAACAAAAATCTAGAGATAATTGGATTAAAGATGGTGATAGTAATTTGGATTTTTTTATCTCTCAGTTTGATCCAAAAGTAATGTGACTTGTATAACTTGTATTAGGTTAGGGAAGAGGGATTTGTTGGATTCACCAAGAGAGATAAGGGAAGAAGATATACCCTTTTTTTAGGAGTTATTGAATGGTGAACACAAGTTGAATTTGGAAGCTCAAAGATCTCTTTTGGATTTGTTGCCTCCTTTGATTTCAGATGTAATTAATGATAAATTCATGGCTCCAATTTCATTAAAATAAATTATAATGGTATTATTTTCAATGGAAAAGGATAAATCCCTTGGTCTAGGTGGCTTCCCAATAACATTTTTAAAATTCTTTTGGGAGGTGGTGGGAGAGGATCTTTAGAACATGGTGGAAGAATCTAGGGTGAGAAAGAAGGTAGCCCCAAATTTGAATGTAACTTTATTTTCACTCATTCATAAAGGGGAATCACAAGTTTATTTTAGTGATTATAGGTCATTTGCCTTGTGTAATACAGTGTATAAAATCATCTCTAAAGTTGTGGCTGGTAGGCTTAAGCCTCTACTTGATATGTTGATTTATAAATAAGAAGCAAGATTTGTCCCAGGTAGGAACATCTAAGAATATATTATTATGGCTCATGAGATTATTCATTATCTATCTCATAATCACCAAAAAGGGATGTTGGTTAAATTATATATTATTAAGGCCTATGATTGGGTGAATTGGTGCTTTATGATGAGTATTGTGACTAAATTTTATTTTGCTTGTGTAGGATATTAATTTCTTACTCTTTAGCTTACGTAGGTTTTATTTCCTTTGAGATGTTTATCCCACATTCATGAAGATGATGGGTTTATACCTAAGAATTTATTCCCACATGCATGGGATGGTTAGGATTCTCCTATCTTCTATGTATTTATACATCTCTATTATAAACTATTTGATATAGAATACAAATGTGTATTTGTACATCTCTATTGTAAACTATTTGACATAGAATAGAGTTCAATGTTGAAGCTTTCATGGTTGTAATAATGATCTCTTGGAGATATCTTGGTTGAAGAGTTTTGTTAACACTTTCATGGTATCAGAACCACCCTCAATTATTCATTGCTCTCTCAGATCTATTTTTTTGGCATCTCCAAGCTTTTGTATTAGATATTGCATTAGCATTGATATAATCTATTAGAATTGGATAGGTTGTACTCATTGTAGATCTAGTTTGTACATTATTCTTGCATATCTCCAAATGGCATTGCCATTATTCAACATGTATTTGCATCAGAAAAAGACATCCAATTGGTGACCCTTGATCTACCTTCTTACAACCCTCAATATAGATATTTTATTCAATATTAATTTAAAATATATTTTGGTATGTTTATGTTTTCTTTTGACATCAAATAAAATTTCAATAAGATGAAATCTCACAATCATCAACATAGCTAGAGGCCACAAATAAATATCATTACATCTAATATATTCAATTTTAATTTATGTTAAGTTTGGAAGAAAAAAGTGGTGGGTTGATCATTATTATCATCATCTACATCACATGTGCCAATATCATTATGTCTAATTTGGGACATATAAGAAGCCAATGTAGTATTGTCATCATCTTCTTCTTCATTCCATTACTACATTTTGATTGAATGACACCATGATTTGAATCAGATTTGCATCACCAATTTATTTTAGTTTTTTCCATGAAATTCAAAAGCAATGCAAGCATGGCACAACGACAACACTACATTTAAGTGTAAATTTGATGTTAAAGTGGTGTCACCATATTATTTAAATTGGATCCAAGATATCTTATTTTCACTTTTTACTCTATATAACTCCCCATTTTTTTCATTATCACTTATTAATAAAAAGAGGAGAAGATATATAAGTGAGGAAGAAGGGAGAAGGAGCAAGGTGTCATTCTCAACAAAGAATCAAGTAAGTTATTTATATTAGTAGTTAAATATTTGTCAACTATAAGTAGTTAGTTAAATATTTATTTTAAGTATGTCAGTCTCAAATAAGCAAATATCTTATTAATTACTAGTATTATATGTTACAATGGATTTTTAGGACAATTATAATGTTTATGATGATAAGGGCAAGGCAAATATAGTGAATAAGAGGTATCATCTCATCCCACTTTTCTTGTTCTGGATTTTGAAAGCACGTATTTATGATTAGTATTAGAGAACATGATTAATGATGAAAATATTAGTTTTATTTTATATATTTCATTTGATTTTAAGTATTATGTAATAATTAATCATTATTTTACTGATTTGTATATTTATGTAATGGAATTAATTGTCATTCATATAAATGAATGTTATGAATTTATGATAAATAATTGACATTATATATCATCGTTTTCTATTATTTCATATTATTTACATTTTATATCATGAATTGGATAACTTGATTTTGTACAAATATTGTGATGCCTGTGCACAAATCCTTAGTGTGAGTGACAGTATCATTAGAGAGAAGGAACTAGATGTAGATTATGCGTAGTAGAGAGAGAATTATATGGAATGGGGTATAAACATATGACATAAATAGACATATGTTTCACCTATATTGGCATGAGTAGTGACCAGTTAGTTTAGATGATTGTTTATGTGTTTATTAATACCTCATCTTCTGTGTTATAAGTTGGTAGAGGATGAATTGACCCTATGGATTTCTAGTAGTCATAAAAATTATTTAGGACCATGTATGCACATATTTTATTTAAACATGCATTAATAACTAGTTATTTTTTAATTTTTGACAAGCATTGTCATCCCTCTTTGTTTTTTTTTATAATGGTTTGTTCATAATAAGTCATTGGTTTGGAGACTAGTGGACCTAAATGAATCATCAGACAATTATTTGACATTGCCATTTTTATATTTTGACTCAATTGGTGGATGACTTTGTATCAATAAATATATATTTTTATTATATATCAACAACCACATATGATTTTATGTCAACTCAAGATAATCACTTTAAATAGTTCATACCCCAATAACATAATTAAATAAGGATTGTTAAAATACAAAAGGGCACCCTATGTGCATAAGATACTAATCTCTTTCATGACTTCATGATTTTATTTTAGTCACACCATGTAGTTAAGTTATCTTATATATGTTATATTTAATTATAACTCATAAATTGAACATGTATAAATTGTAAATTATAATGATAATAATCTACAAAGAGAATTATGTTTAAATAATAATATTTGTATGGACTCTAAAATCATTTCTTAAAAAATAGTTGTGTCATGTAAAAAAAAATCTCAATTGATGACTTTTTAGAGATTTAAATGTTATCTTAGGAACAACATTTACCATCAATAAATTTTAGGTGGCATAAACATTTAAATTATAATATTAAATACTATAGTTCTTGTTCTAATGTAAAACATATATCACATTAGCATTTCCATTAACCTTTGAAATAATTAAACATAAAAGCAAGATCTTTGAAATGCATTTGGATCTAGTCAAAAGTTGTCCTAATATTAAAGGGAGATATTAAATGGGCAAACTCAATTTATTTATTCACATGGGGAGAAGGGACTATGGCAGGACAAAAAGAAGTTGCTGACATTGATATTTTTAGATTTAATAATATTTATTCAGCTAAAAAACACCTCACATGGGTTGCATTATTTCCCATACATAAAAAGAGTTAGTGCAAAATTTAATCTCTGCCATCCAAATATTTATGATTTTAGGCAAATAATTTTGAAAGAGGTGTGTTGAATGGGAATTTACAATAGTTATTATACAATCAATTTTTTTTTTTAAAATGATGTCCTAAGTAGGTAGAGAGGCCATTTTAGGAGATGAAAAACACAATTGATGTAGTTTGGATTCTAGAGAAACACAACTATGATTAGTGTATAATGAGTGGAGATGGTATCAAGATGAAGTCCAAAGTCAGTAGAATCAATGTTGTATGTGATGGTTCAATAAAAGATACTCTTGCACCCATACTATGCAAGTGAATTTGTCTAATTAATAAGTCACATGATTTTTTTCATGTAAATATGATTGTATTTCATATAATGATGGTTGTTGTTGAAAAAATTTGGCCGACATACCAAAAATGTGCATAGTCTAAGAAGTTCAGTAGAAGCAGTAAGTTCCTATTGAAATAATGGTTCAACTTGAACAAAGTTCTAGATGGAATGAGTGGACTAGAAAGATCATGCAGATTACAAATCCCTTAAAATACTTTAAGTCCACTTAAAGCATAATTTGTCATCTTCTAAGGATAGGTCTAGAGTTGATGAGCCCCATGAGGTGTCAAAATTTCTTGGACTAGATATGGAAGTGCATTCATTTGGTTCTTCATTGATTTCATCCTGACCTTTGAGTCTAGTGATAGAAAGTCCAAGTAGGCCTTTTGCTGATGTTATATCTTACACATGTGGACAAGTTAAGAAGAAGTGGTCACATGGGTTTGTTCACCTTGGTCCTTAGTTTCTACATGCCAATTTATAGGTCCTTCGTTGAAGTGAAAATAGAGTTATGCATGTGCAAAGTTGGCTCCTAAGTCAGTTTTCCATACTGAGACAAATGAGCTCAACCATCACCAATACGTCATGCAAGCATGAATGAACTAGTCAACTTGAGTATTTTATATTTTTACTTAGAAGACTATTATGACCCATGGATCAAAAGGGTTCATTATTTTCAATCTCAAGAACATCTCCAATAAATTTGACCCCTCCATGATTCCTATGTTTCAAGATCCAAGCCTTCAAATTTGGATGAAAGGCATAATATAGTCATGCAGACATCAGGTTTTAGATAGAGAAAATGAAATCCATTTGAGATTAAATTTTATGGTCTCAAAAACATTTATGATGGTTACATGAAATTCATTTGATGAGAGTGAAGACATCAATTTTAAGATCATGAACTACCCATTGGATTTCAAATAGTGGATCCTAACAAATTAATAGTTGGTGTTTGAGTAGGCATTTAGATCTAATGATGAGCATAGGTCAAAGGGTTAGAGGATCCAAAGAGAAAATGCATGCATGAAAAGTGGCATAAGCATATTTAGTTGGTAGAAGATTGATGGCTCATAGACATCCATGCATAGACAAATCAACAACGAGAGGCAAAGTCAATAATTTAGCATATATATAGATCTAATGAACATAAAGATAGTTGGTCATGATGTAGATAGTCTGAGTTGGTTATAGACAACCAATAAGCAAAAGCAAGCTCAAGATAATTTTGATGAAAGTCAAAGAGGTTATTTTAGACCCAGGTAAAACAAGTATCAAAGATCCAAGCTTGAAGGTGAGCCAAAGTTGATTCAAGGCCATAGTTTAGAGACCATACATTGATATTAAAAGTTCCATATAGGTAAGATATATCTTTTGGGTCTAATACTGAGGTCAAAGATAAACCAGTGATTGTGAAGAAAATTAAGGTAGTTTCTAGACTTTCATAGATATTGTAACTATGTGAAAACCAATGGTTTAAAATTGGTTTTCACCTATAGTGGACTTATGTCTCACCTATCATCATTGATAATTTTCAATGATGCAAGTATAGTTGGATACCTAATGAATATGTGGCACATTCCATCTAATTCTAAGACATGATCCTTGTCAGTAGATCAAGTAAATGATATCATGGAGTTTTAAGAAAAATTTTGGTAGTTGGATAAGGGCAATGGGCATTTAATTATTTTATAGAGTTGGTTTCTTGTTGATAATATTCAAGTTAGCATCCTTGAGAGTGCTAATCCATCGAAAGCAGTTGGGTTTTTTCTAATGCATAGCTCTGTCTCTCTTTCTCTTTGCTATAATAATAGGTTTCATAGCCTTGAAATGAATCACTCTATCCTCTTTTTGGTATGACTAGAATTTTCCAAAATTTATACTACAATGCCTTTTGATGCAATAAATACTAAATTCCATCCTTTTTTAAGCCAAATTTAAGTGTGTTTTATGAATTCATGCATTATTTTTAAGTGAATGTATGTTCATTTCTTATGTTTGAGTTTTCTCACCTTCAAGAAGTGCTTAATAGTTCTCACATGTCTTTACAAGTGCAATCTATAGTTTATTATCTAGTTTGAAAGTGGATATCTACCTTCTCTTTCTAGTTTGGTAACGGATTAATGTCTTGTTCTAAAATATTTATGTGAGTTTGATGTATTTTGGTCTTAAAAAGTGTCTCATAGTGTGTTTTGTGTGAGTTAGAGTGATCAAATCATTGGTGCATCACCACTTTTTTACATGCTTTTATAATGTTTATCAATTCTCTCTCCCTTTTCCAAGTAAGTGCTAGTTTAGGTTCAGTATAGGTAATAGATCCATAAGGAAGTCAGCCGTATCTAGAGGTCTGATCCACTATTAGGATGCCCATAGCCTAAGATCAGTCCCATGTTGGACTAAATTTGAACAGGAAGATTTAAACAATCCCCTCCTCAGCTAGGGTGTAAATATAGAACCCCAACAATTTTGGCATGCCTAGTGGGACCAAGTTTCTTTGGTAAAAATAAAGTTTAAATATTGAGAAGAAGGGATTGAAATAGAAAGAGAGATCTACCACCATCAAAAGTTGAAGATCCTTCAAATTTTAGATCTCATAGCATCTTCTAGATAGTGCTTTCATGCCAAAGGTTACAACAAGAGCATCAAGTAAAGGTACTTCTTTTAAACATATTGAATTGACTTCTATTTCTTATAAAAGATAAAGATACAATAGTACAAAACCTTATCCTTCAAAGCAGAATTCATTCTGTAGTTAGGCTATTATTTTAGTCCAATCTATTATCCCCATAGGCCAAATCCCTTTTGCCCAAATGGTTATTAGGAATCAAGTGTTTGTCCCATTTAATAGGGTTAGTCCCTTGAAAATGGCCCAGTATGATGACATTTTTGTGTTTGCCCTAAAAAATGTCCCTTTCTTCTCTAGAGAATGGGATAAAACTACTACTATTGAGCATATCCAAGATGTTGCCAATCTATGTTTTGTTCATAATGTTACTCAAGACAATGTGGCTATCAGATTATTTATTGCTTCTTTAAAGGTAAAAGCATTGCACTGGTATATGAATCTTCCTTTACTATCCATTTCTACTTGGGATGAGTTCGGTACAACCTTGGTTAAGCAATTTGAAGAAAAGTTAGATAATTTATCTTTGATTGAATAATTAACTACCATTAAAATGTACCCCCATGAATTCATGTCTAATTTTAACCTTAGCTTTCACAAGACATGGATTAGGATCCCTACATTGGTAAGGCCATCTCCAGAGTATGCATTTTTATACTATCTTAAGGCCCTAAATTTTGATATAAGTGTCATGATACATTCCATGTGTCATAATAATTTTCCAAATGCCTATGAAATTTCTATCAGAGAAGACAATAACTTAATATAAGCTACTAAACTTCCTTTAAGGCCTTTGATGCCCTTTTTCCCAGAATTATAACCTGTTCCTCCTCCCCAAGTTCCCCATAGTCCAACTATAGCTCTTATTCCATCTTCAAAAGTCCAAGTTGTAACCCCTTTTAATTAATATAGTGAGATTGGTGATCTAAAAATCATGTTACAAGTTTTTGTATATGATATTGTTTCAATTAAGAGGTAACAGTACCAAGGTAGACCTTATCAACAACAAAACCAAAATACTTATCAGTCTTTCAATAACCAAATACCTCTTTATCAAGATTTTAAAGATAATAGGAAACCTTATCAAAACTCAAGATCTTGAACCCAAACTAATCCATATGCATCCCTTGATCCCAATGTACCTTCCAATTCAAAAGCTATTGTTCCCCAAAATAACTTGATGCAAGATCCAGGTTGGAAACCTTCCATCCCAAATAACATTCATAATCAAGCCTTGGTATCACAAGAGATTACCATGCCAAAAATGACATAAGAAGAGTTTTCTCTTAAAGGGAGCCAGTATTAAGACATGAATATGTTAGTCCAAGGAGAAGTGCAATAAGTTCTAGGGTAGTCTGATGTTATCAATGTTAATTGGAATTTGGATGATCATATTGCATTCAACTAAGTTGGTGAAACTAGAAACACAAATGGTCAAGTGGCAACTCTAACTAGAGCTAAAATAAGATCAATTGAAGAAGCCCAAGATATTAGTAATACTTATAGTATTCCTAATTTTGTGCCACAGAATGTTGAATATCAAGTTGTTCATATAGCATAGAATTTTTAGAATACAGAGATAGTGAAATTTCCCCAAATGCACCTAACTAGAAAATAGCTAGTGGCTCAAAAATTATAGCAAAAAGTTAGTGGAACATATTTTAGCATTATTGATCAGATGAAGAAATCAAATGTTATAATTAGAATGTGGGATTCCCTTGCCATTCTAGGGAAGAAGGATATGTTGATTCAAGAACTTTTAGATCTTAAAGTATATAAGGAACCAACTGAGAAATAAGGAGTTGTCTTGCCCAATTAAGACCAATAAATCAAGAAACCTGATCAATAAATACATGACATGAAAAAGGTCAACAAATCCAATGTAAAATCAAACAAAACACATCCCTTTTATATTTCTTTGATATTTAGTGATGGTTTAGTCCATATTTGTATGGTAGATAGTGGAGCTAGTAGCACTATCATGCCCAAACAAATTACAGACAAGTTTGGTCTTGTCTATGAGCCAAATACCAAAGGAGTATTGCAATTATATGGCTTACTAACCAAGATATTAGGCATAATAAAATGCCTAAAATTAAAATTACATGCTTGTCTCAATGTTATTATTCAACAAGATGTAGTTGTAGTATACTTGCCTCCTTATTGTTCCATGTGCCTATTAAGAGATTTTACTTCAAAGATTGGAGGAAATTTGTTAGCTGATTCGACCTATTTAATATTAAAAAATAATTATGGAACTAAGGTAATAATATGTTTTGAACCTATTATAAGATTTCATTTAGAACCCTATATGCCAAACATGGTGAACAATAATTGTGTCATATCAGATAAAGTGTTAGAAAATAATGAGGTGGAATCAGAATTAACTCTAGATGGAGTCCCAGATATTATCCTTGATGAATGGTCCTCTAATTTTCATGATTATGATCCATTCAATTTAATTAAAGAATAAGTTTTTGGTGTCTATTATATTCATGAAAATGATGCACAAATTCCAATATTGGTGAAATATGATCAACCTAGTGAAGGACTGTGGCAGCTATATTTTGATGGATCTAGAAACAAACATAGCACTAGAGTTAGAATGATGTTAATTTATCTAGATAATCAAAGGTATTTCTCTTCTCTTAAGTTATAGTTTGGTTTTTCCATTAATTTTATTGAATATGAAGCACTAATGCGTCACTTGCAATGGTAAAAAAAGATGAAGGTTAATTCCTTACAAGTCATTGGAGATAGTGAACTAGTAGTTCACCAAGTAAGCAGAATTAATATATGAAAGAAACAATTGCTTAAGTATTATGAGCATAGAGTATGGGAATTGGTTGAATACTTTCAAGATTTAAATATTTAGGCCATATCAAGAAATTATAACAAGCATGTAAACAAGCTGGTTGCTATTGGGTCATAATTCAGTATCCAAGATGACATTAGAAAGGAAAAAGATCAATCACATATCAAGGTAGTTGTGAAACCTTCTATCCCATACAACCATAAAAATTGGTAGTTTTATGAAGATGATAATCATATTGTAAAATTCTTACAAGAGGAAGCTAAATTCTCCTCAAAGAACCAAGATAAGCATTTGCATTAGTATGATTACTAGATTACACAGTTGAAGACAAACAAGTTGCCTAAAGGGTTGGTCACCCTTGAAAGTATATTCAGTAGAGATGATACATTAAGAAATGAAAAATTTGTTTTGTCAACCATATAATAACACTATACAAATGTAGAGATTACAACTAGTAAGAGTTTAAATCTAGGCAAAGTTTGCACACCTTCAGAGAAAGAAGCTTTTATTAAGCTATGTTCAAGTTTTGCAGATGTCTTTACATGGTAGTACAGTGACTTTAAAGTTTTTGATCCAAGTATATATCAACATACCATTAAGTTAGAATATGAAACTAGGCCAGTCAGATAGATGCAAAGGTCAATTAATCAAAAGCTTGAACCTCTAATGAGAATTAAACTACACAAGCTTATTGAGTCAACCATAATATTTCCAATTAATCACTCAACTTGGGTGGCAAACCTTGTTCCAATATAGAAGAAGATTGGTGAAATAAGGATATGTGTTTATTTTTGTGACTTAAACAAGGCCTCTCTCAAAGACCACTATCCATTGACATCAATGGAATAGATTTTAAAACTATTTACAGGTTCAGAGAGGTTCTCTTTATTGGATGCTTACAGTGGATATAGCTAGATTTTGGTCAAAGAAGACTAGTACAAAACAAACTTCACCATAAAGTGGGGGACATTTGCATATAGAAAGATGCCTTTTGATTTATCTAATGTTAAAGCCACTTTTTAGAAGGTTATGTACATGGCATTTTAGGGTCTCCTCAACAATTTTATTCTTGTTTATCTAGATGACATAATAGTATTCTCTAATAGTATAGATGAGCATGTGATTCATCTCAAAAGAGTCTTTGAAATGTACAAAGAATTTGGAGTGTCTTTAAACCTAAAAAAAATGTATTTTCTCTATGCATGAATGTAGGCTTCTTAGACATGATATTTCAAATAAAGGTACAAGCATAAATCCTGGCAAGATAGAATCAATTCTTGCACTTTCATTACCTAAACATAAGAAATCCTTGTAAATATTTTTAGGCAAGATAAACTTCATAAAGAGATACATTTCAAATTTTTCTACTTTAGTAATGCCACTTACATCCATGTTAAATAAAGGTTAGAGTTTTAATTGGTCTAAAGAAGGAGTGAGAAGATTTGAATAAATCAAAAAATCTATAGCCAGTGCTCCTACACTCCTAAACCCTGACTTTACAAAGGATTTATTATTATAAAACTATGTTAACATTGATACAATTTCAAGAATTATCATGCAGTATAATAAAGAGACTTTAGTGTAGTTAATAGCCTTCTTCAATCAAGGCTTATAATAATATGAAACTAGGTATTCTTTTGTTAAGAAATGTATTATGTTAGTTATAAGGACTCCTAAAAACTTTAGGTACTTGTTGTCCAATAATAAAATACATTTGATGGATGCACATCCAAGTGTCAAATAATTTCTTCTAAATAAAGATATAAATGACAAGAGAACTAGTTGGATAATCTAGGTAATGAAATATGACATTGAAATCAAAGTCACAAAACTAGTTAAAGGCAAAGGTCTTTATGAACATCTCGCCCAAGACTTGAAGGAGTCTAATGAATAGGTTATGGTGTCAAATGATCAGGAACATGCATGTGATAGGCTTCATCTTCTAGTTGGTTCCAAGATATGGTAAAGTATCTACAGGATGGTTTTTATCCTTTTCATCTCACTCCTTCAAAGAGGAGATATTTTAGATTACAATCAATTCCTTTTCTCCTTGTTTATAATATATTGTTTAAAAAGGATATCATTGGTGTACTATTAAGATGCATAGAACTAGGTCTGATGTAGATGTTGCTTGAGTAGTTCCATGATGGACATGGTGGAGGACATTATTTAACGAGGATTATAGCTCACAAGATCATGAGAGGTGGGTATTACTAACCAAGTTTATTTGGTGATTTCCATGCATGGATCAAGAAATGTAGATAATGTGCCATATTTATTGTAAATATGAGGCTTGTAGCCTTACCTCTCCAACAAATTTTACTCAATCAACCATTTGTCCAATAGGGATTGGAATTTATTGGTGTTATCAACCCCCCATCAAGCTCAAGGCACAAGTGGATCCTAACTACCATAGATTATTTTACCAAATGGATATAGGCAGTAGAATTAAAAGAAGAAAATAAAACTAGTGTTTTGGACTTCTTTGAAGGATTTCTTACCAAATTTGGGGTCTCATTAACTATAATTTATGATAATGCTATGGATTTTTTAGGATCTAAGATCATCTAATGGGAAGTTCAAAATAGTGTTTTCCTTAGTACCTAATCAAACTATTATCTACAAGGTAATGGCCTTATTGATTATACCAATAAGAATCTATTGAAGATCATCAAGAGGACTGTAGAAGACAATCAGAGATCGTGGCATCTCAAATTGAATTTAGCTTTATGGGTTGACAGAATCATCTATAAGAGGTCAATTTTCAATTTTTCATATAAGATTGTATATGGTAAGGAAGCAAAAATGGCTATTTCTCTTGAATTCCTTGCTTTAGAATTAATGCATCAACTTGAAATTTTAGAGAATGATCCAATAGAAATAAGATATGCTAAGCTCATGGAGCTAGAGGAGACAAGGCATCAGTCAATGTTGGCTATAGAGTCCCATCAAGAAATGACAAAGAGGTCTTTTGATAAAGGAACTAGTTCAAGAACTTTCTAAAAAGGAGATTTGGTTCTCGAGTGGGATGAGGATAGAGCCAAACTAGGAAAGCACACAAAATTTGATTCTCTCTAGAGTGGTCTACATGCAATCTCCAGTTGCAACTCCCATAATGCTTTCCATCTCACAAGGATGAATGGTGAAGAGCTTCTTATCATAGTCAATGAGATACATATCAGGCTCCATATTAAGGAAAGCTAAGTCTCATGTACATAGTTAGTTATTCATGTTTTTCTCTAAGCATTTTCTAACACATTTAGTTAGTTTTTATTATGTTTTGTGTTAAGTTGTGGAGCTAAAAGCTTCACTAGATGAGCAAATGCAGAGGTTGCTAGAGTTACACAGTCAACGACATCACTCAAGATCGACCAACGTCGATCAGGGGTCGATCGAAATCTATCGACATCGGTTAGGGATCAGCTGACATCAGTCATATGCAAACAGACAGAGACCAATGTCAGTCATCTATGTGTTTCCAAAATTCTAATTTTGAGGAGAACAGATTGTTTGCATGTAAAAACTAACTGTTAGTCTTGAGTCTGCTTTTCTATTTTTGGTAGGACAGATTTGAACCTTATATTAAGAGGTGCATCTAACGGTGGAGAATGCATGGCTCATGAATCCTAGTTCTATATAATAGGGTTAGATCTTCATAGCTATAAGAGAAGAAAAGGTGTAGACAATTCAAGGATTGAGTTGGTTGTAATTGAGATAGAGAAAGAACTCTTGAGGGAGAATTACTGTATACCCAAGAGGTGTGGGAAGAGTGAGATTTTTTCATTGTATTTCCTTCTAGAAGAGTGTTAATATAGATTGTATTATTTATTATATCTCATATTATGTGCTATTTCTAAATTTTAGTTACTTATTACTTCTAGTTTAATTTCGTGTTTAGTTGCTTATACAAAAGTAATCAATTGTACTCTATAAGATCCTAACAAGTGGTATTAGAGCTTTGTGTTCTAGATCCTAACAAGTGGTATCAGAGCATGTTAGTGTTTGTTGATTACAGAATTCACTCACAAGGGTTTCTGATTGAGTGGGAGTAAAGCAATGGCAGAAGAAAGTAAACTAAGAATGGAGAAATTCAATGGCAAGAATTATCAATTATGGAGGATACATATAGAAGATTATCTATGTTAGAAAGATCTATACTTATAATTGGGTGGGGTTTCAAGAAAGCCCATAGATATGCAAGATGAAGAATGAAATGTTCTTGATAGAAAGGCTCTTGGATCTATAAGGTTGAGCCTGGCATCTTCTATGATTTCTAAATTATCATAGACAAAGACAACGATAGAGTTAATGGATACTTTGGCAAATTTATATGAAAAGCCCTCAGCTTCGAATAAGGTATATCTTATGAAGAAATTATTTAATTTGAAAATGCAAGAAGGTGGATATGTATGTAGTCATCTTAATGATTTCCATGCAATAGTAAATTAGTTAAATTTAGTCAAAATAGTTTTTGATGATGAAATTAAGGCTCTCTTAATCTTATGTTATTTACCTGAAAGTTGGCATAGTTTGGTAATGGCAATTAGTAATACTGCATCTGCTTCAAATATCTTGAAAGTTGATGATGTTGTTAGTGTAATCTTGAATGAAGAAATTCACAAGAAAAGCACAGAGGAAACATCAGGTAATGCTTCAAGTATTGAAAGTAGGGGAAGGCAAAGAGAGAAGGGCAAGCAAGGGAGATCAAGGTCAAAGTCAAAGATGAGAAGGAGATCCAAATCCAGAAATGGAAGAATAACCTGCTAGAATTGTAGAAAGAAAGGGCATGCAAAGAAAGATTGTTGGTTGAAGGATAACAAAGAAAATCAGCATGAAGGTAATAATGAAGAAGCAAAAGTTGTAGGTATTGTTGCATAGGATGCTCTTACACTTTCTTTGGATAATAGAATAGAATCTTGGGTTTTAGATTCTGGTGCCTCTTTCCATGCAACCCAAAATAGAGAATTTTTCAATGATTATATCCATAGAGATTTTGGGAAAGTTTATTTAGAGGATGATGAACCTTGTCAAATTGTTGGCAAAGGAAAAGTGCAGCTGAAATTGCAGAATGGCAACACATGGGTGTTGAAGGATGTCATGCATGTACCCATCCTGAAGAGGAATCTGATTTCTGTAAGAAAATTGGGTGATGAGGGTTGCACAGTAACTCTCACAGCTAAATCTTGGAAAGTTTTCAAGGGTGCACTTGTATTAGCCAGAGGTAAGAGAGTAGGTACTCTCTATTTATGTAATTGCATTACTGATAATTCTCCTTCTGTATTATCTACCTTAGATGTAGATGCAAAGTTGTGGCACCAGAGGCTTGGCCACATGAGTGAGAAGGGAATGACTATTCTTAAGTCAAAAGTTAAGCTTTCAGATTTGAAAAGCATAGATCTAAATTTTTGTGAGCATTGTATTTTTGGAAAATAGAAGAGAGTGAGTTTTCTCAAGACTGGGTCAACAGAGAAGAAGCACAAGTTGGAGCTTGTTCACATAGACGTGTGGGGACCAGCTCAGGTAGCTTCTATTAGAGGATCACGGTATTATGTTTCTTTCATTGATGATGCTACAAGAAAGGTATGGGTTTATTGCATAAAGAGGAAATCTAATGTTTTTGACATATTTAAGAAATGGAAAGCTTTGGTTGAGAATGAAACATGTTTGAGATTGAAGTGCCTTAGATCTGACAATGGTGGTGAGTACTACAACAATAAATTCAATAGTTACTATTCTATAAATGGAAAATACAGAGAAAGGATGGTTCCAAGGACACCTCAACAAAATGGAGTCACTGAAAGGATGAATAAAACAATAATGGAGCGTGCACGGAGTATGAGGTTGGATGCTGGTTTTCCCTTATAGTTTTGGGCAGACATTGTAGATACTACGATTTACCTGATTAACAAAGGACCTTCTACTGCACTGGATGGTGGAATTCCAGAAGAGGCTTAGATAGGTAAAAAGGTAGATCTTTCACATCTCAGAGTTTTTGGTTTTGAAGCTTTTGTGCACATTGATAAAGAAAATAGAAAGAAGCTGGATGTTAAATCTATGCGGTGCACTTTCATTGGTTATGGTTCTGGAGATTTTGGATTCTAGTTGTGGAATTTAGAAACTAACAAAATTATTAGAAGCTGTGATGTAGTTTTCAATGAGAAGGTGATGTGCAGTGATCAACTCAAGAGGCTAAATAATTTTGAGTAGGGCAATGTTGATTTGGATGAGGTTATGATCCAAAATAAGCTCATGGGTAAAAATCATCACATATAGGAAAACATAGAGACTGACGTTGATTAGGCAGGAACTGACGTCGGTCATGTAGGAACCGATGTCAGTCAGATAGAAATCAACATCGGTCAGGTGCAGAAAGACATCGACTAGAGATGACCGAGATCGGTCACTGATAAAAATAAATTTGGGCAGACAACAAGCTTTAAATGAGTCTCAAATGCCCATAAGGAGGTCTAAAAGGGTAAGTAAACCTCCAATTCATTTTAATAGATTGGATAATGGTAGTTATATTATCCTATTATCGTATGTAGATGATATGCTTGTTGTAGGTTCACACATGCAGGATATTACTAAGCTTACGATAAAATTAGCTCACACATTTGCCATGAAGGATTTAGGAGCAGCAAATAAAATCCTTGGCATGAGTATTAAGAGAGACAGGAAAAATCATAGTTTGATTTTGTCTCAAGAGGATTATGTGAACAAGGTGTTGGAGAGGTTCAATATGCAGGATGCAAAACTGGTAAGCACACCTATGGCTGGACACTTCAAGTTGAGCAAAGAATAGTGTCCTAAATCACATGATGAGGTTGAGTACATGACTAGAGTTTCATATGCTTCAGTAGTTGGGAGCTTGATGTATGTAATGGTATGTACTAGACCTGATATTGCCCAAGCAGTGGGAGTTGTCAAAAAGTTTATGGCCAATCTAGGAAATGAACATTGGAAAGTAGTTCAGTGGATTCTCAAATATCTAAGAGGGACCAGCAATAGGAATTTATGCTATGGAGGGTCAAACACTTCTCTACATGGGTATGTAGATTCAGATATGGCAGGTGACTTGGATGGCAGGAGAAGCACCATTAGATACGTGTTCACTGTTGGTGGAATGGTGGTTAGATGGATTTCAAAGTTGTAGAAGGTTGTTGCCTTGTCTACTATAGAGGCATAATACATTGTAGTCACAGAGGCTAGCAAGGAAATGATTTGGACGACTCAGTTCAAAGAAGAGTTGGGAAAGGAGCAAAAGAGTTGCAGATTGTACAGTGATAGTCAAAGTGCAATTCATTTGGCAAAGAATTCAGCGTTTCATTCAAGAACCAAACATATACAGCTTAGGTACCACTTCATTAGACAGGTATTAGAGGATGGACAGTTGAAGCTGGAAAAATCCATATAGATAAGAACCCTGCTGATATGTTAACAAAGCCAGTAACAAAGAAGAAGTTGAATCTTCATTCAACTTTTGTTGGCCTTCAAGATTGAACTTGAAGATGGAGAAACAAGCTAGAGGATGTTTTTGTATAGGTACAGGTGCAGCTTTCTATCTCCAAGTGGGAGATTGTTAAGTTGTGGAGCTAAAAGCTTCACTAAATGAGCAAATGCAGAGGTTGCTAGAGTTACACAGTCACTGACATCAGTCAAGATCAACCAACGTCAGTCAGGGGTCGATCAAAATCTACCAACATCAGTTAGGGATCAGCCAACATCGGTCATATGCAGACAGATAGAGACCGACGTCAGTCATCTGTGCATTTCCAAAATTCTAATTTTGAGGAGAACAAATTGTTTGCATGTAAAGACTAACTGTTAGTCTTGAGTCTGCTTTTCTATTTTTGGCAGGACAAATTTGAACCTTTGATTAAGAGGTGCATCTAACGGTGGAGAATGCATGGCTCATGAATCCTAGTTCTATATAATAGGGTCAGATATTCATAGCTTGTAAGAGAAGAAAAGGTGTAGACAATTCAAGGATTGAGTCAGTTGTAATTGAGAGAGAGAGAGAGAACTCTTGAGGGAGAATTACTGTACACCCAAGAGGTGTGGGAAGAGTGATATTTCTTCATTGTATTTCCTTCTGGAAGAGTGTTAATATAGATTGTATTATTTCTTGTATCTCATATTTTGTGTTGTTTCTGAATTTTAGTTACTTGTTACTTCTGATTTAATTTTGTGTTTAGTTGCTTACACAAAAGTAATCAATTATACTCTATAAGATCCTAACAAGTGGTATCAGAACTTTGTGTTCTAGATCCTAACATTTTGTCCCAAATAAGTGCTTATGTTTGCACAGTTGTTCAATAATGTAAATGGTTTGAGTTCTCAAATATAGTAGGCATGTTACCCAACCAAGTCACTAAAGATGTTGACCAAATTTAGCCTACATTACAAAAATATGCATAATCCAAGAAGTTTAGTGGAAGGAGTAGGTTCCTATTGAAATAATGGTTCAACTTGAGCAAAGTTTTGGATGGAATGAGTGGACTAGAAAGATCATGCAGCTTAAAAATCCCTTGAAACACTTTAGTCCACTTAAAGTGTAATTTTTCATCTTATAACGATAGGTCCAGAGTTGATGAGCCCCATGAGGTGTCAAAAGTGCTTGAAATATATATCAAAGTGCATGGAGTTTATCCAGTTCTTTATTGAGTTCATCTTGACATTTGATTCCAGTGATAAAAAGTCCAAGTAGGCCTTTTATTGATGTTATATCTCACACATGTGGATAAGTCAAGAAGAAATGGTCATATGGGTTTGTTCATCTTAGTTCCTAGTTTTTATGTGCCACTTTCTAGGTCCTTCACCAAAGTGCAAATAGAGTTATGCATGTGCAAATTTGGCTTCTCAGTTAGTTTTCCATACTGAGCCAAATGAGCTCGACCATCACCAGGATGTCATAAAAGCATGAATGAGCTAGTCAACTTAAGCATTTTATATTTTCACTCAGAAGACTCCTAGGACTAGTGGATTAAAAGGGTTCATTATTTTCAATCTCAAGAAAATCTCCAATAAATTTGACCCCTCTATTATTCCTATGTTTCAAGATCCAAGCCTTCAAAGTTAGACAAAATGCATAAGACAATCATGTAGACATTAAGTTTTAGATAGAGAAAAGGAAATACATTTGATCTTAAATTTTATGGTCTCATAAATTTAAATTATGGGTTACGTGAACGTCATTTGATAGGAACAAGGATGTCAATTTTAAGATCATGAATTAGTCATTGGCTTTCAAATAGTGGGTCTAAACAGATCAATGGCTGGTATTTGATTGGGCATTTAGATCTAATGGTGATCAGAGGTCAAAGGGTCAGAGGATCCAAAGATAAAATGTGTGCATGATAAGTGGTACAAAGTGCATTCATTTGGTAGAATATTTATGGCTCATGAACATTTATGCACAAACAGATCATTGGTGAGAGGCAAAGTCAATAAGTCAGCATATATTGTGGAGTTAATGAACATAAAGATAGTTGGGCATGATGTAGATAGATTATGTTAGCTATCGACAACCAATCATCAAAATCAAGCTCAAGACATTTAAAAAAAAAGTCAAAGAGGTTATTTTGAACCTCGGCAAAGCAAGTATCAAAGAACTAAGCTCGAAGGTGAGATAGAATTGAATCAGGGCCATAGTTTTAGATACCAATCATCACTATTAATAGATACATATAGGTAAGATACATCTTTTGGGTCTAATACTAAGGGAAAAGATAAACCAGTGACTATGAAGATAAGTTGGGTAATTTGAAGAATTTCATAGATAATATGACTATATGAAAACCAATGGTCTAAGATTGGTTTTCACCTATAGTAGACCTATGTCTCACCTATCATCATTGATTATGTTTTATGATGAAAGTAAAATTGGCTACCTAATGTAGATGTGGCACACTTCATCCAGTTCCAAGACATGATCCTCATCAAAAAATCAAGTAAATGATATCATGGAGTTACAAGAAATGATCTGGCAGTTGGATAAGGGAAATGAACATTTAATTATTTTATAGAGTTAGTTCCTTGATAATATCTAAGTCAGCATCCTCAAGAATGCTAATCCATCAAAAGTGGTTGGGTTTTTTCTCACTATCTCTCTCTCTCTCTCTCTCTCTCTCTCTCTCTCTCTCTCATCTCTCTCTCTCTCTCTTCTCTCTCTCTCTCTCTCTATCTCTCTCTCTCCTCTCTATCTCTCTCTCTCTCTATCTCCTCTCTCTCTCTCTCTACTATAAAAATAGGCTTCTAATCCTTGAAATGAAATCCTCTATCCTTTTTTTAGTATGACCAAACTCTACCAAAATTTATACTGCAATGCCTTTTGAAGCAATAAAGTCTAAATTCCATCCTTTTTATAAGCCACATTTAAGTGTTTTCTATTAATTTATGCATTATTTTTAAGTGAATGTATGTTCCTTTCTTATATCTAAGTTTTCTTGCCTTTAAAAAGTGCTTAATAGTTCTCACAGGTCTTTACAAGTGTAATCTACAGTTTATTGTCTAGTTTAAAAGTGGATAACTACCCTCTCTTTCTAATTTGGTAACTAATTAATGTCTTGTTCTAAAATATTTATGTGAGGTTGATCTCTTTTAGTCTTAAAAAGTTTCTCATAGTGTGTTTTGTGTGAGTTGGAGTGACTAAATCATTGGTGCATCACCACTTTTTGACATGCTTTTATAAGTTTTTTCAAATCTCTCTCCCTTTTCCAAGTAAGTACTAATTTAAGTTTAGTATAGGTGATATATCCATAAGGAATTTGGCCTTCTCCAGAGGTATGATCCACTATTAGGATATCCACAACCTAGGATTAGTCCCATGTTGGACTAGATTTGAGTAGGAATATTTGAACAATCCTCTCCTTGGCTAGGGTACAAATCTAGAACCCCAACAATTATATAGTCACATTTTTATTTTATAGGATAAAACACTTTTGACTAGAGATATGAACTGGGATGGAACACAATTAAGAGACCATTCCTGAAATAGATAGAATTAATACAAAAGACAAAAGGTGTAATGGGCTCTGCCAACCAAAAAAGAGAACACCAATAATCAAAGAGAATCAAAGAAGTGGATGGAAGTCCACAAGTTTTTAACCAAACTATGGAGGAAGCTAGAAAATATAGGTAGTCAATTATAAAATCACCAAAAAACTCCCAAAAATTTAGAGTATAGAATCTCATCACCTAAGGTTAAGAAATGTTGATCATCCACCAAAAGGCCTTATCCACAAAATGGAGCTATCATTTGCCCATGCCTAGAAAGGAGATATTCTAGGGTCTATTGAGAACCATTGTAAATGAGGTAACATGATTCTGTCCTTAGAAATTATGCCTTTAATCTACATCCTTTCTTCCTCAAGGAGACACCAACATCCACATGACACTTGGAAGGCCTAGAAGGGGAAGTCCAAGGAGGAATCCATTGAGGAGGGATTGACTAGGGGGTCAAATTCTCCTACAAAGGGTCTTCCATAGAGTTGTTGGTCTGTTAGCATATTATTGTATTTACCTTAGGTTATTTACTAAGGTAATTTATGTTGGTTAGTTGCCTTAACCACTTTGGTTAAGAGGTTAGTTGTTTGTTCAGTCTTTGCTATTTCATGCAAGCCGACGTAGGTTAGTTTTCTTATACCCATCTCATGCTTCACGAGTATTTCATTTCTTTGCCTATTTAATAGGCCTTCATGCTTGGTTGAACATGTTAAAGAAGTGATTTTCTATTCTCAATCTCATTTTCTCTCTGTGTTTTGTTTAATCTAATATGGTATCAAAGCCTATGGTTTGTAGAACCTAAGTGGAGGTTTGTGGAAGCCAGAGAGAGGTCAGTGTCTTGCTAGGGAGGAGCTTTGGGTGCCCAATGGAGAGCCAAGGAGAGAGAAGACATCACGTTAGAAAACTCAACCAAAAGGTTTGAAAATTGCTAGGAAGCATCAGAAGGCTAAATAAGCCCAAAAGGAAGCAAAACAGGCTATTTTAGAGGCTTAGAAAGCCTCTATTGAATTTATCTATGCAAGGGCACCGTACATATTTGGAAAAATCAAAAAATTCATTTCTTCATCTTTTTCAGTGAAACAAAAGC
The DNA here is from genome assembly GCA_037957365.1 of Torreya grandis. Lineage (NCBI taxonomy): Eukaryota > Viridiplantae > Streptophyta > Pinopsida > Cupressales > Taxaceae > Torreya > Torreya grandis. Next base: position 2,862,478 of record JARHVA010001305.1, on the reverse strand, counting down.
CTAAATCGTGAGTTAAATCAAAACTAAGACACTGGTGAAAACGGTTTGCAATTTGGTTGAGAAACAAGCTCATAATCTTTGCCTAAAATTTCAAAGGTAGGCCAATTTTCTAATTGGCTGAATTTTTTATAAAATTTTTAGCCTAAAGTTTTAATATTTCAATTATTTTTATTTTTTAATTGAAATAAATCAAAACTTTAGCCAATAAGGGTTATTGGGGACCTACCACTAACTAATAATCATGGAAGCATCCGAGAAGCTAAAAATTTCACCATTTTCTGGGTTTTTTGTCTAGATGTCAACGGAGAAGGAATTTTTTAAATCAAAATTGTAGTTTTCCCAATTTAATTATTTTAGTGGTAGAATTTTTGTGATCTTGCAAATGATATTGAGTTTGTTGCTGAAAATGGATAGGGTTGTTCAGTGTCAATATAGAATCAGTGTGTAGAAGGAATTAAAAAAAAGTCATTATAGTTTTTTTGATTTTATCATTTTCATGAAAAACTAGGTAAAATGGCTAGTATTCAACACTTGTTACTACCAAATTCTCAAAAATTGACTGGCAAGAACTTTAGTTTGTGGAGTCACAAGGTTTTGACAATATGTGAATATCTGAATATTGATCAAATAGTGCTCGGTAAAGAGCAAAGCCCTGCCACTACTACCAATGACTATGACAAATGTCATCGTGAGGCTCTCATGTTGTTAAAATTGTCAGTAGTAGATAATCTAATCTCAGAGGTCAGAAATGTGACTATAGCATCAGATTTATGGAAAACTTTATCTTCAAAATATCATGCTTCTGAAGCCAGTAGAGTGTTGTATTTGAAGAATTTGTTGTTTTCCACTAAGATGTAGGAAGGTGGCTCCATTTCTAAGTTTTTTTTGCAGATCAAGGACATCAGTGACCAGTTGAAAGCAGTGCAGAAACCTGTTGATGAGCAAGATTTGATTGATCTTGTTATGCAAAATCTTCCACCATCATTTGAGTCATTTATGGAGTCCTTGCACATGATTGCTAAGATGTAGACTTTGGATTTTGAAACATTGTCTACATTGCTATTGCAAAAGGAGAGACGACAGGAGCAGGCAGTGTTGTCTACATCCACTTCCACAAAGAGTGCATTCTTTATCAAGGAAAAGGGTAAGCAGTCTGGTAAAAATAGCTATCCATCAGAATCTTCACAAGTAAGTGGTAATAAGAGATCTAAATGGAAATGTTTTTACTGTAAGAAACTTGGTCACCTTAAGAAAGATTGCAGGAAAAGACAATAGGATATGGCTAACCCCAGAAAGAAAGCTCATCATGCGAATGTAGCTGAAGGTGAAGGTGAGGAATCACTAGATTTTGCTTTCATGGATTTCAGTGGTAATTCTATGGTGGATCGAGCTTGGTACTTTGATTCAGGGGCATCTCGCCATTATACATGCCATAAGAATTGGTATGTGGATTTTGTTAAAGATAACAGTAGTAATGAATTTGTATCTTTGGGAGATGGTACAACATATTTTGTGAAAGGATTTGGTAATGTTCATATAAGTTTTGATGGTAAAATAAATTATACATTCAAGAATGTTAGGTATGTACCAGATATGAACAAAAATCTTCTTTCAATCAGTGAGATCACCTCAAAATCTAATTTTGTTGTAAAATTTCAAGAACAACAATGTTTAGTCACCACTAAAGATAACAAGATTATTGCAGTTGGGATCGGTGAGAAAGGCTTGTATAAGCTTGCAGATCCAATCAAAGTAAAGGAAAGTGCACTTGCAGTGGTTGATAGCACAAGTTCACTATGGCATGAAAGGTATGGGCATTTGAATTTTCAGTATTTGACTACATTGAGTAAGACTAAGATGGTTAAGGGGATTCCTTCTATTTGACATAGTCATCATGTATGTATTGGATGTTAGTTGGGGAAGCAAGTTAGACATGCATTTGATGTTGGTAAAGCTTTGAGAGCAAAGGGAGTATTGGATCTGGTACATGCAGATTTGCATGGTCTAATGCAAACACCTACCCCTTCTGGTGCCCATTATTTCCTGTTACTGGTTGATGATTTCTCTAGGAAAAAGTGGGTATACTTTCTAGTGAATAAATTTGATTATTTTTCTAACTTTCTTACTTGGAAAGCTATGGTTGAAAAATAGGCAGGATAGCCAATGAAATCTCTTAGAATGAATAATGGGGGTGAGTTCATCTCAAAACAGTTCAAGGAGTTTTGTGCCACTGAAGGCATACACAGACAATACACTACACCTTACACTCTATAGCAAAATGGAGTTGTGGAAAGGTGTAATAGGATGATGATGGACATGGCTCACTGTATGGTCCAAAGTAGAAATGTCCCATACAGGTATTAGGCAAAAGCAGTGAATACAATAGTATACATCCTCAACAGAAGTCCTACAAAATCTTTAGAGAATATGACTCTAGAGGAGGTTTGGTCAGGTCAAACTTTAGATGTAAGTGATTTCAAAAATTTTGGTTGTGTAGCTTTTGCAGTTATTCCTAGTCAAAAGAGAAAAAATTTGGATGCAAAAAGCAAAACATACATGTTTGTTGGATACAGTGATTAGTCAAAGGCCTACAGATTACTTGATGTTTCTACTAACAAAGGTTTGGTAAATAGAGATGTCATAGTAAATGAACAAATGCCATACTTCACAGCAACTGGTCAAGTTTCAGATACTGAGTCATTGTTATCTAATGATTCAATTATTAGTTATAATGTGAAAAGTGAGTAGGATTCTTGTTCATCAATGGAATCACATTCTAGGGAGGGAATTGATACAAGTCATTATGAGGTTCTATCAAAACAACCAAAGAAGCCAAAGTGGTATACTACCACAATTGAAGCACTAAAAGAAGGAGACTTGCCATAAGGTGTGGAAGGTAGAAGACTGAGATCGGGAAAGCAGTTTGGTAATAAAGGTGAGCATGTCAATCTTGCTCTAACAACTATTGTTTCACAAGTATTTGAGCCTACTTGTTTTTTAGAGGCCAAAGGGAAGTCTGAGTGGGAATCAACTATGCAATTAGAATATTATTCCTTAATGAAAAATAAGACTTGGAAGTTGATGGAACTACCACCAAGAAAGAAATCCATTGGTTGTAAGTGGATTTATAAGGTAAAATACAAAGCAGATGGTTCCTTGGACAAACACAAAGCCAGACTTGTTACAAAAGGTTATGCACAAGAGGAAGGGGTTGATTATGAGGAGACTTTTGCTCCAACCACCAAGATGGTAACTTTTCATTTGATTATTGCTATTGCTACTCAGTTTGGATGGCAGGTGCACCAAATGGATGTAAAGAGTGCTTTCTTGAATGGAGATCTAGAGGAGGAAGTCTACATGGTTCAACCATAAGGTTTTCAAGTTCCTGGTAAGGAACATCTTGTTTGCAAGTTGATCAAGTCCTTGTATGGACTTAAGCAGGCTCCTCGAGCCTAGTATACAAAAATAGACTCATATCTTAGGGAGTCAGGTTTCAAAAGGTGTAACTCGGAACCAACTCTTTATGTAAAGGTGTCTGGTGATGATATCTTGATTCTCATTATATATGTTGACGATATAGCCATCACTGGGAGTAGTACTAGTCTCATTCAACAAATGAAAGCTGATGTTTGTTGTACTTTTGACATGATAGACTTAGGACTACTAAAATACTATTTAGGTGTTGAGTTTTGGCAAAGTGGTAATACTTTATTCGTGTCACAAAATAAGTATGCCAATTCATTGTTAGAAAGGTTCAAAATAATGGATTGTAATCAAAATCACACACCTATGGAAGCAGGAGCTAAAATTTCAATAGACACTGATTCACCTTCAGTCAATGAAATAGTGTATCGATAGCTAGTGGGTAGTCTCATTTACCTCACTACCACCATACCAGATATTTGTTTTGCAGTGAGTTTTCTATCTCGCTTCATGTCTAAACCATAGGAAGTCCATTGGTTAGCTACAAAATGAGTATTAAGATATGTCAAAGGTACTCTTGAATTTGGCATACTATATAAGAAGTATGTAGATTTTGAACTTTCAAGTTATTCTAATTTTGATTGGGCAAGTTTAGTTGATTCAAGAAAATCTACAACAGGGTATGTTTTCACTTTTGGTTTAGGAGTTTTCTCATGGCAGAGCAAGCTACAAAATACAGTAGCATTATCTTCAGCAGAAGAAGAGTATAAAGCTGTCATCAGTGCAGGTTGTGAAACCATGTGGATAAAGAAAATTTTGGAGGATCTTCAGTTTGTGTCATCAAAGCCTACTCCATTTTTTTGTGACAACCAAAGTGTTTTGAAGATGGTGAAGAATTAGTATTTCATGATAGGACCAAACACATTGAGGTTCACCATCATTATGTCCAACAGTTGGTTACAAATGAAGACATCAGTCTCTTTTATTGCCCCACTGCAGAGCAGCCAATTGATATAATGACCAAACCACTTGGTACAGACAAGTTCATAAAATCTAGAGATAAACATGGTCTTGTTTTTGGTTTAGTCATTAAGGGAGGGTGTTAGCATATTATTGTATTTACCTTAGATTATTTACTAAGGTAATTTATGTTGGTTAGTTGCCTTAACCACTTTGGTTAAGAGGTTAGTTGTTTATTTGGTCTTTGTTATTTCATGCAAGTTGATGTAGGTTAGTTTTCTTATATCTGTCTCATGCTTCACAGGTATTTCATTTGTTTGCCTATTTAATAGGCCTTCATGCTTGGTTGAACATGTTGAAGAAGTGCTCTGCTATTCTCAATCTCATTTTCTCTTTGTGTTTTTTTTAATCTAATATGGTCCAAGTTGGGGAGAAGGATCCTTAGTAAGCTAAAGGGGGAGGGGAGGGGTGTAGGGGAGCAAGTCTAAGGCTTCTCCAAACAACATTCGTTAATGCATCTAGGTGGGAGAAATGGGGCAATAAAACTTTTCGTGATTAATCCACTTGAAGTTTGGTTCAAGCCACCCTTCTTTCCACTTCCAAACTTGTTGAGGATTCTAAAGGGACTTAGAGGGGAAACCAACAATGCAATGGCTAGGGAGGTCATAAAGGAAGCAATGAAAATAAATAAATTCATAATTTAAAATTTGAGTCCATGATTTTTGTGAGGAAAGCAAATTAACCAAAAAAGAAAGAGGCTTGGAAAGATCAATGTAAGCACAAACATGAACCGAGTTGAGGTTCCAGATGGTAGCATCAATCTTTACAAAAGAACAATGTTTTTCCACCAAAAATTTTATGAAGCATTTATTCCTCATCACTGGAGGGAGAGAATGAAGCTAAAGCCACATCGGCACATCATTAAGTTGAGTCATCTTTAGTGAGAAGAATGGGCTCTAAGGAAAGAAAAAACTCAAAATAGTTGAAGAGCTATGGATTGGAGTTCCACACAAAATCACGATCAGCTAGGCTCTAAAATTATAATAGGAAGAAGCCAACATGTTAAAAAAGATAAGGAAGGAAGATCGATGGAGTATCATTCCTTAGAGGCCTAAGTTGAGATAGCTAGAGGAGAAGAAAATGATGCCACACATTTACTGATTAAGGATTTGCTACCAATTTTAGCTTCCATCTCTAGTAGAGGAGGGTCAGGGATAACCAACTTAGGAACTGGTGTGGAAAATCAAACCCAAATATCACCAAGTAGAAGATCTACTACAAAATCTAAAGAAGACAAATAAGAGTCATACACTAGTAAAGGGGATATAGAGTTAGAGCTTAAGGGGATTCAAGATTTACATAAATTAGTATAGTGGTGGAAGGGGTTGGGAACATTTTTGCATTTTGCATACACCCAGCGGGTCTCAGATCCCCCAACCATCATAACTAAGAAGGTCTCCAAAGGATTACGCAGAGGGCCATAGAAGGGCAAATGGAAACTACCTAAAAGGCCATCTAAATAAGTAATGGATAGGATGGGTTGGACATGGGGAGGGATCCCACTAAGAGAAGAAGTTGTGGGATCCTAAAAAGATTGGTCGGGAGAACCAGAAGATACCAAATAATCATATTGTATAATCACCCCCATAGATGATTGAGTAGATGCCACCGCGACATAAGAACCAATAGGATCAATTATAGTAATAAATCCAATAGGTAGAACATGATCAAGACCAAATGGCACCTTAAGGGGAGGCACAATAAGATAAAGTGAAACCTAGTGAGAAGAAACCACTAATACATAAGATTTGGTAATCCCATTAACTAAATAGAGGCCCCCATGTGAAGATCTGACACACTTATCTTGGGGATATGTACTCACTAGAATGATGGCTGAGCACAAAAACCCAAAAACCCTATGTTGTATAATAACATATTATGACTATAAAACTTTAAAGGATTTTATAAGCATTTGGTGTATAGAAAATAACCATTTTGTTTCATGAGATTGAATTTATTTGAGGATTTTTTTAAATAACACCTATGTCATGTGTATAAAGAAGGAAATAATTTATCTATAGATTATGATTGTGGCATAAGTTGAGAGATTGCTAGTAAGGGTAAACTGATTAGGGTTGGACACTTGTTCATTGAATTTTAAAATAATGTCAATAGATTATGAGGCTACCCACACCTTTGTTAGTTGTAATGATTTTATTTTATTGAGACTCCATATTACCCTCACACTTTAAAAAAGTTTATGAACATCCACCAAAATTACATTTTTGAATTCATGTTGATAACCTCGTTTTACAATTAGAAAGTTTTATATTATATTAATAAAAAGATATATAATTACAGAAGGTTAATAAGTAAAGTATTCAAATATATCATTGTTCAAACTCCTTGGTGGAGGATAAATATTACTCTAAAAAAATTAAATTAGTCAACCAAGGTATGACCCAAACAACTAAAAATAATCATAAATCAAAATTGTATTCATAGGTCACTACCCCAGGAGGCAAAGGTGGAGGATCATCCTTGGAAAGTACTAACCAAGTAAGAAGTTTCATGTCAAGAATCTATGAAACATTCCAGCCATTTAGGGGTCATCATGAATAGTGATAGGCCAACCATTAGTCAGTTGCATAGGAATAATAGTGCTTGTCAGAGATTGTTATAAAAGACCAACATCAGACTTATTATGAGAACTCTAGACACCCCCTGGGGTAGGATGAGGAGAAAAATGGATCAAATTATACTTTAATGAATCCTAAGAGGGGGAGGTGGCTAACTGCAAGATGGGACATCAAGTAGAACTATACTCATGGTGCAAGGGGCACTCCCTTAGTGGTCAAGGAGCTCCTACAGGTGGTGGAGGTCTTGAGCCATCTTTTCCACTTGGGCATGAATTTGCAAATAGGCTGAAGAAATAAAAATAACCTTTTCATTAATAAAAAATGATATTCCACAAGCCTCATGATTAAAAATAACATTATTCCTGGATTTACATAGATGAAAGAGAATAATAACATAGAAGAATTATTAGAGAAAGGCAATAGAGGTTGACCAAATAGAAAAATCTCTAAAGAGCACTTGTCACCAAGAGAAAGGCTCAAGGTTATAAGGTTGAAATAACGAATGAAACCAACACTAGGTAGACTAAAATTTTAGATAAAACTAAAATAAATGTTTAAAATATTCTAAATGCTTGTAATCTAGATAAAAGGGCTAGGGAATGTAAAGGTGGAATAGCCTCTCACTGAGGGGGAGTCTTTGGTAAATTAAACACCAAGCCATCGATGAGGAGTCCTTGGTAAATGAGGTTATCACCTTATTTATTAGGTGATAACCTCATTTTTGAATAAATATAAATATAAAATGAAATTATCCTTAATGATTCAAGAGTGGATTTGTGATCATATTTTTGTTGTGCATGCTTGAGATTTAAATGTAAGTGATGGTAGTTGAAATTTGAATGAAAGTGATGGTATATTATTAATCAATTTAATTTAATATTTTTCTCTTGCAACATAAACACCAAATATAAGAATGAAATGGATGTATATAAGTTATATATGTCCCTATATGCATGTTGGAATACAACTATTTGGGACTAATTTGATAGCCTACAATCTTAGATTATATGAAACTATAAGAAATAAGGGTTAATACCTTAAACATGTCTAACACTCTATTATATACTAAAATAGCATTATTAAAATCTCATAAGTCTTTTCTATACCATGAAATGTGGAAACACATAATGGTGTTGTAGTTATATAAAATGTAAAAATTGTTAACTTGAGTGTGGTTTGTGACACCCAACCCATAGGTCCCTCTTGCTTGCTCTCTTGACCCTCCTAGGCACCTTTTCATTGATTTTTAGTCATCTGTAGCCTTTTAGGACTTGATTTTAGCTCCTACAGACTAATTTTCCAATGATAGTTCCATCCCTTGAGGTCTCATACCCTTAGGACAATAGTGCCCAACTTGGACTATAGTGTTGGACCCTTTAGTGTCCATTTTTAGCATTCCTGTCCAAGTGCATTTTTACCTCCAATGATAAATTCCTTTTGATATTTCCCCCCTTCTTATTGGCCTAATTTGAATACATCTAACCCATGACCAACATATCCCTATAAAATCCCATTCAAAGTTCATTTAGAAGGGGTTAGAAAAAATCACAAAGCAAACAAGAATACAAGCAAGACTACTAAGGCAATCTTCCTTATTCTTTGCATATAGCTAGCCAATACAACTACAAGCTTATCTAAATCCTTACACCAATCCCTCACCACCTCAAGCACACCCATTTTTAGCATTTTACATCTTCATACAAATAATTTTATAAAGCACATCAAGTGGAAGAACTACATATGGCTTGATCCCTTTTTGGAGTATTGGTATGTAGGCATTGCACCCACACAAGGGGTGTGGATACATGTTTAGTGCATCTTACACACACTAACCCCCCATCTTTCCAAAATTTTGTCAAAGCACAATGGAGTCTAAGGTTTGAAGACTAAATCAGCTCTATAGGGAGTTTTGTAGACATCCAATAGTTGAAATTTCATAAGCAGGCTCACACAGACATAAAGAATAAAACCCAAAAAGCTTAGATCTCCTAGACAATAGTGGTAAAAGAGGACTATATCACCAGACCCTAGGGTATCTTATTTTGGCAATCCTATCCAATCAATAAATGAAGGCTAGATCTTGATTTGTGATAGTGTCTCAGTCTTGCACAATGAATTTCAGACACTATAATAGGCGTCTTAGTCAGTTTCTAGCTAAGTCTTATTTTCTCTCCCTTATTACTATTTTTATAAAGATTCAAATTACAGTCAAATTATTCAAATCATCGGCTTAATTCTTGCATATTTATTTACTAGTTTTATTACTCCAAACCCTTAACTAAATTAGGATTAATACACCCATATTCCCAAAAAATTTAAATTAGGTGCTTTGTCAATTGATGAGTTTAAAAGATAAATTATTGGGTACGTTAGAACTATGCTTGAAAAAAAAGAATTGTATTTCCTACCTTTGATGTATTGAAGGTATGAATGTTAAACCTATCGAGATCTATAATCCCTAAACTCTTGGAAGAATATTTTTATTAAATTACCTTATCGATCATTGAATGCTAAAGCTAGATTAAAAAGAGCAATATTCATTTTATCAGGTTTCATGTTTTAGTTTTGGATAAAAGATCCTTTTGATATAATCTATAATTGTGAATCTTAGTGATATAATTCTTGAGTAGTTAAAAACTTATGGAAACCTTTCAATAGTTAGATGGATTTATGATTATTGGTTTAATTACATTTTAACCTAAAATAGGCCTTCCTTAAACTTTGATTCAAATGCACCCATCCTTTTATTTAAGGTCTTGTAACAATGTAATTAAGTGACAGATCCCGATCTAAATAATTTTATAATTCTTATTCATGTGAATATTTTCCTACACTTTTAAATTAAATTGGGACAATACACCTCTTAATACTTAATATAAATTCTTGAATGTGGAACACAATAAGCATAGAACAATAAGAAGATAAAATAAAAAAAACAATGTTAATCAATAAATTTGTAACCTACATACATACTTGGGAATGTTATAATAATGATGTTGTTATTATGAAATAATTAGCAATTAATTTTGGTCATCATGCATAAATGAGATCTTGGTACCATTGTGTTTAGATGAAAATTTAGGCTATACTCTTAGGGAACTTTGAGGGTAAAATGATGGAGAAACTATTTCAAATAAGAGATTGAATAACATACAAACATAGATGTTTAATTTTATAGCTAGACATTTTCAGATGTGATCTTTTGAATTATTATTCGGATTACCTCATAAAAGTTTAAATTCTTCAATTTGATTGTGTGGTTGATCCATCTGATATAATTTTGTGATGACACTTTTTGTAAGTGGTATGGGACACTTAAAAATTGTGTTATCATTGTGTACTATACATGAAAAAAAGAATCCTCTTTTGACTGAATTTATTTTTCTCGATTGTTACAAAAAATTGTAAGCTTCTAATCATGGATAACCTAATAATTTTAGGTGGAATGATAGCGAATATTTGAATTTTTTATATCAATAATTTTTTTAAAGATAAATCAATTTGGATATTATTAAACTTAGTGGATTTTGAACCCTTATGGGATGATAAAATTGCAAAGGAAATATGGATACTTGGACCAACTTATATATTATGTTGGTTTGATTGAATTTTTATTAAACTCAAATATTGATCCTATATGAGGAACCTTATTGTATTATTGGACCTTCATGCACCTCGGGTTTGGGAATCAAGATTTGGATTAAGATATAATTTTCCCTTGCCTTAGTTGTTAAGGTAAATCTTATAAAAGTTTGTATAGTGGTTGAATGGCCTAGCACAAAAGTCAATATTAAGTATTTAATATTGAAACATTAGTTTATGAAGACATATTGATTGATGTATAAAAATATCTAATCAAACTAAGATACTTATGATGACCTACAATTTATTATTAATTTAAGTAATAAAATATGATTCTTATAGTGGAATCTAAATTACATTCTAGAAAAAATATAAGATCATGTTTTTAAGGGGATGATGACCTGCATTGACCTTATGGTGAGAGGTTAAGGTTTTTGTGTTGTTTACATCAATGCACTATGAGTAGATATTTGAAATTTGATTTACAAGATTTTTGAGGAAATTCATATGACCATGACCCTTTTGTTTAAATTTTAAATTTTAACAACTTCACCTAGAATGGCTAGACTATTGAAGTATTTAATCAAATTTAAAAATATAATCTCTTACATAAATATTATACCTTTTGAAATAGTACCATGATTTCGAATCACTTAGTGGGAGTCTTACAAACCTAATTGTCTAAGTTATAAGAACTTATAAATTTTAGAACTAGATATTTTGAATGGGAATTGTATCCTCTTCCTATCTGAATATTGAAGTTATAATTATTCAATCTATCATAATGTGTGATCCCTTTGTCATTAAATTTTCCTAGTTGATTATCAAATGTTGATGTTAGCATAAATAAAATGTTATTCATACTAATTTTACATGATTGATAAATATGTTTTGTTATTACATAATTAATATATTAAAAAAATCATTAATCATTCATCTACCTCCCTCAATCCAACATTTGAAGGAATATTTGAGTTTTTGTTCTTCTCTTTAAACTTTCATAATGAACCCTTATGACAATTTCAAATAAGCAGTTCTATAAACCAATTTCACCATCATGAAATCTCATAAAATTTAATTTGAACACATAGGTCCTTGATTGTTTGGTTGATAATCATCATCTATTAAGAGGTTAAAATGCTCTACATAAGTAGTATGGGACACTTATGTACTGCATTATCACCTACATATAATTCAGTGATTTCACTTATCCTAAGTCATGATTCATTAATTGTTTCCTATAATTGAATAGGAATTAGAGGAGACTAGGAGCCCAAGAGAAAATTAGATAATGTGAGAAATATGTAAGGAAAATTAGATATTATATATGTAAAGGTTATAAATTTTTTGAGGTCATTAAAGACAAGCCAATGACTATAGTTACCAGATATACCTTAGTACTAGAGATGGTATGCATTTAGGAGTTCACCTATTAAATGGGAATATGAATAAATGATAGTACACCTTAGGAATATTATATCATTCTATATCGTATTTATGCAAGGAATTACTTATTGGTTTGTTCTATCCGTATAGATTTCAATTTCTCTATAGATTATCCATATCTAATACCTTCATGGAAGGGTAGGGCCACTCTCAATGGATGATACGTGTGTAGGGGATCAAAAAGGCTTTGTGGTTAGCTGAAAATAACTCCAATAATGCTCTATTTTTTTTGTTTTATATATGGTATTTGAGAGATAATGGTGATCTACATAACTCTTGTAGATTTCCTTATGAATACTTATTCACATATGACTATTCTAGACAGATCAATAATCTTGTTGAACATTGTATTTTTATTGGAAAAGAAGAAACCATGTATTAGTATTAATGTTTTACACATTACAAGTTTTATTTAGTTATGATTGTGAGGTTGAATTAGATTTTATACTACTTTAAAATTAAACTTTTGGATTAAAGAAAGAATAAAGTTAACTGAATTACCCATAAAGGACATAAAGGTTTATTATATTCATTTAGGAGAACTAAATATCACTCCTTGATCCTTAGTATTATTATTGTGCAACCTTATATTTGGACACATCTCCATTTTATATCCCTTTATTTTGGATTAATACATTTCTATACCTTTGGTGGAATCTCTCATTTGAATACTTCTAAGTAGATGGTATATTTACATGTGGAAGTCCCTGAATCTTCTCTTCCTGACATGGTTTCACATCATGTTCCCAATATGTAATCATAGTTGTTTTCCATTATAACTTCCTGATATTGAGCATATACAAGTTTGATTTTCCTAATAAGAAATATTATGGGGTGTGGCCAATTAATAAGCCACTACCACCGCCTTATCAATATTTATATTTTAGAGTTGAATTTATATGATAAACTCATCATTAACTATACCAGATATAAGACTTGACCTCTTCATTTTTATTGTAATCAATGAAAGTCATTAATACAATATTATTATACAATTTTCCATTTCTCATATAATATTATAACATGGTCTTCATTCAATTGAGGCAGAAGTTGATGTATCCCTTACCATTGTTCTAAAACAAAGACACCCCATGATTGCATATATATAATGAAAGTCATTAATACAATATTATTATACAATTTTCCATTTCTCATATAATATTATAACATGGTCTTCATTCAATTGAGGCAGAAGTTGATGTATCCCTTACCATTGTTAAAAAACAAAGTCACCCCATGATTGCCATGCACTAGGGAGAAATCCATAATAGGGTATGTGTTATAAAATGGTGAAGGATGTGATGTTGGTGGCTCTAAATATAAACACCACAAAGAAAGATTGGATGTTTCAACAAGCTCATATATATATATATATATATATATATATATATATATTCAACTAACTAGCTAACAAATTAATTTTTATAATTTCCATAAATTACCCTAATTCCCTTCCTTTTTAAAAAAAATTTACAAAAATCCCTCCAATTTTGATAAATAACACTCATTCTTTTACTAATTTCACCAATTTCCCAAAATTACCCTAATTTCCTTACTATTTATTTAAAATTTCCCTAATTCCTCCAATTTCCCTAGATTCTCCCAATTTTTCAAAAAAATCCAATCTATCTAAATTTTTCCAATTTCCTCATTTTTTTTGAATTTCTTCAATTTTTCTAATTTTTCCAAATACCTAAGTTACCCTAAATTCCCCAAATTTTTAAAATTTCCCTACTTTCCATTATTTTTTCTAATTTCACCAAACTTTCCCATATATACCTAATTTCCCCAAATTTTCTCAAATTCCATTAATTTCCCCATTTTCATTTAGTTTTTCCAATTCCTAAAAGAAATATTAATTTCTAAATTTCCCTAATTTCTCTAAAGTTTCACAAATTTCCCAAAATTTCTCACAATTTTCCAAACTCCCCCAATTTCACTTAGTTTTTTCAATTTTCCTAAATTCACCAAATTCATAAATATCCCAAATTACCCTAATATTTTTAAATAATTTTCCCATATAAATAGACAAATTTTAATTAAAAAAATTACAATGCAACTTGAGTTGCATTTGCCTAGCAAAAAAACCTTGAAATTAAAAAGGAAAAGGGGTAGGGCCAAATGACCCTCCCCACCATCATTATTTTGTTATTTTGTGGATAATGTGATAGATAAAATGATAGTGTAGTATAGAAATTGACATGGAATCCCAAAAATGATAAAAGGTCCCAATTAATAATAAAAATGTATGCAGAATTTAGAGGAGGTGGTACTTCTTCTAGAGTAGAAGGAAAAAGGATAATTTCAGAAGAAGATGGTTATGATTTTTAAAGAAACGTGTTGTGGAGACAAGGCTTACATATATCCTAGAAGATCAACATGGATAAAGATGAATAAGAGAAGTATTATGTGAAACTTTCCATAAATCAAAGGAAAGAGTTATGTGTTGATAGTGGAAATTGTCATGTCAAGGGATGAACCCATTCACCTATCATGAATATCAAGATTGAATCGTACTAGTTTACTCGTAGGTACTATGGGCTAAGAATTAATCCTAAGGTGTGTATAGAGTTTTTTAATAGTTCTAGGAATAAATAAGTTAAATCAAACTTCATCACTTAAATAATAAAGTAATTACTTCATTACTTTACCACTCTTCAATTAAATTTATAAATATGATACAACCTACCCAACATAGTAGATCTTGTGAAAGAGGTAATATCTTGAAGGAAAGAACTCTAATTTTGTGTGCTTCATCTTTAGTCTATCTTTAGTTTCGAGGGTTGTTGAGTCATGCTCTTCATTTCACATGGACATTCTTTCAGTGAATGTTTCATATCAATATTCTAATAGGTATACTTTGGTAGTATTACCTTCATATCTTATGCATGATATTACTAGATTTATGCCACACATCAAATTTGGACCAATTTTAGAGATATTCATACTACTACCTGCATATTAGATCATGGAGTGGATAGTTTTTTAGAGTAGTTATTTTGTTATTCTTCTTATAAAGGCAAAAAATGTTGTTCAATGCCGATGGACCTTCTACAATATTCAAATAGAGAATCTCAACATCGGTGTTATTCATATTCTATGGGGATTATAATATTTCCTTCTCTCTCTCTCTCTACTTTATGATATTTGCTTTGTACTTGGGCACCTTATTAGGCCTAGTTATTGGGACATGATTTTTTTACCCGCCTAAGCTACACTTAAAGGAGTGTTAGTGTAAGTTTTTATTCCATTTAATGGTTTTTCCCTACACATGTTAATTGGATTTCTTAGGTGTTATTAGGTCATTGGGGATGATAATCCCACATGAATGAGGATGTTGGTTCATGCCTATCTTCCACCTATATATGTACCATTACTAAAGATAATTTGATCAATGCAATTCTGAATACAATATTATCTCAATTCTACTTTGGCTTGATTTCATTCTCAACAATAAACTTATACTTCTCTTTGCTTCCACATTCATAAGATTGTGTTCATCTATTTGATTCTCTTTAGTCATATCTTGTATGATTTCATCATATACCCTCTCCAGTCACCAATTTTTTACCATAAAACATAATGGTTCACATACATTAAAAGGTGCATTTATTTCTTATTAGTTAATATATAAATTTCTTTTCTTTACTTTCAAATTTCCATCCTAAGTAAGGACTGATTCATACATGTTTCACTACATGTTTGCATGAAGCACAATTTAGCATGTGGTCTACAACCAAACCTACTCAACATATGCAAGCTCATGTATAACTCTATTTTTTTTACTCTAGCACCTTCACTTTTATGCATTACTAGAATAAAAGGGAGTGGGGGGTGTAGTCACTAAAATTAACATTTAATACTAAAATAATGCACTTGAGACCACTCTTTATGCACACTTAACCTATGATCGATTTCATGGTTCTAAACTATTATTCCTCTACCTCTATGTGGATGACCCTCTATCCTTAATAAACTTAGATACTAAAAATTGGACTATTTTCATTTCAAATTAGCCTAAACTCACTATTATATTAATTCACTCTTCCATTTTATTTGTCTTTGTTCCTCAGACAAGGTCATTCCCTTGAGATAATCTCATTTGGTAGTGTATGAATTCATCATTTTGTCCTTACACCAAATAACACCTAGTTTTTCAAATTCAAATTCAAGTAAAAATTCATTCCACATGTTTTTCAAGTTCCATTCAAGGAAATCTCAAAAATACCACTATAAAAGCACATTTTTTATTCATTTATTCACTAATTAGCAAGATGTTTATCTATTTAAAACACCATAATTATTCTAACTACACATTGAGAGGAAAACACATATCCTTCCCAATTCTAAGTCCACATAGCCTAAGTATCCTTGAGTTAAGTCTAAATACACCTCTAATATCACAAGTCATTGTTGAAGCAAATAATTACACCATGATTTCACCAACATATATCATTACACAAGTATTCCACACACAACACCATAGCATTAGAAAATACATGGATTTTGATCCATATTTAGATTATTGGTATTTTGGCAAGGCTCAACACATGGGTGTTGATTTCAAGCACAACTTCAACACCTAACCCTTTTTTCCCTATTTACTACATTTGTTCCTCATTATATATTGAGATAGGGTTCCAAGTGAAGAGGAATACACATAATGACTTCCACAACAAATAAAGTGAATCCAATCACACACACATAACATAAAGATGAAGGTGAACTTATACAAATTTACACATACTTTACAAACCCTACTAGACATCAGTGCATGCTACAGATGAAAAGATAGGTCATCCTTATCTAAATAGTGTGGCCTTGTCTCAAATTCAAATTGAGATTTGTGTTTCACTAAAATTTTGCTTTAATTTTTATTTAGAAAGAGTAAAACTTGAAAGAAGGGTGAGGTTAGTATAACTTGGATTTGGTTTTTACTCCATGATCTAGATGGTTGTAGATACTCCTCTTTGTATGGGGAGGATGATCTAAAAATAATAAAAACACTATAAAGTGGTTGATTAGTTAAGTAGGTGGGTGGATTGCCTAGCATGAGCTAGATCTAAGAAGTACACAACTTCCTTGCAGGTTGTCAATCCATCTTTTAGACAACTTAATGTTAAGAAAGTTGCTAATAATAAATATTGCATAACATAATGAAAGTACTTAATCAAAATGAAATAAATATTTTTTAATAAATAATGCATTTTAACAAAATAATATTAAAAAAATGCTAAACTATCAAGGTATGGCTCAGGTGTGGTTGGGTTGTTGTTATTGATTATATGTAGTGATAGAGATCAAGAAAATATGGGTTTTGGTTGAGGTTGGTGGTTGATAAATGCTTTATTTTTTGGTTAAAATGATTTGCATAGTGATTGTCCATGGTCACTAGTAACTACTAGCAGTTAGGTTATGACCATCAATGATCAACAGATGACTATTAGTGATCAAAGGTGATCACCAATGGTCACTTTGGGTTTGATAGTCTCATATTTGGGTGAGAAAGGGACTTTGGGTAAGTTTTAAATAGGTTTTATAGGTCATTTTAGGGTTGGTTATAGGTCATGAGAGATGAGGTAAAGTCTTAGATATCTCAAGGTTAGGGATTTGATATTCAAAATGGTTGAGAGTGGTTAGAGGTCGCTTGGTGGAGAGAATGGTGTTTGGAGTTGTATAACTCCAACATCAGAGAGGTTATGGGGAGAGGTTAAAAGTAGGTGTAGGTTCTAAGCTACTAAAACCAAATAACTCAACTAAAAACTAGTGCAAAATACTTAGCTTTGGTGCTTGATGGCCTGGAGGAATCCTGAAGCTAAAAAAGAGCCACTTGGGAGTCTAGAGATCTTGGACAGACTAATAGTACTTGAATACTTAGTGTTAAGAATGTGGAAGTACCTCTTTGGTCTCTATCTAGCTCTAGTTCAACTCTTGGAAGCTTCTAAATTCACTTGGGAGTAAGAATCTCTCACACCCAAATCCCCCATTCAACCTCCTCTTCCTATCTTAATATCTACCAAAGGAGTTTAAAATAAAATAGTTTAACAAATAGTTTAAAAAGCAATCTAACATGTATTGATCATGCAAACAATAGACTAAAATTAAATAGCTAGTAATCCATGAGTAAGTTGTAGTTGAGTTATATTTTATTCTTGAGGTAGAGTTTTAAGTAACCATTGGCGGTTCGGGTCAATCATTGACAGTAGAGGGTTGATCATTGGTAGTCAAGGGGACATAGTCAAAATTGGCTAAATTTAGCCAATTCCACTAAGACTAGAAGTTAATTCCCTGAGAAATGGTTCTAGGTTAATAATGGGATCATTGGGACATGTAAATAATAAGTATAGGAGGTCAAGGTATTTAATTTCTAGGGTAGAAATAGTCTCTAGGCTAGGTGTCAACCAACTAACAATGGGTTTGGGTAGGTGAGTTGAAAATAAGAATTACCTAATTTATTTAATTAATTAAATTAGTTAAAGGGGTAAATGGTTGAAAGGGTGTGTTTAAGTAATAATATAATCAAATGGGGCTCAAGGGGTGGTTTAAAGGGTAATGCAACATCTAGAGCCATAATGTATGGTTTTTTAGTATCTACATTTTACCCCTTTTTGTTATGCAATTTATACTAGCAAGCTGTAAAATAAAAATGAATTTTTGGTAGAAGGTTGGATGCCCCAAGTATGGGAGGAGGTGTTTCCCCTCAAACCAAGAATTGATGAGGTGAAATAGAAGTAGGTGTGGGTTTGATAAGTAGATAAGTGGTTGACAAGGTTGGTTTGGTTGATTGGGCACTTAGCATGAATAGGTACATAAAATGTGATTAATTATGATATCATAGATCATGCATACACTAAGTTTCCATAGTTGAGGTAGGTGGTAAAACAAGGTTGAACTAGAAGGACAAGTGACAAGTTAACTAGGACACATCATTAAGTATAGCTGATATGGGTTACATCTATAAAATCAAGTCTCCTAGGCAAGGTCAATGTGTTCATAGGTATCCAAAAGTATGATGTGATCCTAAGAAGACACAAATGTTTGTAGGTGATGGGACCGTAAAGGGTCTTGTTTGAGGCACCTAAATGGTTGGTACACAAAATTAGTGCAAGTTTATCATTTATGTCAAGGTAGTTGACATGGTCAAAATGACCAAAATAAGGTTACCATACAAAGTGTGAAAAGTTGGCTAAAATGACCAAGTCAAGTTACTTCAGTTGGTTGGTTGGTTGGTGGAGAATAAGGTTCTATCCAATAGGTGGTATGGTTGGCAAAGAATAAGTTTCTCTCCAATAGGTGGTATGGTTCATGGAGAATAAGGTGCTCTCCAATAAGTTAAAGTTGAGGTAAGGTGGTTGGTTTGTAAAAGTTTGGTTGGGTGGTGCATAAATTAGTTACCCAATTTGATGTACCATTTTTTTTGGTAAAAGGTGGATCTATTTCTTTGTGTAAAAGGTGAAAATTTGGTGGTTGAGGTTATAATGACTTAAAAATGGAAGACACATGTTTAACAAGTGGTCACGCAAGTAAAAGGAGGAGGATAAATGCTTCAATTGAAAAAGAACATAATGGAAAGGTGGGTGGGTTTATGAACATAAACTCTTGACATAATTTACATTATTGTTAGTTCATTAGCTAAAATAAGGTAGCTTGATCACACGGTGTCAAGTAAGCTCAAAATCCCTTGATTTCTGGAGGATAAAAAAGGAGATGGATAAAAGGTAAATGGAAAATAGTGTAACATTCATGTGGAGATGGTGTGCCCCTTCTATAGGTGACATAAGAGCCATTATATATAATTCTATGACTTATGATAGGTGTAGATTGATCAAGGTGGGAAGTCTATAAAATGTTGTGCAAAAGTAGATTGAAGCCTTCTTTGGGATCACTTGTTTTTTACTTTTAACTTTTGACTTTGGATATTTTGATGCTTTTATTATTTGATGGGTTTGGGAAGATAATCAATGCAAGAAGATTCCAAGTGATTTATTATTTGACAAATGTTTGGTTTATCCATACTTTAAGGGAGTGGTCTAAGCTTGGATTTGTTTATATTTGATAGCTGTCCTTCAAAGGAGTAGTCTACCTTTTCAGCAATTTTGATGGTTTTGGGCAACTGTCCTTTAAGGGAGTAGTCAGAATGCTTTAGATGTTTGACCCAAGTGATATTTTAGTATCCCAAAGTGATTTTATTTTGGTTTAGACATGGGATAGTCTTTAAAGGCCTAGGGCTTTCCTTTATGGAGGAAAAACCATAACACAATAATGTTAATGATGGGTAAAAGAGGTTTAAGTGACAATGACCATGGGAATCCATCTTATAAAGGGGAAAAATTTACCATGAGAATCATGCCATAGGTAAAGTTTGGGTACCCATGTTTAGGATTAGGCTAAGGTTATGATGTATAATCACATGATCCTATGTTAATTAATTGTCCTTAAAATAAGGAGATGAAGGTGGTTGAAAATAATGGATGAGCTTAAGTTAGACACAAGATGACTAGGAACTTGTTTAATAAAATAATGGATGTGAATGCAAAGCATTAAGGGGTTTAGGTTCAGATATGCCCCAGCTCCATATGTAAGTGTAAATGGTTGATGTCAATTAGGAGAGTTGATGTTCCCTAGTTTTTTTTGGCACTTGACTAGACATGGAAAATGTTTTTGGATTTGACAATGCAAGAGGCAAGGTTGGTTGGGTGATGATAGTTTGGCTTGAGTTGGATTTTAGGCTTGATGGTGGTTGGTTTTGATTTTGGTTTTGGTTTTGGTTGGTTTGGGTTATTAATAAAAATTTGGTCAAGGTCAAGGTTTGTTTAAGTTTAAGGTTGGTTTGGTGTTAGGCTAGATGTAAGTTGAGGCATAAGTGCCAAGGGTTAGTTTGGTCATTGGTTAATATTGTTAGGCAAAAGGTTAAGTTTTGGTTTGGTTATTGGTTATTACTCAATGTGAAGGTGGAAAATGACTCCAGGTGAAGACATTGTCCCATAGTTGTTCCTTCCATGTACGTTTAAGGCAAAAAAAAAGGCTCCAAGTGAAGACATTGGTTAGTAAAGAGGCTTTATGAGGGATGAAGATGACAATCATCAACCTCCCAAGTGTTGTTATTTTTTAGTTGTTAGTTAGAGTTCAATTTGTAGGTGGTGGTTTATGAGACATTTTCTCTATGACACTAGGGTGAGGTAAATGTTGTTGGATTGGATTTAGGTGGGTTTGTCATCTAAAAATGATGTTGGGAACATCATCTTGGAATAAATATTGGTTGAATAAGAATGTATGGTTATTTCAATGAGGGATCCTAGGTGAGGTATGGCTAGCTTGGATAAAAAGGTGGCTAAGATTTAAGAAATATTGAACAAAGGGTTAAATTTGGTTTTATTAAGCATGGGATATATCTTTTACTTAATCAAATTCATTTTGATTTAACCAATTAATCATACATTCAAGATATGCAATAAAATTGAAAGTAATAATATGCACCACATAATAGAGAGAAACACCATATTTTAACATGGAAACCCAAAGTGGGAAAAACCACAAAGAACAATCTCAAGTATATAAATGAGCACCAACTCAAGTTTAAAAAGTTTGAAATCACAAATTTATAGGAGCACCAACCCCTTTGCTGAGCACCAACACAACAATGATTCATGAGCACCAACCCATAAGAGCACCAACCCCTTTGTGTATAAAATACCTCTACCTCTCAATGTTGCTTTCTCAACAAATAATAGCAGACTACTATATCTCTTCTCTTTTCTCTACTCTTCTCAGATAGATAAAATGATTCACTTCAATATATCTAAATGGCTTCACAAGCCACCTTATATAGCTTTCCAAATGACCTTTTGCATTCACCCTTGCATGACCCTTTGAATTCTTTATTTGTCTTTACCTAGTGACTCTTCAAATTCCTCAAGGTGACCCTTCATGGAGAAAAGTGTCCTTTTCCTCTTTTATCTTTAGTGATGACTCTTCAGATTCCTCAAGGTGACCCTTCACGGAGAAATGCATTATTTTCTTCTTTTGTCTTTAGTGACGGATCTTTGACTTCCTCATGGGCCCTCTTTTGTCTTTATGCAACCAAAAATATATTCGTTAATATTTAATTAATATTATCACACTTTAGCCAAGATATAAACATTAAAAAAACCTCTAGACATTAAATGCTAATTTGACATTAATAACAATATTTCCAACAAGTTTGGGTTGATAGATGAGTTAGTTATGGTTGAGTCAAAATTTGGGTTGATTGTGGTTGATTGATTTGGTTTAGATGGCTTTATTGGTTGAGGGATGTAGTTTAGATGGTTGATTTGGTTTGTCAATTTGGTTTTATTGGTTTTTTAGTTTGATTGGTGAGGTAAGATGATAAATATTTGACCCTATTCTAAAGGGAATCAAATCAAAGACAATAGAATTAGGTAGATGAAAATAAGTAGGTTATAAAATAATTTGATTGACTTGGTTATGGTTGAGGTTGGGTTGGCTATAGGTGAGGTTATGTTCGCTATAAGTGAGGTAGTTTGAGTTGGGGTTCGCTCGACTAAAAGGGTATGTGGAAGAGGTAGGTTGTTTAGGGTGATTCCACATTTTGAGGGAGTGGAAGAAGTAGGTTTATTTGCTTACTTATGGGTTTTAAGGAAAGTTTAAAAGGTTTCACTTGGTCAATAATTAGATTGGTTAATATTGGGGCTTTCTTAGTGGTAGTGTGAAAAGGAAGTTGGGAAGGTTGCACTTGGCCACCAAGTGACATGGTTGGGGTTACAATCATGGTTTCCTTAGTGATAGGTTCACTAATGACTAAGTCTAATGCATGGGTCTCATTATGTTGAGGGCTTTGGTTATTGGTTTGCATAGTAATGGGTGCAGGAAGAGGTTTAATGATGGATTGCTTAAAGACATTCAACGTTAGGTTGGGGGAACACAAAGTCTATCCTTTGGGAGCTATTGGCATCAAATTGTGCACCCTAGGACACTCTATGAAGCTCCTTCAATTTGATGCAACATTGAGTCATCTCTCAAGTTTTTGAGAACTTGTAGGAGAGATAAATCTCTAGGATTGAAAGGGTTAGCTCCCTAAATTCTTCTCTAAGTGCCTATCACCTAATCTAACGCTTGTTCATGAAAAGAGCTAAGAGTTTTCATAAAATGAAAACTATACTAAGAAAAAATGCTTTCCAAGATAATTCCATGCATTGAAGGATCTTAACATATTGTTTCAATGTGAAGATATCATACTTGGGACAATCAACAAGATACTTGACCTAGGGGCATATTTCACACCATAGAGATAATTACATACTTGAAAGAGAGCTTAGTACATTCAACACACTTCACATGACCTGTTAACATCATAACTCTTGCTTAAACATGAAGGATAAAGGGAGTAAGGATGATACTATCACTTATCTCCACTACACATCACTCACACACTTAGAAAAAATGTTCACAACTTAGAATTATACTTGTATTCAATATTCAAAAGCAAAGTGTAATGTCATTTTAGTAGGGATTCACCATACCAAATGTGGTCTCTTTCACAATAACCAAAATGGCTCAATTTATAGAAATTTGAGGAAGAGAAAGAGAAGGGGAGTCCAGGAGGCATGAGGACAAGTGTCCAAAGGTGGAAACTAGTTAAAATGCATGTAGGTGAAGTGTAAGAGGAGTTAGAAATTGATTTTCATATGTGTCCATTCCAAATAATCATCCTCTTCTAAAATTGTCATAGCATCTCTTCAAGTACCTTCTATGAAACTACCTTCATCATTGGCCTTCATTAGGCATTCTGAAGTTGACTAGGGGCAAGTGTCTCTTTTGCACTGATAAGAAAAAATTACAAGGAATCCTCTACCTACATTAGAAGTTTTCCAAATCATTTGTATTCTCTTGCACAAAAAGAATCATCATCTGTCACTGTGATCACTCCTTTTAGACCTTTCTTGACACTTGGCCTTAGCATCTCCTCATTTTCCCAAACTGATACATATCAGGGGTCTTAGGACACCTCATATGCTTAGCTCCATCCAAAACACCTGAAAAGATCTCCAAATTTGAGTTGCCACTCTTTCCACTATGTGATCACTTTTCTCATTTTAGACTGGCTAAAGTGAGAAACCTAGTAGAGACACTTAGGACAATTTTTTAGCTTTGTAAATGACATGGGGAGTTGATTCAAGTCCCAATATATTCTCTCAAGTGATTAGCATCCTTTGATCATCTCCAAAACCTATAAAACACAAGAAAATGTCAAAGGAAATCATCCCTTGCTCTATCTGTATGAACTTCGTACAATATGACTCCATAGATTTGATCCTCATGGCATTTCCAAAAACTTTCCTTCAGATCCTAGGGTACTGATGGAGTCTATAGTTTTGTTATAGGACTCTGAAGCTGGACTGATGGAGTCTATAGTTTTGTTGTAGGCCTAGTGGATTTGGATCCTCTTTCATGGATTTATCACACCTAGTCTTGTTCCAACACCTTCAGATCCTTCATTCATTTTTTTCATGCTTTCCCAAACTTGTGTTCATATCCACTTCAACTCTAACCTTCAATTTCTGCCATTTTCTCTCTCTTCTACAAATTTTAAGTCCTAAAAGTGGCTTATCTCTGAGACAAAATAGAGAGTATTGACCCTTCTTTTTTATCCATTTTTAATATATGGGAGGCTTATTTAGGTCATGAGTACCACTTGCACCAAATTTTATCTCTTAACTCTCCAATTTTCCCCTCTAACTAGCATGAAACTCAAAACTAACTTCTGAAGGTGATTGTCTATAAGTTGAGGGTGAAATTAGCCCTTTTGACCTCATAAGTGGAGAAATTTGATATATTTGCCTCATTTTCTCTATCTCCTCATGTTTTTTGAGTTTCCCAAAATTATATTCAAGCCATGGAGATTCTCACTTGGCCTTTTAGAGGTACTTGACCATCCAATTATCTTCATCCCACTTGCAGCTATGTGTGTTCTTGACACTTTAAAGGTTGGTTGTAGGTTGTTTTAGGGTGAGAATGGCATGATATTTCTCTTTATTGATGATTTTAAAACATATTTAGGTCCTCCAAGTCATTATCTTTGACATTTCTATCTCTTTTAGACCAAAATTGCCTTAAGACGCCTCCAAGGTCCATCATCTCACTTCACTGTTATCCCAATTGTAGGTGGCTATCTTTCATTCATTTTAGGCTTGTAGGTGTCTTTGGGTGAAGAATGGACTTGTTTATGGATCTTGATGATGATTTAGAGGTATTGGTTTTCTAAAAAACCATAAAATTTCTTCACCTTATTCCTGGTTATACCTATTTCACAAATTTTGACTTTTCTGCCTGTAGGTGATTCCTCACAATCCTGTGTATAGATAGAGAAGTATGCATTGGGGTTAAGAGATTGAATTCACCTTCTCTCATGGTATTTGTAACTTTAAATTATCATTTGAACCATTGACATCATTTTAATTTGATGTAATAACCTAGAACACCATAATGAAGAGCAAGGTTAACATTTTGATTAATGTCTTGTAGATAACACTGCCCTATTTCAGTGATTTTCTAACCATCTTTAGACCTTAAATCTAATCTCCACTCATCCTTTGCTTCTCAGAATTGGAATAGGCCTTGTCTTATATGATGAATATAGGATTCAATTCTCAAGGTACCTTAGGTCACTTAAGGGGCATTCTTAAATAGGTCATAAAAAACCTTATGGACCTCTGTTTGGTCATTTTGGAGCAAAAGGGCCTAATCACAATCCAACTTCCCATTTGATGTTTTGATGCCTTTCTTAATCAAATAGCATTATCAAGAGGTTTTTTAAGACCTTTTCCATGGAAATGGATCTAAAAATGGATTGACCAACTATTGGAACACCTCCAGAAGGCATATCTATGGCATTGGTTGTAGATGATCATTCCTTCTACACAAGCAGAATTGAGCCCATTCTCCAAATATGTAAGTTTATAACACCTACATGACTCCATCAAATATTTAAATGTACATTAGTGGCCCTAATAGGTTAAGAACCATATAAAACCCTCCAAATTTCACTTGTAATGTCAGCATGCTTATGAAAGTGAATCTTCTTGACCATAACATACATGAAAATCATGAAATGATAGGAAACATGCAAGGAAGGCTTTCCAAACACCCTAACATAAATTATAAATACTTATATGATTAACATACATTAGATTAATCTCAAAATCAATACCAAAACATATTTTTCCAATGTGGGGGAAACATTTCCAAGGCAAGTGAAATGATTGCAAGTGCAAACTAGGTATTTTGCAAGCCTATAAGAGGCTTTCTCAAAAAAATTAACTCTCCAAAATAATAAGAATAATTAAAATGTCTTTAAAATAATATTTAAACACCTAAAACACACAAATCCATTAAGATAAATCAAAAAAAATTATACAAGCTCAAATAATGACCCCGTCATGGTTGCATAAGAATAAAAAGCGCCCTGGAATTAAACTAATTATTCATAAAGGGGAATGAACCAAATATAAATTTATTTTTATGAAGATTAAGTTCACTTAGGTTATTATCAACCCCTATAATCACTCTTCCCAATTCCACCTGTATGGCCCATGTCAACTACTTAAATTTGACCTTTCTTCACTTGTCAAGGGAAAATGGAGGAAAAGAAGTTATATATGAAACATTTTTCATTATCCCTAAAAAATATGCATTTAAATATATTATGGGAGTTTAATATTTAGTTTACCCACATTTTTATCTAATGATGGACTCAAAAAGTCTGTACAAGTGCCCAAAATCTCCTAAAATCAAGGAGAAATTGCCATCCACTAAACATAACTACTTATCTGACATATAACTATTCCTGACATATTCCATGTTTAAACTCCACTTTTTTTCAAATTTTCTTGCATGAAAGTTTGTTCAAGTCATTAAATGGGTTAAAATATGACCAAAAGGCCCATTTTTCCACATGAGACATAACCTATGACCAATTTATGACTTTTAAACATATTAAAACATGTCAAGGACCACATTAGGATATTTTCAACACAATTTTACCCTTTTGATACATTTTATTAGGGTTGACCAACCTTTGACCTTAGTTGACTAGCCTAGCACAAAGAGGGTGGACTCCAACAAGGACTAGGGAGAGGATAAGTATGATAATAGACCAACATGACACCCTATAAGACACATGGGAACCTTCTTAAAAGTTAAAAATAGTATTATTTGACCTAAATTTGACTTGGGGTCAAATTTGGTCAACATTCTTGGTGATTCCTAGGGGTGGCATAATAGTTATGCCTAAGACCAGTTGCCTAATCCTTCCATTAGGCATGGAGTCATGCATATGAGCACTCAGATTTATAAGAATAGACCTTAAATTGACCACAAGATAATTTACATTAAAATAAAACAAAAAAATAAATAATAACACACAAAATATAAAATCAAAACACAAAATAAAGACACACTTGTGCTACTAAGCACTTAGGGAACACAAAGCACAACTGAAAACAAACTAGTATGTACATCCATCTTGATCATACTCCCTTCCCTAGATCAAAATGGTAGTATCTTGAATCACCCTCCTCATTATATGAATGGGGATTCCATGTATGCTTCCTTTTGGGTGTGATTCTAGATGACTCATGTTTTCTCTTTGTTCCTTGACTTGTCATGCCACTTGATGAAGTCATCTCAAACAGGTCTCCCAAGTAGTTGAAGTCCTCTTGGTTTTGGAAACATGTCTCACATCATTTCCTTCTTGTCTCCTCATATCAAATTTCCATGTCCATATATAGGATAGATTATTTCAAT
The DNA here is from genome assembly GCA_037957365.1 of Torreya grandis. Lineage (NCBI taxonomy): Eukaryota > Viridiplantae > Streptophyta > Pinopsida > Cupressales > Taxaceae > Torreya > Torreya grandis. Next base: position 2,834,624 of record JARHVA010001305.1, on the reverse strand, counting down.
TTCATGTCTCCTTGATAAATCTCATCTTCTTTCTCAATTGTCACACCTTCTTTAAATGCTCCAAGAAGTATTATATCATGGAAATTTGGAAGCATCTCTTTCTTAAATTCCTCTTTGATGATGGTGGAGGAAGCTTCATGAGTGATTGTAGGATAAATCTTCAAATCACTTTCAAGAGGCCCAAGATCATCATATACTTTTCCATCATGATCCAAACTCTTTTGGTGATAATACTCCTTAATGCACCTGTTTTCAAACTTCTAGCTTGTCATGGCTTATGGTCAGTTCTATAGGACTTGTAGGCCCCTTTTTGCTTTCAAATTCATTACATATGTATTCAAACATCTACCATAAGCCATCATATTTTGATTTATTTGCATCATGGAAAGGAATAATGAGAGAAAATGTTTCTTCTTCAGGATTCAAGAGAAGTCCTTCTAAGGAATCCTTTTCAACACAAGGATCATCACTTTCACAAGGAGTACATCTTTCTCATCATTCATCCAATTTGAAACCTCTATTATTTCCTTACAATACTCTCCACATAGGTTTACTTGTTCCTCCATGATGTCTTCCCTCTTTTGGTTACTCTCTTGGATGGAATCCCAAGAAGAGAAATTTTGGGAAATGGAAAAGGAACTTGGGTCATCTTGAGGAGGAATAGGCAAAGTAGGACATACCTCTTCTACTTTATGATCTTCATTTGTAAGTGGGGGTATAGTATTATCTTCCTCATGTACACAATAAGTCCCCAAATCAATCTCTTTAATGGATGCATAAGGATCATGCTCATATGTTTCAGTACCATACTCATCAAGGAAAAGGTTAGAAATATATTCAAGAGGAGAGGATGCTTCACCTTCCATGACACCTTCTTCTTCACTAATCACACAATTCTGATTTGAACTTGATTCCACATAAGTTTCAATATGAAACCTTGCCAAAGGCTATGTTATTATGGTTACCTTAGTCCCATATCTCATTATAAAAGTTAGAAAAGTCCAATTAGTAGAAAGGTATCCTCTTATTTTAGTTGTGAAGTCCCTTGATAAAAAAATAGAAAAGTGAGCGGGGAGGTCTACCACCACAATGTCTTACATAATGGGGAAGTTTGGACAATCATGTACAAAAACTTTCAACCCTTTAACCAATCCCACTATCTTGATTGGAGTTCCATCAAGTTGTAACACACCCTTACTATGTGGTTCATATTTCAAACCCAACTTATCTGCAACCACATTAGGTATAACTATGGTACTAGCTCCACTATCCACAATGCAATTATGAACCAATTTGTCTCCTACAATGAGTGTGAGGTAGAAAGGTGGAGGCTTTTCAGATTTGGTGGAGGGTTCTAGGACATGACTTGGTGTATTGGTAAAGGAATATACCATGGTGCCTTGGAGCTTGAGGAGATACTTTGATGTTAACAAGTTGTTCTTGTAGGAGTTCCTTTTAAACAGGCATTTGCAAGACCTCCCAAAAATATATGCTAGTCTTGGTATTCTTCAAAGAATCAATAGTGTTTAAAGGGGAAGTATTTACCTTTTCTTGCATCCTTGAAGGTAGTGAGGAGGCTTGAACTTGATGCATTGTAGGCTTGATAACCTTGTTTGCATTCCAAATTTGATGAGGAATGTGACTAGTAGGAGGTGCTACATTAGGATTCACACCTTATGGCTTTTAAAATTCATCAATTAGAGTCACATGTGCTTTTAGAACATCTCTTATAGCTCTCTTTTTGGCTCTTGTGTTGGCTGAAATTGATGTAGTTTGGTTCAGCACATAGTCATCCTCCTTTTGAAAGATCATGAGAATAGTACCTTGGTTGTGACCTTTTTCGTGAGTGTACTCTTGCATGAGATTTTCTTATTCTGATGTAAGGCAAGGAGTGGCTCTTTCTTTTTCCACCAAATCATGACAACCTTCTCCACCATCATACCCAAACGGACCTTGAGATTATCCACATTGATCCAAATGTTCTTCTCCTTGGACCAGATTAGTATAGATTGGAACAATAGCCTTTGTAGATGGAATGTAATTAGGATTATATTCATTCGGTTATCTATTGAAACCTTTTTGACCTTTTCCTCTTCCTTAGTAATTATATTGGGGTGGAGGTCTATAGGTTTGTAAAGGATAGTATTGGGGATTGGGTGGAACACTTACATGCAATTGAGCTTGTTTGAGCTCATCATTCAATGACTAAATCATTTCATCTTTGTCTATATCATTATCCACCTTCTTAGGAGTGGTTTTGGGCTTGACATTGATATTGAGAACTTATTCTATACTTTGAGCTTCAACTAAATTATTAGACAATAAGGGCATGGAAACTCTTGGGGGTAATCTCCTAGCTTATATCATACTATTCTCAGCTTCAATAGTTTTCTCATATGCCTTAGGTAGAGTAAATCCTCCCATTGATTACAAAATTATTTCCACATCAACACCAACTACTTTGAGATAAGTGAGGAATACAAAGGTTGGAGGAGGCCTCATGATAGGTGGCAATCTATACCATGTCCTTTGGAACCTTTCATTGAAATATCTCATGGACTCAGTAGGGCCTCTCTTTATCACATTAAACTAGTGAATTAGTGAATTATGGTCACTCTTATTCTCAAAATTATTCACCAATAACTCCCCAAACTCATTCCAATTAGTAATACAACCACCTTCTAATGTCCTATACCAATCAAGTGCCTTACCCTTTAGAGACATGGAAAGTAATATAATAGCTATGTTAGCTTGGGTAATATTGTGTAAATTCCAAGAGTTTGAAATGTCCCTTATGTGCTCAGATGGGGTAATAGGACCTTTTTCATTGAAATTAGGGAGGCTTTTGGTAGCATTGGGAGGAATAGGATCATATGTAGGAAGGTAAATTAGATTTTGGGTGTTGAAGGCTAGGAAAGGATGTTGCTTAGCCATCTCTTCTCCTTCTTCTTGATCTCCTATCTCTTCAACTTATTTTTATTTATCTTCAAAACCTTCTTGTTAAGGATCTCTAAAATTTAGGAATGGTTTAAGATGTTATTCTTCAAGGGGAGTTTCAGGTAGAGGGACTTGATTGAAAACTCTACTAGAAGGTGATCTAGTGAGGACCATGAATTACAATGTGAAGAACTAGATATAAAACTAGAGATTATCACCTTTTAGAGTCACCAAATTCTGGATTAGAAACACTTCTTCAACCTTGGGCTTGTCAAGGCTAGCATTCACCTTGACATGAAATAATTAGGACCAGTTATCCCATCAGGCATACTAGAACTATTGGCATCAAATAATGCACCCTAGGACACTCAATTAAGCTCCTTTAATTTGATGAAACATCGAGTCATCTCTCAAGTTTGTCAGAACTTGTAGGAGAGATGAATCTCTATGATTGAAAGGACTAGCTCCCTGAATTCTTATTTAAGTGCCTATCAACTAATCTAATGCTTGTTCATGAAAAGAGTTAAGAGTTTGCATAAAATGAAAACTATACTAGAGAGGTGATCCAACAAGATATATCCCATAGAATATCATACTTAAACTAAGAAATAGTGCTTTCTAAGACCAATTCCATGTATTGAAGGATCCTAACATAGTTTTCCAATATGAAGGTAACATACTTGGGATAATCAATAAGATACTTGACCTAGGGGAAAATTGCACAACCTAAAGACAATTGCATACTTGAAGGAGAGCTTAGTACATTCAACACACTTCACATGACCTGTTAACATCATAACTCTTACTTAGACATGAAGTATAAAGGGAGTAAGGATGATACTATCGCTTAGTTATACTATACATAACTCACACATTAGACAAAATGTTCACAACTCATAATTAGACTTGTATTCAATGTTCAAAATCAAAGTGTAATCTTATTTTAGTAGGGCTTCACCATAAAAACTATGGTCTCCTTTATAGTATCCAAAATGGCTCAATTTATAAAACTTTGAGGAAGAGAGAGAGAGAATGGGAGTCCAAGAGGCACAAGGATAAGTGGGAAAAGGTGGAAACTAGTTACAATTCATGTAGGCAAAGTGTAAGAGGAGTTAGAAATTAATTTGCATATGTGTCTATTCCAAACAATCATCCTCTTCTAAAATTGGCATAGCATCTCTTCAAGAACCTTTCATGAAACTACCTTCATCCTTGCCCTTCATTGGGCATTCCAAAGCTGACTAAGGGCAAGTGTCTCTTTTTCACAGATAAGAGAAAGTTACAAGGAATCCTCTACCTATATTGGAAGTTTTCTAAATCATTTGTATTCTCTTGCACAAGAAGAATCATCATATGTCACTATGATAACTCCTTTTAGACCTTTCTTGACACTTGGCCCTAGCATCTCCTCATTCTCCCTAACTGATATGTATTAGGGGCCTTAGGACACATGTTAAGACACCTCATATGCTCAGCTCCATCTAAAACACCTGAAAAGATCTCCAAATTTGAGTTGCCACTCTTTCCACTATGTGATCACTTTTCTCATTCTAGATTGGCTAAAGTGAGAAACCTAGTAAAGACACTTAGGACAATTTTTGAGCTTTTTAAATGACATGGGGAGTTGATTCAAGTCCCAATATATTCTCTCTAGTGATTAACATCCTTTGATCATCTCCAAAACCTACAAAACATAAGAAAGTGTCAAAGGAATTACCCCCTACTCCATTCATATGGATTCCATACAATATTACTCTATGGATTTGATCCTCATGGAGTTTCCAACAACTTTCCTTCAGGTCCTAGGGTACTGATGGATTCCATAGTTTTGTTGTAGGAGTCTAAAGCTGGACTGATGGAGACCATAGTTTTGTTGTAAGCTTAGTGGCTTTAGATCCTCTTTCATGGATTTATCATAACTAGGATTGTTACAACATATTATGATCATTCATTCATGTTTTTCCATGCTTATCCAAGCTTTCGCCAACTTGTGTTCATAGCCACTTCAACTCTAACCTTCAATTTCTGCCATTTTCTCTCTCTTCTACAAGTTTTAAGCCCTAAAAGTGGCCTATCTCTGAGACAAAATAGATAGTATTGGGACTTATTTTATATCACTTTGGAATATATTAGAGGCTTCTTTAGGTCATTAGGATCCCTTGTACCAAATTTCAGATCTTAACTCCTCCATTTACCCCTCTAACTAGCATGAAATTCAAAACTAACTTATGAAGGTGACTGTTTATAAGTTGAGGGTGAAATTGGCCCTTTTGACCTCATAAGTAGAGAAATTTGATAGATTTTCCTTGTTTTATCTATCTAATCATGTTCTTTGAGGTTCATGAAATTATATTCAAGCCCTGGATATTCTCACTTGGCTTTGTGGAGGCACATGACCTTCCAATTGTCTTCATCCCACTTGTTGTTGTGTGTGTTCTTAACACTTTGAAGGTTGGTTGTAGGTTGTTTTAGGGTGAGAATGGCATGAAATTGATCTTGATTGATGCTTTGAAAACATATGTAGGTACTTTAATTCATTATCTTTGACATTGTTATCTCCTTTAGCCTAAAAGTGCCTTAATACTCCTCCAAGGTCCATCATCTCACTTCATTGTTATCCTAGCTATAGGTGGCTATCTTTCTTTCATTTTAAGCCTGAAGGTGTCTTCAGGTGAATAATGGACTTTTTTATGGATCTTGATTATTTTTTTGAGGTATTGGTTTGCTCACAAACCATACAATTTCTTCACCTTATTCTTGGTTATACCTATTTCACAAACTTTGACCTTTTTGCATGTAGGTGATTCCTCACAGTCCTGTGTACAGATATAGGAGTATGCATTGGGGTTAAGAGACTCAATTTACCTTGTCTCATGGTATTTGGAACTTTAAAGTATCATTTAAACCATTTGCATCATTTTAATTTGATGGCATAACATATAACACCATAATGAAGAGCAAGGTTAACATTTTGATCAATGTCTTGTAGATAACATTGTCCTGTTTCAATGATTTTCTAGCCATCTTTGGACCTTGTAAAATTCAATCTCCACTCATTCTTTGCTTCTCAAAATTGGCATAGGCCTTGTCCTATATGACGAATATAGGATTAAATTCTCAAGGTACCTTAGGTCACTTAAGGGGAATTCTTAAATAGGTCATACAAAACCTTATGGACATTTGTTTGGTCATTTTGGAGCAAAAGGGCCTGATCACAGTCCAACTTCCCATTTTATGTTTTGACACCTTTCTTAGTCAACTAGCATTATCAAGAGGTTTTATTTAAACCTTTTCAATGGAAATGGATATCAAAATGGATTGACTAACTATTGTAACACCTCTAGAAGGCATATCAATGGCATCAGTTGTAGATGATCATTCCTTCTACCTAGGCAAAATTGAGCCCATTCTCAAAATATGTAACTTTGTAGCACTTACAGGCATACATCAAACATTTCAATATACATTAGTGGTCCCAATAGGTTAAGGACCATATCAAACCCTCAAATTTGAACTTGTGATGTCAACATGCTTCTTAAAGTGGAGCTTCTTGACCATAACATACATGGAAATCATGAAATGATAGGAAACATGCAAGGAAGGCTTTGAAAACACCCTAAGAGTGATTTTAAACACTTATATGATTAACATCCATCATGATATTTTCCAAAAAAATACCAAAAAACCTTTTTCCAATGTGGGGGAAACATTTCCAAGGCAAGTTAAATGACTGCAAGTGCAAACTAGGCATTTTACAAGCCTAGAAGAGGTTTTCTCAAACCATTGAACACTAAAAAATAATAATAATCATTAAAATGTCTTTAAAATAATATATAAACAACTAAAACACACAAATCCATCAACCCAAATCAATAAAATTTGAGACAAGCTCAAACAGTGACCGCCTCATGGTTGCATAAGCATAAAAAGTTGCTTGGAATCAAACTGATTGTTCATAAAGGTGAATCCACCAAATCTCAAGTTATTTTTATGAAAATTAATTTAACTCATAATATTATCCACCCCCATAATCACTCTTCCTAATTCCACCTATATGGCCCATGTCAAGTGTTTTAATTTGACCTTTATTTGCATGTCAAGGGCAAATAGAGGAAAAGAAGTTATAGATGAAATTTTTTGAATTATCCTTACAAAATAGGCATTAAAAAATATTATTTTATGTTAAGAGTTACTTCACCCATGTTCTTAGCTGATGATGGACTCAGGAAGTCTGTATAAGTGCCTAAAAGCTCCTAAAATCAAGGAGAAACTACAATCCATTAACATAAATACTTATTATCTAACATATAACTATTCCTAACATTATCATAATGTCTTACACATTCAAACTCCCCTTTATGTCAATTTTTTTCGCATGAAAGTCTGTACAAGTCATTCAATGGGTTAAAATATGACCAAAAGGCCCCTTTTTCCACATGAGACATAACCTAAGACAAATTTATCACTTTTAAACATATTAAAACATATCAAGGACCACCTTAGGATATTTTCAACATAATTTTACTCTTTTAATACCTTTGAACAAGGTTTACCAACCTTTGACTTTAGTTGACTAGCCTAACACAAAGATAGTGGACTCCAACAAGGACTAGGGAGAGTATAAGTATGATAATAGACCAACATGACACCCTATAAGACATATGTTAACCTTTTTAAAGAATAAAAATAGTATTTTTTGACCCAAATTTGACTTAGGGTCAAATTTGGTTAATAGGACATCCTTATAATCGATAAGGTTTTGGACAAACATCTTAGAGGATTGACATCTATCAACCACATGTTTGTTTGTATGATGATATGCAAAAAACTCATTCACTATAAACTAAATTGGATTTGGAAGATAACTATTTATGGGTTTTATTTGAGGAAGGATAATGATAGAAGCCCTTAAGATTTTTTTAAGGATTGAGGCATAAGATTCCCCCAATGGGGTGTACTACCTAAGAAGAGGGTGTGGCAATGGCTCTTGAGATTGTGAGCTAATTAGTTGATTTGAAAAAGTTAGTTGGTTGAATGATTTTGGTTAATTTTATGGGTTAGGTATGTTTGATAAGGTTGGTGGGATAGAAAAATTTGGTTGATAGTTATTGGTTTGATTTGGTGAGGTTGGTTGGTTTGATAAGATTAAAGGGTTCAAAAAGTTTGGTTGGTTTGATAAGGTAAATGAGGTAGGTTTCTTTGAGAGGTTGGGTAAGGTTGAGGTATTTGATATATTTTACATGGTTGATATGGTGGGTAGGTTTGATATGGTTGGTTGGTTAACAAAGTTTAGTTGGTTTAATAGGTTAGGTTGATAGTTATTGGTTTGATTTAATGGGGTTGATAAGGTTGATAAGGTTGAAAAGGTGGGTATGGTAGGTTGGATTCATAGGTTTGATAACACTGGTAAGGTAAGTTGGTTGGATAGATTCAAGAAGGTAGGTAAGGTTGATAATGTAGGTTGGTTTGATAGGTTGGGTAAGGGTGATAACATTAATTGGTTAAAAAAATTTATTTGATAGCTATTAGTTAGATAATTATTGATTTGATTCGATGAGGGTGATAAAGTAGGTTGATAGTAGTTGGTTTGATAGTTGTTGGTTGTATGACTAAAGGGATAGACCAAGTCTTGGTTTTAAGGAAGAGAGGGTTGACACAAAGTGGCTTGAGGTAATTGATATGATGGTTGGGGTAGGTAATCTAATGTTGGATGAGGTTGAGGTGGTTGATATGATGGTTGGGGCAGGTAACCCAAAGGTTGGTGAGGTTGGGATGGTTGAGGTTGATGTTGGTTATGACAATTATCAAATAGGTATTGATGGGTCATTATTTGGTTATAGTTGAGATCAAATGGTTGTTGATAGGTTGTTAGCTGGTTATAGGTGAGGTTGGGGTGGTTATGGGTAATGTTAGGAGTATAAGTGGATCATGATGCAAGGTAAAACTCTAAGGCAAGAGGGTTATCATCTAGGAGTCTAAAAAAGTTAGGTTCTCTAGATGAAAATATAGGTGGGCTCCCTATTTGAACAAAACAAAATGGAGATGAGGTCGATGAAGGCAAGATGATAGAAGGTTCCCAAGAGGATTAGATTCCTCACAACTCAAACAAAGATAAGAAAATAAAAATATCAAGAAGATAAAACACAAACTAAAGCACGTTAAATCCTAAGGTTATTTTTAGTCTCTCTTATGACTTATGCCTTAAGTTTCAAGAAGAAAATATGACCCAACTTTGGTTTCTAGAATAGGAACTAGATAAGAAATTTAAGGATGGTTTCAGGTAGTTTAGGCTCTTAAAGGGGTCTGTATTAGAAATCAGTACATGGCTTGATATTGGGGCCTACCCCCTCACTTCACACACTGAAGTGATAAGGGTGTTAGGTGTTTAGCCAAGATATACTGATTACCAAATATTATACTCAACTAGAGACTTGAGTTTTGGTTTATCCTTTTGGTAATGACATAAAAGTAGGATAGCCAAGGGTGAAGGTTTACCGCTAGGTGGTGAAATCCTATTCAAGTCTTATGTCAAGTGTTTGATGTTTGATTAGGTGTAAGTGGTTTAGTCTATGCATGTGAATAAGTGAGGCTATAGTTGATTTACTTGATTAATTTAAGCTATGTGAGCTAAATATGCAAGCAAATAGTGGATGAGAGGTTAACTTTAATACCCAAAAGAAATTTGATTTCATTTTAATGAGCATAAAACAATAAGAAAAGGCACCTAGATGCAACTAGGTCCCACTGGGCATGCCAAAATGTTTCACTAAAATTTTGCTTTATTATATGTTTAGAAAGAGTAAAACTTGAAATAACTTAGATTTGATTTTCACTCCATGATCTAGATGGTTGTAGATACTCCTCTTTGTTTGGGGAGGAGGACATGGAAATAATAAAGACACCATAAAATGGTTGATTAATTAGGTAGTTGGGTAGATTGCCTAGTATGAGCTAGATCCAATAAGTACATGACTTCCCTAGAGGATACCAATCCACTTTTTAGACAAGTTAATGTTAATAAAGTTGCTAATAATAAAAATTGCATAACATAATGAAGGTACTTAATCAAAATGAAATAAATACTTTTCAAGAAATAATGCATTTTAACAAAATAACATCAAAAGAAATACTAAACTGTCAAGGTATGGCTCAAGTGTGTTTGGGTTGTTGTTGATTTTATGTAGTGATAGAGGTCAAGAAAATGTGTTTTGGTTGGGGTTGGTGGTTGATAAATGCTTATTATTTTGGTTAAAATTATTTACATAGTGATCATCAATGATCACTAATAATCATTGGTGGTTAGGTTATGATCGTCACCTATTGATAAATGACCATTGGTGATTGAAGGTGATCATTAATGATCAATGTGGGTTTGACAGTCTCAAATTTAGTTGAGAAAGAGACTATGGGTAAGTTTTATAGGGGTTATATAGGTCATTTTAGGGTTGGTTAAGGGTTGTGAGAGTAGAGGTAAGGTCTCAAGGATAGGAATTTGATATTCAAAAAGATTGAGAGTAGTTAGAGTGTACTTGATGGAGAGAATGGTGTTTGGAGTTACACAAATCCAACACCAAAGAGGTTGTGGGGAGAGGTTAAAATTAGGTGTAGGTTCTAAGCTATTAAAACCAAATAAATTAATTGAAAACTAGTGCATAATATTTAGCTTTGGTGCTTGATGGCTTGAAGGAATCTTGAAGCTAAAAAGGAGCCACTTAGGAGTCTAGATTCTCCAACAACATTAGAGAATGATTTGAGTGTTTATATATTTAATACTTATACACTATTATATTTTTTAAGACACACTTTTATATTTAATTGTAAATATGGATCAATAATAATTGTGTGTATGACTATCCCCAATGGATATGTTATTTCCTTACATCATTTTTACTAGTTACAATCTTATGTTTTTAGTGGCTTACTACAACTACCCATTGTATGTTCTCACCATGCCCTTATGGGATCTTGGTGAAAAAGAAGTGATGGATAACAAGGATTTGGATCTTTTTTTCTATAAAATTGTTCTAGGTTAGAAACATTATACCTAGGATTTTAAAAAATTATTGAAATTTGTCTTTTTTGTCTAAACACATTTCAATGTGTGAAGTGAGGTGTCTTCCACTAATACCTAGGCCTCAGGCAACATTGTTTATAAATTTAAACTTTAATGTAACTTTGTATATTAGAAGCACCCTAAGGTTAAGGAGTAATTAAACCATGGGTAATCATCAACTATATCATTATGTGGTGCACCAATAAGCGGTTAGCCCTAGGAAGTAATTTTCTTTGTACCTTGGAGACATATAATGTAACTATGTGTAAGCTAAACATTTCATAGTTAGAGCTCTAACATATTGAGTTGTCTTATTAGTTGGGATAAGTATATCAAGATACCCACAAAGTAGACATAACCTAGCCGAGCTACCCCTGATCAATCTTGGGTAAATTTCATAGTAGAGTTGTATATTAGAGTACCAACCACATTATTTATAACTAGTGGAGCACTAACATAAAAATCACATTGAAATTTACATGCATTAAATCCAAAAATTGATATAAGACAAGGTCATTGATTTTAAGAACTAGTAGATAGATAATCAAGTTACAAACATCTTTACAAATCCCTTGTTTGAGGCTTGAATTGTTTACCTCATGCAACTTTTGAGAGTAAAGGAAGGTGTCATCAATAGAGGATAGTTTTGTGATTCCTTTGTCCTTACCTTTATCAAGTACATTGTAAGGGGGAATATTAGTGTATTTAATACTCATATCCTATTATATGGTTTAAAATGCACTTATATATTTAATTATAAATATGGATAGAAACTAATTGTGTGCACACCTATCCATATCTTATTTTTAGAGAATAATTTTTTTTTTTTTTTTTTTACTTTATTTACAACTAATATTAATAAGAAGACTTGTTGTACAAGTAAACTTTTCTTCGAAACCCTAACCTTAGATTTTTTGTCTACATAAGGATGTGGAAGGGTAGTGTTTAAGGCATTATTTTGAGAACATTGACATTTAAGTCAGATCCTTTTATCTAAATAGATATTCATGTTACTTAGATAAATCATGTGTATTGTATTTATAACTTTCATTGATTTATATGTTGGATGCATGTGGGTGATAGTATTAAGGTAGTTTATAAGATTCTAGAACCCTATTATGAATCTCACATATATAATCATGTAAATATGTAGAAATATAATGGATATCATCACAAAATATATTTGTGGGCATAAATTCCAAAATATGATATATATTTATAAAATAATTATAACTCTTAAGGTAGGCCTACATATAATACTCCTTTAGGAAGGAATAACTCTACAATTATACTTTACATAGAAGACTCCAAAACTTACTTAATATCCCTTAAAATGATATTCCATCTCCTTATATAGACCCATGTCACTAATAATGTATATGTAAACTCATAGTACCTATGTAGGCTGACTCATTGCCTAGTATAATAAATTCTACAAGTTGCCCATATAACAATATAATTAACTCCATAAGTTACCCATATAACTAACTAAGGGGGATGTGTGTCATATGCCAACGTCTTCATCAACCTATAGACATTATAATATCATATCATTAGGTACATTAAATTTCCTCCCACTTTAAATGTTTTGCCCCCAAAACATGAGAAGCCAAATAATGACTATACTTCAAATAATTTCAATCTTATCACCATGCTCGATCATCCAACCATTTATATGTGATCTTGGTGGGTGATATCTCTCTAAACCTAGTTATTTATTATAATACACTACTCTGATTCCATCCATAACCATAGTTATTCCTCCTTAGCTTCCATGCATGCTTCTATGATTCCATATCTCACATGTTTTACTATTTTTATTCCATGTATATCTATCATAACTATCCCTCTAATTTATTGGACACTCCCTTACATGCTTCCATGATTTTACCTCTCATGATGGTGTGGGTCTCTATATGCCTTAACCTTAGTATCATTTTTAAATACTTTGACCTTTGCAAACTTTCTTTTTATAATGCCTTTATCTCTTGAGCACATGAGTTGTTATTTCCTACTTGTACCTTTTCCTCATATTTTTATTCATCTTAGTCTTCCTTATGCTCATATTTTTCATATTTAGATTATCCTAATTCTCTACCTTGACCTTTCTTTGTTCTTCACTAAGAGTGATATCCTACAAAGTGACCTCCTTTTTCTTGTGCCAAAATTTTATGAACTTATTTTGAACATAAATATTGATTGTCCTCAGAGTCTCTAGCCAAAGATATCCAAGAACAATGTGTAAAGAATCCATAGCCAAAACATAAAAATATGAATGCAATACATATATGTCCATAGTAAGCCTCAAATCTTCAAACTTGAACATACATACCCTCTATTTGATTTGATTTGATTTGCTTAAATCTATAGGTTCTTGGTTAAATAAATGTTTATGAAGTTTTACATGGTGCTCATATTTACAGTTACATCAACCTCATTTTTTGAATGCATTAATAAAATTTAAATATAGAAACTTCTTTTTTTTTGGAGCTAAACTATTTGAACCCTTATCTTCAATCTTTCCTTATTTTGATTCCTTGTCTTCATCATTGTTACTTACACCCTTATTTTATTAATTTTATACATTGTATTCATTTTTTTTCTTCCTCATCCATATCATTATTTTCTTTCTTAGTGTCTTATTTTTCTAGGAAAATTTGTTCCATTTTTCCACACAAATGTTTTTCCATTTTTTTCATCTCAATATACCAAGTCAATGCATGACCCTTTAGAGGAAGGCACACACCCAATTTCCAAAATTGTTATTGAGAATACTTCTCCTTGAATTGGAACCACCATTCCCTAGCATCAATATCATCTTTTATAAATAAAAATTGAAACCCCATGATCCTAGTTCCTAAAAACTAGGGTTTTAAGAACACTTGTATTCACTAATTCTCCTTTTTTATCCCAGATATACGTGTAGAAAAATATATTTAAATTTATCATTTAAATTGAAAAAAATAGCATCTAATTTTCTCACTTGGAATAAAAATATGATTTTTTTAGGGTTGCACATAAAAAAATCTTCAAAAATTAGGATCGCAGTGTCAACTTCAGATTGTCATATCTTTCTTGATATTGGTCAAGATCTTTAATGTGACCAATTTTTAGAAATATTTTGAAGTCCTATTTATATAAATGAAAAAATAATATTAATTGGAAACATATATATATATATATATATATATATATATATATATATATATATATAGAATGATCTTCTATAAGTAATTCACCTTATTCTTTAAAAAAAATGCAAAACAAAAATTCTCCTAACTTTCCCAAATCTCCACTCTAATATTAGATGTTATGTACCTAACATGTAATAATATACATATACAAAAATATATTTGGATCAACACAAAAAATATATTGGTGGGCCAAGATACCCAAATATAAAATATATTCAAAATAAAATGATAACCTTGAGGTAGGGCTACGCCATACAATACTCCTTTAGGAAAGAATAACTCCATAATTATACTTCAAATAAAAGAGTCCAAAACTTACTTGATATCCCTTACAATGATATTCCATCTCCTTATATATACCCCTATCACTAATAATGGATGGGTAAACTCTTAATAGGTTTGTAGGCTAACTCATTGCCTAGTATAATTAATTTAACAAGTTACCTATATAAAAATATAATTAACTAAACAAGTTAACCATATAACTAACTATGAGGGTTGTGTGTCATATTTAAACATCTCCATCCAGCTATATACAATCTAATATCATATCTCTAGGTACATGACAAACCTGTCCAAATTTTCACATTGAGAATTCATTTTTTTATTTAAAATTTATATGTATGTTTATTTTTTTTACATATTCACACATTAATTACACTATTTTTACAGAGTGACACTCATTTGTAGTGTTGGAATAGAAGTAGATACGATAAGGAAGGGATGAGTATATTGAGGTCAAAAAAAAGAACATGAGGCACTACTTTAGTAAGAAGTAGTGTTGCCAATTAACCTGATCAAAATCAATCATTGGCTTAGATTGATGAGGTAAGTATCCATAACACCATATATCCATTGCCATGTTTGAGTAGATATGTATGAAAATAAAGTAAATTTTATCCATGTATATGTCATTTTTTAATGTTGTTTAAAATTTTGGTAGTGTTTCACGTGGGTTACATTGGGTTCACCCTACCAACCCATTTCACTCTAATAATATCACAATAAGTGTTATGGATAAAATTATCAAAGTTAGTGGTATGGTTTAGAGGAAGAAATATAAGGAAATCAATAAAATTACCTTTACTCATTTCCATCATATTTTAGTCCAAACATAGTTAAAATAAAATGCACAAGATCACATGGATGACATGTTGATAGATTATTTTGTTGTATAATGAGATAAAATGATCAATTTTGAACTCTATGATACTGATTTAGAGATGGATATGGGATATAGGGAAAGTCATGTTAAAGGAGAATGCAATATGGTGGATGAACACGAGTTTAAAAACATAACTTATGAGACCTTAAAATCAAATGCAAGAACTCCAATGTTTTAGACAGAAGCTATTTCAACATTATTAGACTAGAAAGGAAAGTATGGATGGCCAAGAGAAGTGTTACCAAATTATTGAGGTATAATTACACAAATGTGTTGATTTTTTAAGTCAATTATAAAAAATTATGCAATTCCAAATATATACATTTGTATAAGGATATTAAATAGTTCCATGTATCCAAAAAAGATTATTAATTGAAATTATAATTGGAATTTTAGTAAGTTATTAAAAGATGATTTTTGTTTAAAAGGCAATGTGGTTTTAGTTACATATAGAGATGCACAAGAAAATTCTTTAGTATTATGGATTAGATACCAAGAATATTATAGTTGTTTAAATGATTGTATGTTATATAGGGAGACTATGAGCATGCAAAGGTGTGTCATATTTATGGGGAGACACCCTATCAATAAGATGTGAATGACCCCACAATTATGTTATAAACACATTGAAGTATATATATCAGTGGTAACACTTGACAGAGTTAATGAGTTTTTTTTATGATAATAAAATCAAAGAAAATGTGTAGTGCATGTACCAAAACTACAAAGTCATGAAGCATATTAATAGAATGTGACGTTTAAAAAATTATATAAAACCATATATTGTTAATCTTAGACTAAAAATGGATGGTGTCAATCTCTTTAGTAACATGGCCACAAACTACTAAATATGGCACGTTGTTCTTGTTAACTACAACACTCATATATGGTTGACAATATGAAAGGTGCACCTCATCCTTTTGCTTATTTATTTTAGGGAAGAATCATGTGTAAAATGTGGATGTTTATCTTGAATCACTTATAAAGTGGGTGTAGGAGCTTTGGAATGCTGTACACATGATTGATATCTCAATGTTGTTTGGTAGTAGAGCCTTTGTATGCTATGGAATTTTATGTTATATTCAAAACTACCAAAGATTTGTATTTTCTTTAGGTATCTATGATTTTTGTGACTCATTTTCATATTAATTAGTTTTCAAATTACAAATAAATAAGATTATTATGTATATATATGTTTCTTTTGTAGGCCTTTGCATGAAGGGAAAAAATCATATCTAAGGTGCAATTATAAATTAATTACATTTATATGGTCAAAAGACTTGAAGATATTTGTGTATGAAAGGTCATGAGATTCCTTCCAATGTCCCACCCATTTCAAGATTTAAAAAAGAGAAAATTTGATTGCATAATTAAAATAAGGGAGCATCAAAATATTTTTTCACCAAGATACTTGTATAAGTGTTATGAAGAGGCACATAGACAATCATTTGGTGAATGACATATCATAATTTTGAATGGAATGAATATATTTTTCATGTTTTATGATCTTCCATATTGAAAATATCTCCTCATCACACTGTAGATAATCAAATTTAATCATTACATACTTGACAATGTTTAATCTAAAGATCCTTACCTTACTTGACTTATTTACCATTATGTTGAATTGCAATCTCTATGAAAGCCTTCACAATTATAATCACTATCTTGAAACTACTAAAAACATCATTATTACATATATATTAGCTTAGATATCCATTTCAACTAAGTTCTAATAGTCCATAGCCTTTTGGGACAAGACTGCATTAGGTTAGATAAGGTCATAACCTAGACTTGTCCATCAATGTGGCCTTGTCTCTTGTGCTTTAAGCATTATAGTTCAAATTTGAGATGTTTCATGTAGGCTCTTCCATGATTTTATCAAAGTTGGTTAACATAAATACTATAAATTTTCCACTATATAAGCACATCAAAGTCATTCAATATACATCTTGAAATTGGCAAGCACTCTCTATATAATTTACTACACATTGAACAAAAGAGTACTAATATTTCCAATTCAAGTTCTAATTTATTCAAGTAGTCATAGGCTAAGTCTAAGATATTTTATTACAAGTCAAGGGCATACATTGTCAAGCATTCAAGTTAATTTACTAGCTGAATCCATATAGTGCAAGTATCAAAATTCACACACTCACTCTAGGAGAGAGAACTACATCAGCATAAGGCCATTTTATACTATGTAGGTTGCAATAAAATTATAAGAGGTTTTTTTAGGACATCTCGAATATTCCTTTTTCTTGATTCCCCCTTTTATATTTGATGTCTATTTGGTTTATGTGTAGGAACTAGGGTTTCAACATTATAGGTATTTTCACAGGATAATTCAACACCCACATATAAATAAAAAACCACCTCTAATAGCCACAGGTACCTGAGTCTCCTACATAGTCAATGAAGATGTGCTTGTAGTTAAATAGACAAGGTCACAGTGTGGCCCTATTTGTCCTAGCATGATCATGTCCCAGTGCATTATAAGATTATGTTTTTAGATGCAACACACTTAAGAGATTCTTCTGATCAGTTCCACATTAATGATATACCTACACAATCCAAATATCAAATTTGAGCTAGTTTTTCATATTTCATTGAAAGTTATTATTTATAGATCATTTTAGTTTATGTAATTTACTATATTTTACATTTATATTCTATAAATTTGAATCATATTTCAATAGTTTAGTGTTTATTACATTTAATTTTTAAATAAAAAATAATTATTAAACACACCCATAATGTTGATCAAATGCACATGTTGAAAATTTATATTACATCTTTTCAAAAACACGTAACTTTGAAATAAAAAGATAAATTGGAGACAAGGATGGGCCTCAAAGTGTTAAACACAAAGAGAAAGTATTAACTAGGGAAAAAATGACAACATGTGTATTGAAAAAGTAGGGTGGTTACTTTCATTATTTGATAAAGTGATAATATTAAAATATGGTTTTTAGTACTTGATAATGACAAGCTTGACACACATTTTACCATGCATGAATTGAGCACATAAAGAAGGTCATAATTGACCATTATCTCACACTTACATGTTATCTCATGAGTTAAAATTTTCATTTTATTGTTACACACTACAAAAACTTCACTATCTATTTCAAACCTACAAAATATCCTACACAAACATATTTAAACTCTCAATCCAGTCTACCTTTACATAGGTTGGTTTCATTAGATTCAATAAGTATCATTAATTAATACTAAGTTGAGTTGGTCAGTATTGACTCACTTCCAACAATGACTATTTTTAAAAATAAAACCTCTCCTTAGGGTTGACCCATTTTCATAGTGTGTTGGTGGCATGATAAATTACCCAATTGGATCCATATATAAACAATTCAAAGTCTCATTCAAAAGGGACAAGACACTTATTTGATATACATCTATTCACTATTACACATTGAGAAATTCTACCTATTCTTCCCAAAATACAAACTTATCACTAGTATAAATCACAATCTTAGTGTGAATCACTCTAAGGTCAAGTCAAATAACCCATTATTAAGTATCAAGGCTAAATCATTAGATGCATACATATAATGGAGTACAATTACACAATCACACTAGGAAGGATAACTACATGTGGCTTGAATTCCCTCCTTGGAGTATTGGAAATGTAGGCAACAAGAAATCATAAAATGGGGGTGATTGGGGTTATCTCATCCCAATACAATTTCTCCATTTTTCCATGTTTCTATCCCTCACAAACACACCTAGGGTTTCAAGGTAAAAGAAAATAGTTTTTGGAGTTGCATTTATCATCGAGGTTTGATATCTCAAATACGAAATAAGTAGAGACATATGTAGGTGATCTTAGATTCCTTGTTCCCCATTTCTTCATAGGGAAGTACTCACCAGAAGGTTAGTATTGACCAATAATATTGACCTAGTCTAGCATAACTGACCCTATACAAATAGAGACTTAGTTATATAACTAAACAACTACATACCTACTTTATTCTAGTTTTCACTGTTAAAATATAGTCATGGTCAGAGATCACCTATAAAATCTAAGTACTCGTCCATTTTTTATATTTACTATATTTAACATATGTTATTTGTGTATTCTAGTCAATCAATCTCAATATTTTACATTTAAGTGTATGTTTAAATGTCAATCTTAATATTTGAATTACATTACATCATTTGATCTTAATTAGATTAAGTTCATCATATTAATTCAAATTAGGGTAAAAAATACTAGTGAACCCATACACATTGATCAAACCATTCTTCCAAGGTTTTAGATTTTTTATCCTAGGGTTTCAAATCTCTTTTTTTATTTACATACACAAAAAAATTGATTTATATTTTTATCCTAAGGTTTCAAATATAAGTTATGACTTAAATACACAACAAAATATTGTCAATTTTTTGGTCTTATAGATTCATGATTTGAATTTTGATTTATATACAAAAATAATCTTTTCACCTTTGTCCCTAGACCTAATTCTTAATAATACACATTAATCATGGATATAATGAATGAACATTATTAATGAACATAAGCAATGAAGTTACTCTTTTCATATTGTTCTATGAGGATAGTGTATCTTATTTGGATCAATTATGTAAGCAAATGGGTTAACAAGATTAAATATAAATACACTAATAAGGCTATAATCACTAGTGAACAATCCCAAGTCTTATTCCAATCTTATTATTGCAATCGCCAATCTGAGATGCCTATTGTTACCACTAGACAATGAAGGCATGAATTAATTATTTTATTCCTCCTCCCCTGATACCTCAAGGTTATTTTAACTACCATCCCACTCTTATTAGTCACCCACAACTTATTTTTGATTATGTGTTCCATGCTTTCAACACTATATGAGGTAGGGTACTCCATCATGTGAAACATAATGAAGATAATCGACAAGTTCATCCTCAACCCCATTCACCTCCCACAAGACAAGTTAACCACCCTAAGGGTATGATATCATCAATCAACTAAAGAACACCTATGCTAACATTTATATTTTATAATCACTCAAGATATCAATGGTCTACAAAGACATTTTATAAAAGGGATTTCAAGAAATAACTCTACCCAATGATACACAACTTGAATCATTTGCATCCATTATGAACACATTCAAGGATAACAAAAAAGTCATTAATTTTGACAAGGAAGACATAACTATGCAACACACAACAGAGATGAAATTTTCATTATTCATTCAAGTTCAAGTACAAATCAATTTGGTCAAACATATGCTAGTGGATAACTATTCAAGATTGAACAATTTTATCACTGCTTTCTTACATTTATTTGGAATCAACATGGCTATCATTCAAAACTCAAATAAAATCACAAAAATATTTGATAACACTATGTGCTAGATAATTAGAACCATATCATTGGATGTGAAATTAGGTCCTAATATTATACCTACTATTTTCTAGGGTATGCCTAATCAGATAGATTATAACATAATTTTGGGATGGCCATGGATACATTTTATGCAAGTAGTATTATCAACATTACAAATATGTATCAAATATATGCATGAATACTATTCTTATTCAAAATAAATAATTGATGACCCTTCTATATATTACAAAATAACCTAATCTACTAGTGAGAACTATTGACTAATTTGACCATAAGTCAAATTAGGTCAACCCAATATATAGTCAAAATTGTTATAAGGGTATTTTAGAGTGTAAAATATCTCCCATGGTCTTTAATAAGGTCAAACATTATGCTTTAGCTTTGTCATCTTTGTCCAAGTTAGTCTTATGTCATTCTAAGCCACTTTTGGGGTCATTTAATGAAGTGGTACAATTTTAATATGAATACAAGTGTGTCCAAGTGTACTATAACATATTACATGCCATAATTTATCAAAGAAACCATTTTAAGGCTGACATCCTATAGGTTTAATATTAAAAATTAGAAGATTAGGTAGTTTCATGTGGTTTTAGGCAATTATATAGCTTGTACAATAGTTGTGACATGTGGGAGACTTAAAAAAGTGCCTCTTTAGATATCCATAGTCTAATTCCATGCTTGGGAAGGTTTTATAGGTCTAAAATTGATTAAAATTGACCTCTCCTTCCCATCACTCTCTTAGACAAGTTAAAAAGGTCAACTGAGCTTCCTCTGGTACAGACACGAGGAAGTGATTTAGAGAAAATACCTTTGTTGGGTGATACTAATATCTATGTACTTCCAATTTATAGAAATATCCTCAATTTTGGTTGTTTGTGCTTCATGAATCATTGCTAAGAAGGTTGGCCTCTCAAAACTACTTGCACATCCCCATAGCCTTTAGTTTTCTTCTCTATTTGGATTGGTTAGAGAAAACCAAGTGTTGTACATGATCTTTAAGAGTATGAAAATCCTAATCATGTGTTTCTCAATCTTTTTTTCATGTGTGGATATCAATAAATGAACAGGACTATCTCATCTTGCTAGTGGGAGACACCACTAAGGTCTGCAGATAATGTTTTTACTTTTATAAAGCTTACCTTCTTACACTAGTATTCAAAAAAACGGTATTATGTTGTGTTTCAATATATCATGGCATGGTGATCATTCCTCATTTGAAGGTTGAGTCTCAAAAGTGGCATTGATTGGGTGAAAGGTCTAAAATATACACACACAATTAGTTTTCCTTATGACTGACACCTACATTCAAGTGGAGCTAACCCCAAATTAGTCATATTGATGTAACAAAGATATTTTAAGATTGTAAGAGACACTTAAAGTGGAGAAAATAGGATTGAGCTACCCAAAAGGTTTAAGATTGGTTATGAGACCAATTCAACTTAGCACATAGTATTATATTACACAGCATTACCTATAGGAAATCTATAGTGACCTGAGTTCAAACCAAGAATGCAGAGTAGTGTTGAAATAGAGATGTTTAAACTCATTTTAAACCTTAAAATAGGTATAAGAGCAATGATAAGGCCATTGTGACAATGGTGAGGCTATACTATGGTATGTAAACTTAGAACCATGTCTGCAGGATAAGAAAGTTGCATTTTAGAAGTTTTACCTTAACTTCTCTGAATGAGGATTCTGACTTACACTATGAAATCTCTTGTTGGAGTGTCTTGAGGTCTACACAAACTTAATTATTTCCATATTGTATTCAAATTTTAAGGGAAATGATTCTCCATAAGAAAGTGGTTTCTTGTCTAAGTGAGAGTGGTGTTTGAATGGTTTCTAACTCAGACAAGTTATGACTTGAAACACTCAGTAAACAATGTATTGAAATGACTAAAAGTAACCCAACTTATAGTGACCTATAGTGGTGAGTAAGGCTATGGTATATAGGCATGAGAATGAGATCATATAGGTATAGAATGTTTTAGTGACCTCAAGAAGGATCAAATAAGTTGAAATCTAGTGTCAAGGAAAAATCATCACCTATAGGTCTCATATTCCCTAAATTGTCATCTACAGCCTGACTATAGACCCACATAATGTTGATGTGAGAGGTTGAGAGCATGGTATATAGGTCTAGTTGACTTCATGATGGAACCAAGAGAGAGAACCATAGTACTCAGTACTAATGAGTACCTATAGAAATCCTCTATATTTTTTAGTAAGGCACTTGCAGTCTAACATACTCATAAGTTAGCTTGTGCTAATGAAAAGTCTTGGATAATAGACAAAGGTATAGGAATGGATGAATATGAGTGAGACCAATCTCATAGTGGTGATATCATATACATATAATTTTCAGACCAAAGGAACAAAGTAAAGAGGGTTTCAAACTTTGACCTACACTCAGTTTAAAGTTTGTACATAGTCTAGTCTTATAAACCTATCTTAAAGATTTTGGCATGTTGAGAGATGTGCAAAGGTGATCTAGCCATAAAAATTTGTAAAGAGTGTCATCAAGACAAATTATAGCACTTAATAACCTTAGTCAATCCGAAAAAATAGGGGAGATACCCTCTATTTTGTCTCAGATAGAGGGCACTCTTAGAGAATCTAATCTGTAGGAATAGTGTGTTAATGAAGAAGGCAATGAGATGAGAAGCCTTAAAGCACTACGGAGTGGTGTGGGATGTCTATTGGGACATAAAAAATGTTTATAATAAATAATAGTACTGATATGCACTTAGAGGGGGTAATTTGGCCTGGAAGGTGTTTGGAACTTGTATAAGACTCTCTCAGGCTCTTGGACATCCTTTTGGTCCATATTATCACTTGTACGAACAAGGTAAAATTTGGATTTTTTGCAAGTTTTTGAATTTTTTGTAGGTGTATAAGGGAAATTAGGAATGATAATAATTTTTATATGTCTATATAGACTTATTCTCACTTCTTATGCTCATTTCTAACCTCAATTTTGTATGAAAGTCCCTCTGCTACACCATTCATCACATGTAGTCTTAGACAGATAGTGAAAATGAGAAGTGACTGCCTAATGAGAAGATGAGACGTCTAATTTGGGATATTTTTAAGGTAAAACTAATGTATTGGAAGACAAATTTGTTATAAATAGATGTCCTAACACCTCTTCTATGGATTTCCTTAAATAAATGATAATCACTTTGTTGACAAATGTGAAGATTAAGGCCAAGAAAGCTAGTAAATGATTACATATGATGAACACAAGTGGCAAGATGGAGGATATCAGTTAGGGAAGAATTTAATGATTTACACACCTTATTTCTAACCTCCATAAAATAGTGCATATGTGTTAATTCTTCCTAGTTTGTTTTCAATTGGTCAAGAGAATGCTTCATCATGAAAGCAGTTTCAAGAAGGCTAGTTGAAGAGTCCATAAGTCAGTTTAAATATTTTTTCATGTTTTATGTTGACACATATTCAATAAGACTTTAATGGTATGTTATCCTCTCCATTATCTTACAATGTAACTAGTTTTCATGCCTTGAAATTTGGCATTGTGACGCTTCCACTTCCCCTCCTCTCTCTCTTCTCACATGCTCTATAAATGCAAGCCATTTTTGCTTTTGTAAAAAAATCCACACCTAGTATGGTGAAGCCTTGGTGGTTTGAATAATGTCTATTCCTTTGAAATAAATATTTTAAATCTAGTTTTGAGTTCACAAACTTCTTTTCTAAGTGTGTGAAGTGTCTAGTAATAAGTATATATCCTTGCCTTCTCTTTACTCTTCCATATTTGATGCAAGTAGTTCCCACTCTAATAGGTAAAATAAAGTGTAGTAAAGTGTATTTTCCTATATACAAGTGTAAAAGAGTAGAATTAGTGTCTTTAATATGATGTTTTGTTCACTCACCTTGAGTAGTGTAATGCATATCACCTCCATATTTGAAATACTGATGTTAGGTCACTCTAGGATATTGAGACTAGTGTTGTGAATCATTTTTATTAATGAAATTGTATGGTAATATATTGGAGACTATTTTTTTGTATCACCTTATTAGATTAGTTTAATTTAATTTCTCTTTATATCTCTTTCCACCCAACCAAACAAGTAGTGTAGGTGATAAGCTATCAAAGATCAATCCAAGGAGATAGCCCTTAAGCTTAGAGTTTTAACTTTACTATAGGCAACCCACAAGAATAGAGGTGATCCAATGTTTCACTCAAATTAGAGTAAGATTGAACAACCATCTCTAGGGTGAAATATTGAGTGACAATAATTCCAGCATACTCAGTGGGACTATTGTCTTAAGTACATCTTATCTAGGTGAATGTTAGTCTTGACAACATCACAGTTACATATGGTGTTCTAATTAGCATTTGGAGACTCCATTAAAGGTAATATATATTTTTAGACCAATTTTATCATGTATTTTTTCATAATTCATGGTCCTTACTAGGTTAACTACTAGTATAAGTTTTAACCCCATAAACCCACTCCTTCAACCTGAACTTCCTCTTAAAGTTCAACATCCTCAACCTATCTTGACATTTGAAGAGCAAGAGGAATTTAAAATCCAAGAATATAAATAGAGTGAAGAGTATCTTAAAATTCAAATGCCAAGTCTAGAGTTGCCCCTAAGAAGGGAAAAGATACTATTGATTTAGATGTAAGGTGCAGGGCCTTAGAAGCTTAGATTAGGTAACTACATCTATAGTATGGATTTAACTACAACCCATATCTTTATCCTTAACAAGTAAATATATTCCCACCTCATAAATATGGTCAAAGGATAGGTCAAGGATAGCTTATCTTCAATAGGCCATTCAATGCATATAATCCAACTTCTACTTGCAATACAAGAGTTGTGGTCCTGATTCATAATAACTTAGTCCAAGGAGAGGAATGGTAGAAAGGAAAATTTATGGATTCCAATAAAAATGGAGTAAAATACTTGTTTTATCAATGAGGATTTACTCCTAAATTATTAGTAAAAGATGAGAATTACATGTAAGCAAATGAAGGATGGTAGTCACAAAAAGTGAACCTTGAAAACTTTCTAGTGGAAGACACATATGTCCTCAATAAAAATAATTAAGTTGTAGATAATACTAGATAAAAAAAACAAGGATTTAAGAGATTTCCATGGTGTTGAATCAAGTGAAAATAACCCTCCTACAAGGCAATAATGTGTGATTGCAAGTGTGACTATCCTTACAACTTTTGCACCTATTTCAAATCAGAATGTAGGAAGGGTGGATCAAAGTACTCAATTATCTCAAGATCAAAGAACTTATTTGCCTTCAAGAATAAAATATAATGTGAGTGTTATTTCCTTTAACATCATTGATTATTTGAAGAATGCTAAATCTAGTATCTCTCTTTGGCTAGTGCTTCACATGCTTGATAAAAAAAGATTCTTCAAGAGTAGATTTCCCAAATACACCTCAGTCCTCAACCATAAATACTTGGTGATTTTTCCCTTGATAATAATCCCACTCACATTTTTAAACCCTCTTCTAAATATTAAAATCCTCAACCCTTCTACCTTACTCTCATTATTGGAGACAAGCTTGTTCACAACTACATAATGGATAGTGGGGCAAGTACCTCAGTGATGTCCAAGCTTGTGGTAGATAAATTGCGACTAAAATATGAGCCATATAACAAGGGAGTTTTATAAATTTATGGGATGCCATCTAATTTATTGGTAATTATAAAAGGTTTGAGTTTTTTTTTACATGATTATTCAAGCCTCCCAATCCTCCAAGATATAGTAGTGGTCGATTTACCTGCTGACTTTGCTATCTACCTCTCAAGGGATTTCATAGTTAAGATAGGAGGTTACCTCATATAATTGGTCCTTATTTGGATTTAATACAAGGTATGGAGTAAAGGAAACTATTATAACTCAACCATTGGATAAGTTTCATATTGATCCCTATGTGAAAGTAAGCTCTAATCTGAATTATGTCATCAATGATCAAGAAGAGTCTACTATGGATGATGGATTATAATCCAATATTGAAGGTATCTTGAACCTTTTCCTATATGATTATGATGTTGATACTTATAGACATGATCCATATACTTTATTAAAACAAACTAATCTAGGCACATACATCATCCATGAGGAAGGTGATGGATAATCTAAGGTAAGTATTGATAATTATTTTCCATAAGATGTTGAGGGTAATTAACTTGTTCATATGCATCATGATGATGCTCTTCAAGGTTTGGTATATCATGATGATGAGGAAGATAATGATATTCTACCTACACAAGATGGAGGAGTCTATGAAGGTGGCAGCCATGAAGAAGAAGATGACCTATGGCAACAGTTCCATGTCATAGTTCAAGAATTTGAGAAATTGAGTAAGTCTACTCTCCTTATCAAAAAACATGATTCTAATAATGAGGTTATTGATGAATATCTATGCATGAAGGAGAGTGTCTTATTAAGCATGAGGATGAATGTCTAGTCATTGCCAAGAAGGTTGTAGTCATGAAGGAGTCTAATGAACATAACATAGAAATACTTGTGTTTTAAGAGTAGTCCAAACCTCAACCTAAGGTAGAATCATTTTTAGATGTGTTGGAGTAGAAACAAGACAAGATTGATGGTCCTAAACATCAAGTGTATCATGTTATAGAAGAGTGTGAAGTTGAAGCAACTTTGGAGACTTCCAAGTTTCAGTTTGAGAAGTGTTAATTGGACATGGAAGAAGTAAAATAGAATACAAACTCAAACAAGTCTCTTGGAGAGATAGGAGTGTCCTTGAAATTTACAAGTGGTACACTTGTAGACAAAAGGTGGTAATTCATTTGACTATCTACACAAGAAAGTGTTTATTGATAAGTATGCTTCACATGATGGATTGCTTTCTTAGAGTAGCAATGATGCAAGAGGTATTATCTTGATCTTGGTTGAAGTAATGGTGATTTTTCTTCACCTCAAGTGTTTGAGATCTTGTACATACTAGGATAGGTTTGTTTTGCTTATGTTGTGTGGGTTTTCCCTAAGTGTTCTTGAGAACACAAGTGTGTTTGATTTAGTGTGTTATCTTGTGTGTTTGTTTTCAATTATTTTTTGTGGTTTTAGAGGGTTATCAATGTTAGGTAAAATGCATAGTTAACTCCATATCCCAATGGATTGGAGAAGGCTACTATTCTTTGGCATAGCTGGCTTACCACCTATAGGAAATCACCAAAATGTTGATTAATCTAACCACAAGTCAAATTAGGTCAATCCCCTAAATATTTAAAGTTGTTATAGGGGTATTTTAGGGTGTAAAATGTGTCCCATGGTCTATAATGAGGCCAAAAATTATGCTTTATCTTTGTCATCTTTGTCCAAGTTAGTCTTATGTCATTCTAAGCCACTTTTGGGGTCACTTAATGAAGTGGTATGGTTTTCATAGGAAGATAAGTGTGTCAAAGTGTACTATAATGTCTTACATGTTAGAATATATTAGAAAAACCATTTTGAAGCTGATATCCTATAGGGTCAACATTGAAAATAAGAATATCAGATAGTTTCATGTGGTTTTAGGTAGTTTTATAGCCTGCACAATAGTTGTGGCATGTGGTATACTTTAAAAAGTGCCTCTTCAAATCCCCATAGTCTAATTCCATGCTTAGGTAGATTTGAAAGGTCTAAAAATTAGTAAAATGAACCTTTTCTTCTCATCACTCTCCTAGACAAGTTAAAAAGGTCAATCGATCTTCCTTTGGTATGAACAGGAGGAGGCTAGTTAGAGAAAATGCCTTTGGTGGGTGATATTACTCAATTTTTACTTCAAATTCATGGAAATAGCCTCAAGTTTTGTTTTTTGTGATTCATGAACCATTTTCAAGAAGGTTGGCCTCTCAAAATTGCTTGAATATCCACATGGCCTTTAGTTTTCTTCTTTGTTTGGATTGGTATGAGAAAACAAGGTGCTATACATGATCTTCAAGATTATGACCATCCTCTTCACATGTTTACCAATATTGTTTGCACTATGGATATCAAGAAATAAGTAGGACTATCTCATATTGTGAGTGGGAGATACAATTAAGGTATGTAGATAGTGTTTTTACTCTTATAAAGCTCACCTTTATGCATTGGTCTTTATAAAAAAGGTGTTATATTATGTTTCAGTCTCTCGTGGAATGGTGACCAGTCCTCATTTGAAGGCTGAGTCTCAAAAGTGGTAATAATTGTGTGAAAGGTCTAAAACACACACACACAATTAGGTTTTTTTAATCATTTTCACCTATATTCAAGTGTATCTAACCCCTGATCATTCATATTAATGTAAAAAAGATATTTTAATATGGTAAGAGACTCTTAAATTGGAGACAATAGGACTGAGCTACCTAAAAAGTTTAAAATTGGTTATGAGACCAATTCAACTTAGCACACATTCCTATATTACATAGTAACACCTACAGGCAATCTATAATGACCTGAGTTCAATCCAAGAATGCAAAGCAGTGTATATAGATTCTTAAACACATTAAAAACCTTGAATTAGGTCTAAGAGTATTGAGGAGGCCATTATGATAATGGTGAGGCTATAATATGGTAGGTGTTGTCACTTGATTGTACCCAATGAGGAGATGGGACAAGATTCTCATCACTCAAGTGACACCATGGAACCACCCCAAGGCTATGGGTATCCCTATTGGGGGTGGATCTCTATATTAGGGGCTAGCTCCCCTTGATGCATCATTTAAGCTCATACTCCTACTATTAATAACTTGGGGAATGAAAAGGATTAAGAATAGCATGAAAATTAAACCTATTATAATAGACTTTATGCACCAAATGTATAATCTACTCATACCTTTGACATATACTTGAAAATAAGGACCATTAGCACATATACTTCATTCAACATCAATCTCTCCTCTCACATCAATGCTTTATCATGGGGTCTTGGAGATGACATAGGATAGAAGGAACTAAACAATAGGCATTCTAAGACACTCTATTGAGTAACCTACTCACTTACACCTTCATTCTCACTTGACACTTCTTGTTGACTTGCAAGGAAGAAAAAACATAACCCACTAGGTACTAATAGGAGTAACAATGTGAAGGCAAATAAACATCATACTTGTACAAGACCAAACATTGTCATGTATACTTAGTGAATTATTTGAATGAGGTAAATGTACTTGTATTTATTTATTCAAGGTATAAATTTGGTAGGGCTTCACCATACCTAGGCAGAGAGATACAAATAATGGCCAAAAAGGCTTAATTTATAGAACTTAAAAGAAGAGAGAGAGAAAAGAAGTTGAAAAGGCACAAGGACATGTGTCACCAAGTTAATATTAGTTACACATGCATAAGAGAGAAATATGGGGTGATATATGCCATGTCATAGGTGTATAATTGTCCAAAACAAGTCATAAAGATAGTGAAAAGTGGCACAAAACTACCATTTTGGCATGAGAAACTGCCCACCTGAGTTGCCTTCCAAAACTACCCTTATCCCTACATATGGTCAGGTCTGATGATTTATCTAAGAAATAGGGGTTAAAAAACATCCCCACATTCATTGGATTGATCTTTGACCATCCCTATTCTTGTGGACATGCAAAATCATCACTGGCAGTTTCAAACGGGCTCTTTTCCATCCACCTTTTCCACTTGGCATTTAAAACTCATCAAACCTATAAATTTATCTATAAATAAGAGGTAATTATACTTCTGAAAGACTCCCATATCATCATTTTCAATAAAAAAACTATGAAAGGCCTCCCTAATTACTTTTCACCACTTTCCCAAGTTTTCACTAGTTTGGCTCATTAGACTGGCTAAAAGTGAGGGCCTGGTTTAGATAATTATAGATTTATTTATGAGATGAGGTGAATTTTTGGATTTATCTCAAGATTAAATATTTTTCCTAAAGTTTCTTTCATCTCCTAACTCCTTTTATAGCTTTCACATCACTCAAAATGGCCAAAACAAGCCCTATTTTCCTCTGATCTGTATAATTCTATTTAATAAAAACACGTGTGGAATCAAATAATAGTCTTATAGAACCTCTAGGTATTTTCATGGCCATCCACATTCATTTAGATTCTCTTATGGCAAGCTTTCTCCAATCGATTCCTTGTGAGGGTTTTACAAGGGTTTTGAGTGGCCTTAACTCTTAACCTTTGTTCATAAAGGTTAGACATTAAAACCATTGAAAAATTCCACTAAGGTCTCCTTAAGGAACCTCCATAACATTTCCAAATGGATTAGGGTCCCACGCACATTTTTTTGAATGATATGAGTGATTGAACTTGACCTTCATGTGGTTTTCATGCTTCCTGCGAGTGTTTCAGTATGTCTGGAGTTGGGTGTGGATTCTTATGGAGTTTTTCTACCAAACAAAATATTATTCAACTCTAATTATAATATACCAACATGTTCAAATCCTTTTTATATCTCAACAATACTTCAAAATAGAAGTTACCCCTATTTTAGAACAAGAGCCATGCCTTGCTAATAGGCCTATTTATACTTTGTGAACCAAAATATGACAATCCTCACTATAAATTAAATCCAATAGCATTAACACATAAAATTTACCCTTGTAGACATCACATAAAACGTTATAGTACCTGGGGAAGGCTAGAACTTGAAGTGACACCTCATTTGGGGTTGGGTTTGCATGTTTTCCCACTAGGTCTGCCTACAGACCTCCTTATGTAGATCATTTCCTTGGTATCCCAACCTTATATATTGATTTATCAAGTCTCTCTATATGTCTTCCAACTTTAAAAACCTCCTTGATTGGTTATATTGAGCACAAGACCTCCATTCTTCACTTCTCCCCAAAACTACCATTTTCTTGCATGTAAGGAGTGACCCACATCTGAGACAAAACATAGGCATATTAACCTATTTATATGAGAAATATGAATGATTTTTTAGCTCAACAAGGCTATGATTATCACTTTTAATAAAGGGTTTCATTATATTCCAAGTCTAAGTGGTCAAACCAACTCAACTTTGTTAAAGAAGGGGACAAAAACCCTATTTTTTGCATATTTTCACCCAAACCTCCTTGTGGCTCCCCATCACAACCTTTATTGATGCATATAAACTATTTATAAATATTCCTCACCCTTATTTCATTCTTTTTTAACTTAGGGATCCAATAAAAACCTTGTTTACTAGTAGAATCTCACATTTACCTCTTGAAACAAGGTTCCCACTTACCCTACATGTATGGACTGAGTCATTTGGCCTCGAAGAAAAGGATTTTGGATTAATGAAGGATGTTTTGGGAGTGTCATTACAATTACTTGATTCTAATAAATCAATTTATAATGAATGAAGCCCTTCATACCTCTATAGGAGGTCACCACTTGACACTTTGCCTTCTCAAACCTAGTACCCTATCAGGATTGAGACAAAAATATGGGTTTTTTTCCTTCTAGATGATTCTCCTTTGGGTAATTTCAAGTTTACAAGGGTTATTATAGTTTATATAACCCCTCTCTATTCCAACTTGAGTTTACCATCTTCAAAATTTGCTCTAGGCTTTCTAGCCCTGTTAGTTCCTCACTGTTCCTCTTGACTAAGACAATCATTCTTTTCTTAGACTATAGGTTGCTAGGGTGAGTTTTTATCTTAAAAGGTATAGGAAAACCCTTGATTATATTCATAAAATCATATCACATCATTTCACAACACTATATTCTTCACTTGGGCTTAAGAATGACCTTACTCCAAATTGAGTTTGTATTACTTATGCCTCTGACTGTGTGTGTATATTTACAGGCATGTAGGCACATTTTGATATGTATTTAGCCCCAATATGTATGTAATTAATTTGGTTTTAATATTATCTTCAACTATTACTATAATTTCATGTGCTTATATGCATGGTTTGAGCTTAACATACCTCCCTTACCCCTGACTGGGACTAACTTCCAACACTAGGTTGTGGAGTTGCACACCTAACTTGTTAGTGCGGAGTTGCACTCCATTATTCATGTAGACATATATCAGTTGAACTACACATGTTGTGTGAGTTCCCTGATTTATCATGCACACCTTGCTCTATATAAGCAATGGCTATTTATGTATTTAATATCAAATTAATATTGAATTATTAAATTAATTCATCATATTTAGTTATTTATTCATTTTTGTTATTATCTCAGATATACAGTTATTATTTATTATTATTATTATTATTATTATTATTATTATTATTATTATTATTGTATCTCTTATTTATGCTTTCTATTAGATTCATTAGATCTTGTAGCTAATTCTAACATGGTACCAGAGCTATCTTGAATCTATATATTGCTAAATATTAAAGAGAAAAATATCCAGATATAGGATCAATTTTTTGATTTTGTATACAGGCACAAGTTAGAGCTTTATGGAGAATTTTTGAGCTCGCCATTGAGTTTAGAGTGTTTGAGATAGTCAAAATCATATATAATTTTGTCTAAATTAGGCACAGGTGGTGAAATTAGCAAGGGTTTGATCCAGAAGCACCACACCCAAATCTGGTGGGTACCTAAAA
Organism: Torreya grandis; assembly: GCA_037957365.1. Lineage (NCBI taxonomy): Eukaryota > Viridiplantae > Streptophyta > Pinopsida > Cupressales > Taxaceae > Torreya > Torreya grandis. The sequence goes on along the minus strand of JARHVA010001305.1, from coordinate 2,801,393 downwards.
ATTGAAGCATTTTTTAGCAAAACAAACCTCACAGTTGCGTTTGGAAGATGTCAAAACCTATAGATACATATAAAATTTGTCTAATTTGGACATATCCACCCTAGAAGACTTTTTTTTTTGCTTTTAGGTATGGCCATATAGACCGTATAGACTGTGCAAACAATTTTCTTTTTTGGCAGGCCTCACAGATCAGCAGGCAGATTTGAAAGGGCAACTTCAGGAGCCCACCATTTGAACACTGGGAGGTATTTTTGAGAATTTTTTTTTTGAAATAGATTAAAATTTCATCCTCTTCACTACTGTACTTTTATTGTTTTCTAGATTTTTTTAGATTTTTATAGAATTGAGATTTTTATATAGTAGCTCTTGCCTGTCCTCATTTTTACAACTTTAGAGGCTCATAAATTTCAAATACGACCTCGAATTGAGGTCTCATTTTTTTTTAAAGTTAATATTTTTTTTATAACAACACATTGTTGTACAAATTTTTATAATAAAGTGCATATTTTTTGTACTTTTACACTAGAGGGCCTAAATGAGCTTTTTGTAAACTAGAAAAATTATAATCTAGCATTGTAATTGCACTCAATTATAAAGTGCCAAAAATAATTTCTGGATGGGATAAAAGTAGTTAATTCAGAGGGGTTTTGTGCTATGTTCTATACTTTGATTTCTGCTTTGTGACAATTTATTTTTGATTGCATCATGGGGAATCCTAAGTTCCCACTATTAATAGCATACAACTATAATACATGGAAATAGAATGCTTGGAATGCATCAATGATGCTAGGATATACGACTACGCCTTACATAACAACTCTTCTTACTCCACCTACTGATGCAAAAGAATTATAACACTTTCTCTTTGAAACTACTAAAGTAATTAGATGCATTCCGTCTTACATGTCTTTAGATTTGAATTTCCATCTTGACAAATGTACAACTCAAAAAGAGGCTTGGGATAAATTAGCATCATTGTTTGGAAAAATAGATGAGGTTTGTGGTTACCAAATTGACAACGAACTCATTAGTTTGGATCCTAAAAATTATGCTACAATACAAGACTACCTCACTAAAGTCATAGATCTTAGAGCACAACTTTCAAAATGTAAACTTGATAAAAAGAATATTCAATTGATTTTTAGTGCCTTACACAAATTAGGTCCTGAATATTCATCCTTTGTCTCTAAATTTCAGACTCATCGGCTCACACTGGGCACATCTTATCAAATGCCCACTTTTGAGGTATTCTCTAAGATTCTAATGGTTGAAGAAGAAAAGTTAATAGCTATGGGTCTAATCAAGTCATCCAAATCTCAAGCTCTAGTTGCAAGTCAACTTCAACATAAGCAAGTTTCAACATCAACATCAAATATAGGTTCAAGTAAAAAGAAACAAAATAATCAGAATAAGTCACATAAAGATAAGAATAAAGGGCAACAATCTTCCTCACAAGGAGATTATAAATCCACTAATAAAAAAAGGGGATTCACAAAAAAGGATTATCACTCCTTACCTTTATTGTCAAAAGGAGTTTCATAGTGAACAAGATTATTGGAAGAAAGAGATTAATGAACTTAAGGGTCTTCTCAAAAAGAATAACATCAATCAATCCTCTTCAAAGGATTCTTCCACTCCTTCAAATTCAAGGAAAGGGAAAGCTACGACACTAGTTGCACTGGAAAATTCTCCCAAGTCATGGGTCATTGACTCAGGTGTTTCACACCATATGGGTTCTGATTAAGACTAATTTTCTATATTAGAACTAAGTTCTTTGCCTCATATTCTCATAGGTGATGATTCTAAGGTAGATGTTATAAGAAAAGGTACAGTTGATGTTGATAGTGGTGTATTTGAGGATGTCATTTGTGTGCCAGAGTTATCAACTAACCTTATTTTTGTCTACCAAATCACTCACTTTGATACTGATAGAAAAGTTGAGTTCACACCTAATTTTGTATCAATCAAAAAATTAGAGGATAATGCCTTAGTTTTAGTGGGAAAAGTTGAAAATAATACTCAGCTTTATTCATTCTCCCACTTTGTGCCTCAGTCTTCCTTTACATTTTTTCTCTCACACACTGATTTAGTGAGCAAGTTATGGCATGAGCAGTTTGGTCATCTGAACTACTGCTATTTAAAATAGCTTAGTCAACAAGAGATGGTTGCAAGACTTCCACAAATTCAATTTTTAGGGGGTGTATGTCATAGTTGTGCCTTAAGAAAACATCCAAAGCATAAGTTTGATAAAGGGAAGGCTTGAAAGGCTACAAAATTCCTTGAACTTGTTCATACTGATTTAGTAGATCCATTACCTACTTTGTCTTTTAGTAAAACCCACTATGTTCTCACATTTATCGATGACTATTCCAGATATACTTGGGTTTATTTTTTGAAACTCAAAAGTAAAGTATTTGATAGATCTATAGAGTTTAAATCTATAGCAAAAAAACAATCTGGGAATTATGTCAAGATTCTTTGCACCGATAATGGGAGGGAATATGTGAACAATAAGTTTGAACAATTTTGTGCTCTTAAAGGAATTGATCTTTAGCATTCAGTTGCATACACGCCTCAGCAAAATGGTGTAGCAAAGAAGAAGAATAGATTCTTAAAAGAGATGGTAAGTTGTATGATTCATGCAAAATCATTAGTACTTGAGTATTGGGCGGAAGTGATTAATTGTGCTACATATATACATAATAGAGTTTCTCACAAAGATTTAAAGGGGATAACACCTCTTGAAGCTTGGTGTAATAAGAATCCAAATGTGCATCATTTCAAAGTATTTGATAGTCCATCATGGTCTCACATACCTTTAGACAAGCGTTGTGCTTTAGAAAAACAAAGTCAAACTTGCATATTTGTAGGATATCATCTCATTGATCCAGATTCACATGAACTTATTATAGTGAGAAGTGTTTACTTTGAAGAAAGTCATTTAGACTTATCTTTTAACATTTCTCATTCTTCTTTAGAAGAATCAGATAACAGTGATGATGATACTCCTACTTCATCTACTCATAGGGATGCTGAGGTAATACCTCCCCAATAGGGTTTAGCAAGTCATGTTCCTCCTCCTCCTCTTCCTCCTCCAAATATTTGTCCATTGATGCCTTTATGGGCTAGACAGACTTTAGTGGATGTACACCTCTTGTTAGGGATCCATTAGATAGAAGGATAACATGGTCATAGCATGATCTTCCACATTCCTACATTGTCATAGCTTCTGATCCATAGTCTTTTCAAGAAGACATAGGGATAGTTGAATGGGATTCAATGATGGAAGAAAAATATGACTCATTGATTAGGAATAACACTTGGGATCTCCTTCCTCTTCCTAAGGGAATAAAATTATTATAAGTTAGGTGGATATATCAGACTAAGTTTGTAGTAGATGGAAATTTTGATAAGTATAAAGCATGCTTAGTGGCTAAATGTTTTTTCCAAGTAGAAGGCATTGACTATATAGAACCCTTTGCATCTATTGCTAAGATGAATTCTATTCACTTGATACTAGCTATTGGTGTAGCTCATGGTTGGGATTTACATCAGATGGATGTGAAGAGCACATTTCTTCATAGCGATCTTCATGAAGAGATTTATATGGAGCAGCTGTAGGGGTTCATTTAGGATTCTTCACTGGTATGCTAGTTGAATAAGTCTCTCTATGGTCTAAAACATTCCCCTAGGGCTTAGTATTCTAAGGTAAACACATTTCTTCTCTCTGTTGGGTTCTCAAGATGTCACTTGGATTTGAATGTCTACATTCTATGGTAGGAGGATTCACTATTATACTTGGTGCTCTATGTTGATGATCTCATTATTATAGGGATCACAACATCCATCATTAGTAGTGTTAAGACTACACTTCATGATAGGTTTTATATCATAGACATGGGATTATTGCATTATTTTCTTCAGATTTAGATAGCATAATATTCTTCTAGGATTACACTTTCACAACCTAAGTATGCCATGGACTTATTAGCTTGAATTCACATGGTTGATTGTAGGTTTACACTAACTCCTTTCTTATCTAGAGTTAGACTTGAGGTTCATTATTCCACTCCCTTGGTTGATGCCACATTATATCACCAGTTTGTAGGCAACCTCATCTATCTGACTCATACATGACTTGACATTTCATATGCATTTGGCATGGTTTCACACTTTATATAGACACCACATGAGCTTCATTATAAAGCAACCAAGTGAGCTACATTCAGGGCACTATCAAATATGGGATTCATTATAAAGTAGGTATAGGTTTAGACTTGGTGGGATACATAGATTCTAATTGGGCTGGAAATTATGATGATTGTAAATCCACTTCTAGTTATAGCTTTCACTTCAGATCCGGCCTCATTTATTGGTAGAGCAAGAAATAAAATGATATTTCTCTTTCATCTATAGAGGCTGAGTATCATGGCACTATTAATGCCACTACTAAGGCTATTTGGCTTCAAAATATTCTCACTAATCTTGGTGTTCCATTTCGAAAGCCATCGGTCATCTATTGCAACAACTAGAGCACTATCTAGATCTCAAATAATTTCATTCATCATAAGAGAACCAAACACATAGAGATCCATATGCACTTTATAAGGGGTTGATTCAAGCAGAGATCATTAATCTTCAATATTGTCCTATGAAGGAGTAGATTGCAAATATTTTCACCAAACCTTTCACTGAGAGCAAGTATCTTCACTTACGATCTATTTTGGGGTGTGGGACATCAGTTCTTCAAGGGAGTCTCCTAGACCTTCATTTTAAGGATATTTTGGTCCTTTGGGTTTTCTCTTTTCCTTGTCTATTTGTATAGAGTACCTAATATGGCTACACATTGTTAGGACTCTTATCTAGATAGCCCTACCTAAGCTTCATTTATGGGGGGTATTGGTGCATTTATTTGCTTTATTACATTTAATTATATTTATTATTTATTATTTTGGTGCACTAATTACTTTTTTAATTATTTTATTATGTTTATTAATAATTTTCACCAGATAGGGTAAGCTTGCTTAGCTAGTATAGTTAACTTAGACACTTATCTTGTTACAGTAGAGTTACACTCCACTATTCAGGGTAAGATAGAATAAGATTATTTAACTAATAGTCAACTTGTGTTGATCATTTACATAATTTGGACACCTATCCTGTTAGTGTGAAGTTGCACTCCACTATTTATGTAGACAGATATCAGTTGAACTACACGTGTTGTGTGAGTTCCCTAATCTTTATCATGCACACTTTACTCTATATAAGCAATGGCTATTTATGTATTTTATATCAGATTAATATTGAATTATCAAATTAATTCATCATATTTGAGTTATTTATTCATTTATATTATTATCTTAGATATATAGTTATTGTTTATTACTACTACTATTTTATCTCTTATGTATGCTTTTAATTAGATTCATTAGATCTTGTATCTAACTGTAACACACAACCCTTGTCCTTTCAAGCTCAAATTTGTCATGCCGGTTATCCATAGATAGAAATACAAGGTTTACATAAGAGGACTCCTCAAAATCAACTATAGTTTCAACTTATGAAAACCAAAAGACCCTTAAGAGCTTGTTTAGTGTGTTTAGGGACTCAGTCCCTAAAGTCAAAAATATTGCTCTTAGAGCCATCCATCCATCTCCTAAGGCTTATCACTAGATCTAAAACATAAAAATCACTTTAAAAACTCATGTAATCCTTCCTTAGCTTTTTTCATTTCATGATCACACATAAATGCCTCTATTGAAGGGATGAAACATGTAAATGACAGTGTTGAATTACATGGATGGGTAGAGGCATAGAAGGATGAAATTATGCAAGGTGAAAAGATATCTAAACTAAAAAAATTCATGGTATATGGTCAAAACACTTTAAACCATCCTCTATTCCCTTTTTCCCTTGTGGGAAACCTATAGAGAGGAGTTGGAGGTGAAGATTTGTAAGAAAGTCTGCAAATGTGGTCTTTAGGCCAAGAAACAAGCCTATAAGGAACTCTATCAACAAATGAACTATTAAAAACAAGTAGAATCATGGAAATCTCATTGAATATCATGTAGATGCCCTTGAAACACTCAAACACATCAATTCAAAATAAGAAAATTTGACACAAACCCAAACAGTGACCCCCCCATGGTTGATCATACACCAGAAGCTACTTGGGATCAAACTAATGTTAATGATGTAGGAAGCACCAAATATCAAGTTCCTATTATGGATGTGATGAGGACTCTAATTAATATCCACCTATAAATTCACTCCATCCAATTCCAACTATACGGTCCATACTATCTGCTTAAAGTTGGCACTTATTTGCTTGTCAAGACAAAATGAAGGAGAAGTAAAAGAATAAAGTCTTATGCATTTTTTCTTTAATTAAAGCATTAAATTGCTCTTTGGAGGTGAAGAGGCATAAAACTAATGTTTCCATCTACAAGTGAGATGATCCATTCCATATAAGTGCCCAAGAGGTCCTCAAAATAAGGAGAAACTACCTATTTCATTGCATTAATGACCTATGATTGCCATTTGACTGATCCTAACTTTATTTTGACCTCTCCCATGTTGAAACTAATCTTGGTGACAAATTTATCCTTTTAGAAGTCTGTATAAGTTCATTAATGAGCTAAAAAATGGTCAAAAGACCCTTTCTTGCACATGAAACTTAGGAAATGAACAATACATGACTTATAAACACATTTAAACATTTTAAAGACCATTTTAGGACAAATTTACACAAAATGGACGTATGACCAAGTATGACCAAGGTTTAAGTAGGTTGACCATGGTTGACTAGGCCAATTCAAGGGGAATGAACTTCAACCAAGACTAGGACATGGCTAAGCAAGATATATAAGATAATATTAGACCCCATAAGATTCATGTAAACCTTATTAACAAGTTTAAAATGATATGGGTTGACCTCATTTGACTAGAAGTCAAATTTGGTCAATAATTTGTCAAGTCCTAGGGGTAACATGCTTACCTATGTTAAGGAATAGTAGCCTTATCCTATCTATTGGGCAAGGGAGTCAAGAAGCACATGGAAACATGAGGATTAGACCTTAAAAACTCAACAAGATAGTAAATCTTACCTCAAAAACACAAAAGGAAAGAACTCACACAAAAACACAACAATAAACAAGACACAACAGAAAAGAAATAAATATGTACATTGCTCTTGATCATACCTCCCTTCTTGGATCAAAAGGCAAGTATATTAGGTCTCCTTCCTCACTATATTAGTGAGGATTCCAAGCTTGCTTCTTCTTGGATGGAATAATAGATGACACTTACCTTCTTTTTATTCCTTATCTTTGTACATCATCTAATGGAGTCATCTCCCATAGGTTTCCAAAATAGATAAGGTCCTTTTGAACCTTGAAACAAGAATCATACTATTGTCTCCTATCTCTTCATGACAAATTGGCATACTTAGACATAAGACAGCTTGTTGTGAATCAATCTCTCTTTGAAGGATCCCATCATCCTTCTGAATGGTCATAATGTCTTCAAACTCTTCAAATGGGATTATATCATGACCATGTGGAAATGCTTCTTGTTCATTCTCTTCTTGGAAGTTGGTGGAGGCATCTTCATTAATGGATGTAGAAATAAACTCTATATCACCTTTAAAAGGTCCAAGATCATCATAGATGGCTCCATCATGAGTTATACTTTCTTAGAGGTGATGTTCTTCAACATGTGCTTGCTCTCCTTCATATTGATCTTGTTCAACTTGGAGATCAGCCCTCTCAACCTCCTCATATTCTTGAAACATTTGCAAGTAGATTTTCCACATGTCTTCTTTTTTAGATACAACCTCTTGCTTGTCATGGCTTGGGCTGAGTTCCAAAAGACTTGTAGTCTTTTTAAAGCCTTCAACTTCATTGCATATGTCCTCAAACCTCTATCATAAGTCCTCCTTAGCTAACTGGTCTGAGTCATGAAATGAAGAAACAAGAGAGACTTCTCCCTTTTCTTATATGGGATTCAAAAAGAGCTCTTCTACCAACTCTCCCTCAACTTTTCTTTCAACATTGTAAGCAGATGTCTCCTCATTATCATTCAACACCTTCCAATCCTTTATCAAATATAAAATTTTAATTTCATCCTCCCTCTTGGTGGTGTCAACATTATGAATCTCAAAAATAGGGAGTTTGGCCAAAGGGAATTCCCAAGTAGAAAGACAATTCTTCACACTAAGAAGGCAAACTTGATCAACTTGAGGGGGTGTAAGGATGCATTAAATTGTATCTTAAGGAGGGGTGGGAGGGAGTAAGAAATTTTAGGATTGTCTCTCACCAACTTCTTCACCCAAACAAGACTCATTTCTCTCTCCACAAGCTGCTATCAATTTTACCCATCTTGGGAAGGTGGGTTCAAGGATATTTTCATAAGACTAAGATGCTAGTGAAGGAGTGAAAAGTATGTTTAAGAAACTAGGAGTTTCTTGAGGTTTGGTATCTTGATTGGGAATTAAAGGAGTAGGTTTAGATATTTTATCTTCCATTTCCATGATGGACTGCCTCAAGGCTTGATTGGCCAATTTCCACTCCCTTTCAAGATGAGCTTCAACGTTCAATCTCTCCCTCTCAAAATCCTCTTCAAACAAGTGAACCTACTCAACCATGATATTTTTATCCCTTGGGCTGCCTTCTTGGATGGATTTCCAAGAAGTGAAACTTGGGGATGTATATGAGGGGTTTGGGATATTGATAAATATGGTTGGACTATCACTTTGAATGGGCAAGGATGGCACACTTAAAGGTGAATGTGGCGAATTTTGAGGTTGTCAAGATTGAATTTATTCATGGACTCTCAATCTCTCCTCTAGATTAAAGATCATGCAACAAACATCAAGCATTTCATAGGTAAGATTTTTCCAATTATCCCCCTCTATAGGTATCCACTCCTTATTTATTTTTTCCAAGGCATTCCTTACACTTTAAATATAAACACTAGGAATGATTTCACCACCACCATATGTATTCTTGATAGCTAAGGAGAGTAATTTTGAAACTAGTAATAGTATGATTTGGAAATGGACCAATTGGAATATGTGGAGTACAATATGATGAGGATTGGTTGTAGGAAACATGTTTCTCATGGAAAGGTTGAACAAGGACTTGTTCACAATCAGGAGGAATAGGCAACATAAGTTAAGTTTTACCCACTTGTGTAAGGACAAAATCAACATGAAAGTAATCCATGACTTGTGAGAAGTATGTAGAGAAATAAAACACTTTAATAAGGATATATAAGTTTCTTTACTAGTATATTCATTCATAAAGTCACCATTTGTGTTTATCAAACTTGCCTCTAAAAGCTGATGTCTTGAGAACACCAAAACTTCTCAAGGAATGGAACTCTTGTCCCACTAAGCATGCCAAAAACTATTATCAATTGATTTTACCCAATCAAGAGATGGGACATGATTCTCTACACTCAAGTGACACTATGGAATCACCCCAGGGCTTTAGATATCCCTATTGGGGGATGGATATCTAGATTAGGGGCTAACTCCCCTTGATGCATCATTTAAGCTCATATTCCTACTACTAACAACTTGGGGAATGAAAAGGGTTAAGAATAACATGAAAATTAAACCTATTCTACTATAGGTGATGTACCAAATGTATACTCTACTCATACCTTTGACATACACTTGAAACTAAGGACCAATATCACATACACTTCATTCAACATCAATCTCTCCTCTCACATCAATGTTTCAACATGGGGTCTTGGAGATGACATAGGATACGAGGAACTAAAAAATAGGCATTCTAAGACACTCTATTGAGTATCATACGCAATTAAGCCTACATTCTCACTTGACACTTCTTGTTGACCTACAAGAAATAAAAAAACATAACCCACTAGGTACTAATAGGAGTGACAATGTGAAGGCAAATAAACAACACACTTGCACAAGACCAAATAGTATCATGTACACTTAGTGAATTATTTTAATGAGGTAAAATTAATTTTATTTATTTATTCAAGGTAAAAATTTGGTAGGGCTTCACCATACCTAGGCAAAGAGATATAAACAATGGCCAAGAAGGTTCAATTTATAGAACTTGGAGGAAGAGAGAGAGAAAAGAAGTCGAAAAGGCACAAGGACATGTGTCACCAAGTGAATATCAGTTACACATGCATAAGAGAGAAATATGGGGTGATATATTTCATGTCATAGGTGTATAATTTTCCAAAACAAATCATAAAGATAGTGAAAAGAGGCACAAAACTACCATTTTGGCATGAGAAACTGCCCACCTGAGTTGCCTTCCAAAACTACCCCTATCCCTACATATGGCTAGGTATGATGATCGATCTAAGTAATAGGGTTTACAAAAAATTCCCCACATGCATTGGATTTATCCCTAACTATCCATATTCTTTTGGACATGCAAAATCATCACTGGAAATTTCAAAAGGGTTCTTTTCCATGCACCTTCTCCACTTGCCATTCAAAACTCCTCAAACCTACAAACTGATCCATTAAAAAGAGGTAATGACACTTTTTATAGTCTCCCATATAATTAATTTCAATAAAAAACCTATAAAATTCCTCCCTAATTGCTTTTCACCACTTTCCCAAGTGTTCATTAGTCTGGCTCACTGGACTGGCTAAAATTGAGAGCTTGGTTGGGATGCTTATATATTTATTTATGACATGAGGTTAATTTCTTGAGTTATATCAATAGTAAATATCTCTCCTAAAGTTTTTTTCATCTCCTAAATCCTTATGTATTTTGAACACCACTCAAAATGGCCAAAATAAGCCTTGCTTTCTTCTGATCTATAGAATTCCATACAATAAAAACAAATGTGTCGAATCCTATGAGAGTACTATACAACCAATAGGTGGTATAATCACCATCCCTATTAATTTATATGCTCTAAAGGAAAGCTTTCTCCAATCAGGTCCTTATGAGGGTTTTACAAGGGTTTTGAGTGGCCTAAAATCTTAACCTTTGTTCATAAAGGTTAGATATAAAAACCATAAAAAAATTACACTAAGGGATCCTTAAGTACCCTCCCTAACATTTAAAAATGGCTTAGGGTCCCATTCAAATGTTTGTGAAAGATACGAGTGATTGAACTTGACCTTCGTGTGGTTTTCATGCTTCCTGTGAGGGTTTCAGTATGTCTGGAGTTGGATGTGGCTTATTATTGAGTTTCTCTACCAACCAAAAGATCATTCACCTTTGAGCTTGTCCTACAAACATTTTCAAATCCTTTTAAGAGCTCAATAAGACCTCAAAATGGAAGTTACCCCTATTTTGGAACAATAGCCATGTTTTGCCAATAGGCCTATTTTTACTTTATGAACCAAAATATGACAATCCTCAAGATAAATGTATTAAAATATTATTAATACATTACATTTACCCCTATATACATCACACAAAACATTAGAGTACCTAGGGAAGGCTAGAACTTGAAGTGGCACCTCATTTGGGGTTGGGTTTGCATGTTTTCCCACTAGGTCTGCCTATAAACCTCCTTATGTAGATCATTTAATTGGTATCCCAAAATATATATCTTGGTTTATTATGTCTCTATATATTTCCCCCAACTTTACAAACCTCCTTGACTAGTCATATTGAGCACAAGCCCTCCATTCTTTACTTCTCCACAAAACTACCATTTTCCTGCATGTAAGGAGTGACCCACCTCTAAGACTAAAAAAAGGAATATTTCCCTATTTCGATGAGAAATATGAATGTTTTTTGAGCTCCAAAATTATATTATGATCTCTTTTACTAAAATTTTTCATCATATTCCAATTCTAAGTGGTCAAACCAACTCAACTTTGCCAAAAAAGGGGTCAAAAACACTATTTTTTACATGTTTTCACCCAAAACTCCTTGTAAATCCCCCTTCAAACCTTTATTGATGCATAAAAATTGTTTATAAATATTCTTCACCCTTATTTTATGATTTTTTATCTTAGGTATCCAATCAAAACCTTGTTTACTAGTGGAATCTCATATTTACCTCTTGAAACAACGTTCCCCCTTACCCTGCCTGTACCGACTGAGTCATTTGGCCTATGAGAAAAGGAGTTTGGATGGATGAAGGATGTTTTTGGAGTGTAATTACACTTACTTTATACTATTAAATCAGGTTACAATTCATTAATCCCTTCTTACCTCTCTAGGAGGTCACTACTTGACACTTTCCCTTGTCAAACCTAGTACCCTATCAGGGCAGAGACAACAAATAGGGGTTTTTTCCTTCTATATGATTCTATTTTGGGGAATATAAATTTTCCAAGGGTTATTATAGTTTCTATAACCCATATATATTCCAACTTGAGTTCACCATCTGCAAAACTTTCTCTAGGCTTTCTAGGCCTATTAGTTCCTCACTGTTCCTCTTGACTGAGACAATCATTCTTTGCTTTGACTATAGGTTGCTAGGGTGATTTTTTGTCTTCAAAGGTATATTTAAACCATTTATTATATTCCTATCATCATATCACATATTTTCACCACTCTATATGCTTCACTTTGGCTCAAGAATGACCTTACTCCAAACTGAGTTTGTATTACTTTTACCCCTGAGTATGGGTGTCTATTTAAAGGCCCGGAGGCACATTTTGATATGTATTTAGCCCCAATACGTATGAAATTAATTTTTATATAATATTATCTTCAATTATTATTATCATTTCATATGCTTATATGCATGGTTTGAGCTTAACAGACCTCCCTTATCCCTGACTAAGACTAACTTCCAACACTAGGTTGTAGGTGTGCATTCATAGGCCTGTAGGTTGCCATTTGGTCATTTGGAACATGTAAATGGTTATTTTATGATGGTATAGGGACATTTTATTATATAAAAATCATTAAACCTCAATAAATTTCTCAAAACCATGCTTATTTCACAAACTTTTGGTTCTCTACCTCTAGATGTCCTTCACAGTCCTATGTACAGACAGAGGATGGCCTACAATGATCATTTGAGGCAACCACATCCTCGTTCATGATATAGGTGCTCAAATTTTATTTTTTGGGTGTTTTAACTTGTTTCCCCTACTTAGACATTCTTAAAACTCCCTCAAGGGATGCCAACATCAACCTTCCCTCCAAAATCCAGTAGACATTACTACCTCCTTTTAGTGCCTTTTTGCCATTTTGGGAGATCTAAAAACATACATGACCCTTGTCCTTTCAAGATTAAATTTGTCTTGATGGTTATCCATGGATATAAATACAAGGTTAACATAATAATAATCCTCAAAATAAACTATAATTTCAACTTAGGGTAACCAAAAGACCCCTGAGAGCTCTATTTAGTGTGATTAGGGACTCAGTCCCTAAAGTCAAAAATATTGCTCTTAGAGCCATGCATCCATCTCCTAAGGCTCATCACTAGATATCAAACATAAAAATAACTTATAAAACTCATGTAAACCTTACTTATCTTTGGTCATTTCACTATCACATATGAATGCCTCCATGAAGGGATGAAACCTATAGGTGATAGTATTGAATTACATGGATGGGCAGAGGCATGGAAGGATAAAATTATGCAAGGAAAAAACATATCAAAACTACCAAAAGTAGGTTATATGATCAAAATTCTTGAAACCATCCTCTATTCCATTGTTCCCATGTGGAAAACTTGTATAAATTAGCTAGAGGTGAAGATTTGCAATAAAATCTGCAAGTGTGGTCTTTAGTCCAAGAAACAAGCCTAGAAGGAAATCTATCAACAAATGAACTATAAAAAACAATTAGAATCATGTAAATATATTTTAAGATCATGTATAAGCCCCTAAAACACTCAAACAAATGAATTCAAAATAAGAAAATTTGACACAAACCCAAATAGTGACCCCCTTATGGTTGATCATGCACAAGAAGCTACCTGGGATCAAACTAATGGTTCATTAATTAAGAAGCACCAAATATCAATTTATTATTATGTATGTGAATAAGACTTCAAATATTATCCACATGTAAAATCAATCCCTCCAATTCCAACTGTACGGTCCATACCATATGCTTAAAGTTGGCAATTATTTGTTTATCAAGATAAAATGAAGGAAAAGAAGCAAAAGAATGAACTCTTATGAATTTTTTATTTAATTAAAGCATGAAATGGATCTTGGGAAGTGAAGAGGCATAAAAATGATGTTTCCAACTAAAAGTGAGATGATCCATTCCATACAAGTGCCCAAGAGGTCCTCAAAACAATGAGAAACTACCTATTTCATTGCATAACTGACCTCTGAGTGCCATCTAACTGATCTTGACTTGATTCTTACCTCTCCCACATTTAAAATAATCTTGGTGACAAATTTTTCCTTTATAAGTTTGTACAAGTTCATTAATGTGCTAGAAAATGGCCAAAAGACCCCTTCTTACACATGAAACTTAGGAAATGAACAATTCATGACTTGTAAACACATTTAAACATTTTAAAGACCATGTTAGGACAAATTTACACAAAATTTAATTTTGACCAAGTTTGACAAGGGTTTGACTAGGTTGACCATGGTTGACTAGGCCAATTCAAGGAGAATGAACTTCAACCAAGACAAGGACATGGCTAAGTAAGATATATATGATAATATGAGACCCCATAAGATGTGTGTAAACCTTATTAAAAAATTTAAAATGATAGGGGTTGACCTCATTTGACTAGAGGTAAAATTTGGTCAACATTAGGCATACCTATAACCATGTCTATAGGATAAGAAAGTTGCATTTGAGAAGTTTTACCTTAACTTCTCTAAATGAGGATTCTACCTTACATTGACATCTCTTTGTGGAGTGTCTTGAGGTCTAGATAGACCTAATTATTTCCATCTTGTATCCCAAGCCTAAGGGAAAAAATTTGAAACAATAAATTGGTTGTTTGACTAAGGGAGAGTGGTGTTTGAGTGGTTTCTAACTTAGACAAGTTTTGACCTAAAACACTCAGTAAACATTGTAGTGAAATGACTAAAAGTAACCAAACTTGTAGTGACCTATAGTGGTGAGTACGACTATGATCTCTAGGCATGAGAATGAGCTCATATAGGTATGGAATGTTATAGTGACCTCAAGAAGGATAAAAAAATATGAAATCTATTTTCAATAAAAAATAATCACCTACAGGTCTCATATTCCCTAAATTATAATCTACAACCTGACTATAGACCCACATAATGTTGATGTGAGAGGTTGAGAGCATGGTCTATGGGTCTAATTATTTATTCAAGTTAGAGATGACATAATGACTTCATGATTAAACTAGGAGAGATAAATATAGTACTTAAGTACTAATGAGTACCTACAGGAATCCTCTATATTCTTTTGTAAGGCACCTGTAGTCTAACACAATCATAAGTTAGCTTGTGCTAATGAAAGTCTTGGCTAACAGACAGAGGTATAAGAATGGATGAATATGAGTGAGACCACTCTCATAGTGGTTATATCATTGACATATTATTCTCATACCAAATCAATAGAGCAAAGAGGGTTTCAATCCTCAGCCTACAGTTGATTCAAAGTCTGTGCACAATCTAGTCTTGTAAACTTGTCTTGAAGATTTTAGAGTTTTGAAAGATATGCAGAGGTGATATAGGCCTCAAACATTATATATAGTGTCATAAATACCTAATATAACCATTCATAATCTTATTCAATACAAAAAACTAGGGTAGATTCCATTTATTTCATCTCAAACAAAGGGCACTCCTAGATAGTCTAATCTGCATGCTTAAGGTGTGAATGAAGAAGGGGATGAGATGAGAAGTCTTGAAACACTATGGAGTGGTGTGGGATATTTATTGGGACATGAAAAAAGGTTTAGAATCACCCACAATATTTATATGCACTTATATAGGTAAATTTAGCCTATAAAGTGTTTGGAACTTGTATAAGACTCTCATAGGCTCTTAGACATCCATTTGGTCCACACTGTCACTTGTACAAACAAGGTAAAATCTAGGTTTTTTAGAAGTTTTTGAATGTTTTTTAGGTGTACAATGGAACTTAGGAATGAGAATCATTTGTGGAATTATATATATATATATATACTTATTCTCACTTCTTATTCTCATTTCTAACCCTAGTTGTGCATGAAAGGCCTTCTACTACACCTTTCATCACTGACAGTCTTAGATGCAAATGAGAAGTGACTACCTAATGAGAAGATGAGAGGTCTAATTTGGGATATTTTAAAGGTATTATTAATGTATTGGGAGATAAAGTGGTTATATAAAGGTGTCTTAATAGCTCTTCCATATATTTCCTTAAGTAACTAATAGTCACTTTGATGACAAATGTGAAGATTGAGGCCAAGAAGACTAGTAAGTGACTACAGATGGTGAACACAAGTGGAAATAGGGAGGCTATTAGTTAGGGAAGAATCTGATTATTATCACACCTTATTTCTAGCCTCCCTTAGATAATGCATATGTATCAAGTCTTCCTAGTTTGGTTTCAAGTGATCAAGAGAATGCTTCATCATGAAGGCAATTTCAAGAAGGCTAGTTGAAGAGTCCCTACGCCAGTTTGAAGAGTTTTTCATGTTTCAAATGGACACCTATCTAAGAATAATTTCATGGTCTATTCTCCACTCCATTCTCTTATGATGTAACCTATTTTCATGCCTTGACATTTGGCATTGTGACCCTTCCACTTTCTCTCCTCTCTCTCTCTTCTCACATGCTCTATAAATACAAGACATTTTGGATTTTGTAAAAAATACAAACTTGGTATGGAGAAGCATTTCTAGTTTGAATATTGTATATTCCTTTGAAATAAAGACTTTCAATCTAGTTTTGAGTTCATAAACTTCTTATCTAAGTGTGTGAAGTGGTGCATAGTGAAGTGTCTAGTGATAAATATCTATCCTTGCCTTATCTTTACTCTTCCATGTTTGATACAAGTAGTTCCCACTCTAACAAGTCACATGAAGTGTATTCAAGACTATTTTCCTAACTCTAAGTGTAAAAGAGTAACATTAGTGTCTGCAATCTGACCTTTTATTTACTCACCTTGAATAGTGCAATGCATATCACCTCCATGTTTGAAATTCTAATGTTAGAGCACTCTAAGATATTGAGACTAGTGTTGTGAGTAATGTTTCTTAGAGAAATTGTATGGTAGTCTAGTGGAGATCATTATGGTGTATCACCTCATTAGGGTAGTTTACTTTCATGTCTCGTTCAATCTCTTTCCACCTTAGCAAGCAATTTGTGTAGGTGATAATCTATCAAAGATTAATCTAAGGAGCTAGCCATTAAACTTAGAGGTTTACCTCTACTATAGGCAACCCAAAGGCCTAGAGGTAATCCAATGCTTCACTCAATCTAGAGTAAGCTTTAATGACCATCTCTAGGGTGCAAGATTTAGTGACGATAAGAGCCAATCACAATCACAATCACAATCATGATTAGAATATCATATTATTGTTTCACCATCACAACCCATACTAATAGCTCAAGTTCATACATATTATATGGGTGAATCAAGTGGGAAAAAAGAATAGGAACCAATCATAACATAAAAATAAGTTGTACAACATGAGCCACAAGTTAATATGGAATAACCACAACCTATTCTTGATCTTCTTTTGTTAGTGAATTCAAAACATCAAGATGGTATAGTCATAAACTATTACGACATTTGAATGATGAATTTATCAACATGGAAAATATGATACATAATCAACTATGAAAGTTAAACTTCAATCTTTCATAGGAATAATTATATCACACTCTATTCACACGTATTGGAGTTAGAGAATATTGAGATGGTTCATGTCCAAAAAAATGGGACAAATCAAAAATTCTTATTCAGACATAATCTTTTGGGTGAAAATAAAAGGCAATAATGTCAAATCATGAATACACTCTAAATTCAAATAGTAGTTGTAATACTATTTCACATTAGGCATAGGAAAAACTGAATTTAAACATAAAGTAGATAAATAAACAATTATACATTTCAATAAATAATGCGGAGATAGTAGATACAAATACTCCAACACCATTGCAAGTAACAAGTCTTCAAGATAAACTAATAACAATATTACAGATATTACTTGATCATAATATCATCATGTTATCATTGAATTGAAATCAAGTTGTGGGATGTCTTTCACATCAAGAAGGTAGGGCATATTATGGTTATCATAAATTCATGGGGCATGACATAGATCGTTACACAACATTATTAAAATATATATATAAATACAAGAATGAAGGTATTATCAAGGCATTACAACAAATAAAACAAATCTACATTACGCCCCATAAAGTTACCATCTACAATAATAGTGACCAGAAATCACCCTTGAAAATATATGTTTACCATTACCATTTACATGGAAGTTACCTATTATAAAAAAAATTAGATTGACGGTAACAAACTGTATGCCAACTATAGTGTTAGAGGCTTACAACTATTGGGACATGACATTACAAAGTTACAACTTAACACAATGAAAGTGACTCCTTGGATATATCATGTTACCATTAAAGTGTGGGCCAAAATTGGTTGACACACAGATGGGTCCTATATTCTACTTATTAGGTGTCATTTACATTAGGACCACAATGTTTACAATATATACAGGCAACAATAATTTCAACCAATCACTATCTCCCTTTTTCACATGTAGGAAGATCAATCATAATTTGACACATGATGATTTTATTATTCAATAATATGTGATACATTTATATATATAAGAACTCATACATGATAGGATATTATTCCTATCTATTAAAATAGTATGATCCCTGTAATATCTCACTTAATATGTATTTACGTGTGTTGTTAAAACACCCCTAATAACACACTCATAGATGCATTAAAATAATAATATAGTACTAAGCTAAATATTCAATATTTCCCACTTAGTGCAGACATAAGGAAATGAACCCTACTTAAGAACCACAATGTGAAACTATAGAGCTTGCACATGTAATTAACACATGCATTGATTATTAAAACATAACTAGCATGAATTGGGACCCATCAACCAACCCATTAGGATATCGACTGAATCAAACAAAATTGGTGGGATGACCCTCCTTTAAGCCTTATAAAAACACATTTAATATGGTATTTTGATATGAACCTTCACTTTACCATCATATCAAGGTAAAACATTAATACTAGCTACATTATTTTATTTTTCACACATCATACATAAAATAAATTTAAAATTAAAATATAGAATATTTTAAGAATAGGTCCTCATTGTCACATATGTAGCCTCTATTCATGATCACTGCCTCTCAATTTTAAACAACATAGACAATCTCCCTTCCACTAGAAATCATCATTGATATTAGTTGTTTTGGCATAGTTGGTTGTGCCACAATTGTCGTAAATGTCCCCTTCATTAGTGGCAAACATGAGGTTGTTAATGGCCTCCCACCTCCATTGCCTCCATCCTGTAATGGAATTTTGCTCACTCAGTAGGATGAATATTAAGGCTCAAAAATTACAACATTGCATTTATTTATATATTCACCTCCAACAATGTGAAAAAATACATTTTCAGGATGTCAAATTTGCTTAATAATACATCTATTGTAGGGAAAAAAATTTGCACACTTTTATAATGACAACATATAATGATGGACTAAAAAATGACACCAAGACTACTTCTAACCTTTAAAAACTATATACTAACTATAAACTATACACTTAAACAAGAACAAATAATTTTTTTAAAGACTACAAAATGACACTAACTAAAACACTCTACATATTCTATGACTGAATAAGACAAAAGATTGAAAAGACAAAATGGTAAAGGCATTACCAAAATATAAAGAAAAGTAACCATGACACTTAAAAACAATTAAACTCTAATTCTAAACAAGATAACATGTATGCTTTTAACAAAACAACAAACCAAATTGCTCGAGGACATATGGAATTTGCATGAAGCATTGTGTGATTAAATGAATTAAATATTTGGTAGTTGAGGACACATGAGCAGATCTATGCACATTATTTTAAAAGCTAGTAGGTCAAACATGATGGTGACACCAACCAATAGTAAGATAATAGTTAGAATTTTAGGCAGGTGAATGAACAAATACTTGATCAAAATAGTTTATAGAGAATGGAGCAGGTAAATATATTGATCAAAAACATGAAACCGTTGAATAAGGAATCACCGATAATGGTTGACAAACTAGGTAGATTCCAAGAATTCAAAAAAAAAACAAATTTTGAAAACATAGAAGATGTTGATAAGATCAAAAATTGATGACTAGTTGTCAGATGAAAACAAGGATATGGTTAATAGATCTATAAGTTGTAAGAACGTACACATGTATTACATCCACTTATGAAATCATATAAAGTCTTAGTGGATCTATCAATTGACCTTAACTTTTTCCAAAAACTCCTCACAACAAATCAAACAAATGGAAATATAAAATTGATAAGTATAAACTCCTAAAATATACCTTCAATTTTAACAAACTAAGTAATCCAAAACCCTCACATATTTTAAAATAATCATTAAAATAGGGGAAGTACAAAACCAGTATGTTCTTAGACCAACCTCAAATCTCTATGGCTTTTAGATGCCCTACTTTGGTACCAAAATTTGTAAACATGATGATTTTATTATTCAATAATAAATGATACATTTATAGATAGAAGACCTCCTACATAATAGGAGATCATTCTTATCTATTACAATCTTATGATTGCTATAATATCTCACTCAATACTTATTTAAGTGTGTTGTTAAAACACCCATAACAAATCACTCGTATATACATTAAAATAATAATATACTTATTAAGATAAATATCCAATAACAATAATGCCTACCATAAAAAACACAATCTTCAAAGGCTAGAGAAAGTACACAATAAAAAATAGATGAAGAAAAAGAGGCAATATGGTTATATAATCTCAAGGACAAGCCATGATATGTCAACTTTAATCCCGATGAGTATGACCTACTTATAGATCTATGATCCACAACTCCAAAAATTCTAAAAAATACAAATAAAAAATTAAATAATCATAAAATATAAAAACATTTAAATATAAAAAAACTCTAAAGTCAAGACATAAGCATGACTTGATTGCTATATTATACTATTTACTTATGTTATTTATCATATGTTTGGTAGACAACATATTATTTCATACACACATGCATTTCATGGTATATGAGTGTTATGTAGGAAATGCAGGTTACACATGGACATATATATGTTGGAATTTTGTCTATCTTGTGGCTATGTTGATACTAGAAGCATCTTATTCCACATGTTTCACTATTATGTAGACAATATTTATTGATTATATAGCACCTCAATCTTTTACACTTGGCAAACTCATACCTTGGTTTTTACTCTCAATTATGGACCTTTTCCGCTTTTAGAAGTCTCACATTTGCTCTATCTTGTGCCCCTTGGCCCATCTTTTGGTTTGACTAGTCTTATGTTGATGACCTAGACCTTATATCTTTACAACAATGCTTAAAATATGTTTATCTTATGCCCCTATAAGTTCTAAGCATGTACCTATTTTCTAACTACAAAGACACAAACTTCAGTCTCAGACCTCTACATCAATGCTAGTGTCCTACCCTAATGCAGGTGTCCAATGCCCTAAATTCATATAATTTTCAAATGAGACATATCCTAATGGTCAGCCTAAGTGCTTTAATGTGAGATATTTCCTGATAGGAGTGGTATATATTACCAATCACTCCTCATTCATTTCTCACCTAGAAACTTCTTACCTATAGACCAATGTAACTTATCAAAACATTAAATCAAGCACTCGATAAAGAGAAGATTCCATATTTTATCTTATTTTCATATCATTCATAGGGATAACACATACACAAGTCTAAATTACTAAAAGATTAACCCAAAAGCTTGATTTTCTAATTTATAAGCTAGGTCACTATTGTACTTACTTTTCACATATTGCATGATTCACACACAAGCCAACACATATGGTAGAACTACATCAGTCTAAGGCCCTCTTCAGAGTATTAACCATATAGGCAATAATCATTGATAAAGGGGTCTTTAGGGTCAGCTCAACACTATGTTCCCACTAACCCATTTTTCTCAAGCTCACTATGAAGATGAAGAAATAGGGTTTTACAATTTCATGAGTGGTAGTCCATGACCTAGATCTAAATACACCAGAGTGAAGGTGAGGAAAAACCTAGAAGCATCCAAGTGGTTACATCTTTTTCTAGTAGGTATTTCATACATGACACCTACATTTGGTTCAAATAATAACATTGTCGCTAACATCCCAGGTTGACACTAGTGTCTAAGGCTCCAAAGGCACTCAATCCATAATCAGTGACTAATCTAGAATCCTCTTCCAGTCTACTTGCCTATTCCAAACCTAGAACTATATTAGCATCAAAACCAACTAAGTACATTGTTTATTTATCATTTCCATATATAACATAGTTCTACTTACTATTTTTAGTATATCTCAATTTAATAAATTTAATGTATGTTATATCTGAGTTTAGCATTTAATTAGTCTATTTTAGATCTGATTATCACCTTTGTGTATTGTCATTTATATATTTTAAACCATATCTACCCAAGTAGGATCCTTATCTAAATTTAGGGTTAATCATTTAGTGATCTCGATCTTTGAACTCCAAACCCTAGGTCAAATTAGGGTTTTTTAAATTTTATATTATTATCCGAGATTGCTATAAAATATGTGTAAAATGGATGCATCTATCACCTATTTTGGGTTTCAAATTGTGATAATTATTATGGATTTATACATTACTTGCCTTGTTAAATCTATTAAGGAAATTTATGAGAATAATGAGAAGGTTTTAAAGTATAAACAACACTTGATCTTTCTTCAAAATTCCTTTTAAAATGTTATAGACCTAATATCTAAATGCCAACAAGCATGTTATCAACCAGTTATTATACCTAAATCTTATTTAAATGATAACTACCATCCTGGACCCATTATTCTTCCACAACTTATATTGGATTTTTTGGTCCATGTTGTTACTACTCATAGAGGTAAGGTTGCTCAACCCATTCCACCACTTTTTAATATACAACATGTGCCTCCTAAACCTAAGATTTTAATAAAATCTAAGGGATATGACATTATTGAGAAATTGAGCAACACACATGATAATATTTCAATCCTTGAGATCTTAAAGCAATCTAATATCTATAAGGATATCTTATATGAGTCATTACATGAGACACAAGTTTTTAAGTGATGTAACATTGGTTGCTTTTGCAGATATTATGATAGATCTAACATGAAACACAAATATTATTAACTTTAGTTGTATATAGAATATCATTTATCCATACTTGCTTACCTCAACCCAAATTCCTAATAACAACAAGAAAACTAACATGAGCACATTCCATATATTTCAAAGACATATAATGATTCTATACATAAAATTTCACTTTTAGACTTATTAGACAAGTCACCACCTTATAAGGTCATTTTTGTGAGGACTTTATAAATCACAACCTTACCACAAAATGTAGATTCACCATATTTGGACCTAATATTAAATTCCAACAAATGGATAGAGCATAATATATCCTTTGAAAAAGAGGATTTATTGCCTCAACATCTTATAAGAAGTTGTTGTCCACTCTACATCCAAGTGTGTGTTTGAAAAAAAAAAGGTAAAATGATTTTTTGTGTACAATAATTTAGGGATCAACACTTGCAATATATATTTATTTTCCATAATTAACATTGGACCTTCAGACTTGGAACCATATAATATGAGAATAAGGGGATTTGATAAAACTTCATGACAAGTTTAAGGACAAATAACAAATTAAATATTACCCTGGGTCCCTGTACATTACCTATTTTGTGCCAAGTTATGCCAAATTATTTGAACTGTAATATTTTCTTGGGATGACCTTGGATATATGAGATTTATATGGTTCTCTATGTATTGTGCACATGCTTACAATTTAGTCATTAGGGAGTCATTTACACATATCTAATGGATACTAATCCCTTAAAAAATTATGCAATGGTCCTATTGTCACCAAATATTTCACCCTAGTAGAGTGTGTTTAAGCCTCTTCTATATTTGGGAAGCATGGGAACAATTCTAGGTATGTGGGTGTACCTATGGTAGAAGTGAGCCTCTAGATTTAAGGGATAGATCCCTAAATGTATCTTGAAATGTTTATCACCTATCTAATTCTTGCTTATAGGGAAAAGAGTTAGATTTTTCATGAAATAAATATATTCTAAGGGGGTGATACACCAAGATGTTTTCCACATGACCATCATATTTCATCCACTAAGAATCAAAGTATACAAACTAGATTTCAAGTCCTAGAAGGTTTCTAACATCAGTGTTTCAATATAGAGGTGAGATGTATGAAGAAACACAAGGAAAATGAACCAAAAGGTAGATTACACACTCTAAGGAAAATCATGCACTTAAAATAATCCTAACACACTTTAATACACTCTATATGACCTATTATAATAGGAACTCTTGCACAAACATGAAAGGATAAGTGAAGAAAGGATAGAGAATTATCACTTTGCATCACCATACATCACTTGCACACTTATAAAATTGTTCAAGAACTCAAGACCAAACTTGAATTAATTTTCAAATGAAAAATACAATGTCATTCCAGTAGGGCTTCACCATACATGGTGTGGTATCAGATTACAAAGGCCAAAATGGTATCTACTAATAGAACTTGAGAGAGAAGTGGGAAAAGAGAAGTCCAAAGGTCACTAAAACACTTTTCACGCCGAGAGGAGGAGTTACATATGTAGGATAATGCATAAGGAGATAGACCATGCAATGTTTAATAGGAAAAATGGCCCTCTAAGCTATGAAACTCATGAAATGTGGCATAAGACTCCTGATTCTACACAAGAAAATTACCTTCATTATTTAGCCCCTTTCAGAACATCCCACAACTAATTAGGGACAAATATCATGATTTAAATGAGGAGGGATTGTATACATGCTCTATCATGCATTGCCTATATCCCTAATCATTTGGATTCTTCTAGAGGTGACCCATCACTACCTATAGTTAAAGAAACTCCTCTTTCATTTAGCCCTCACACTTGGCCTCAAATTTGAATTTAGTTTTCCATGAAAATACATATATAGGAGTGAATGACACATGTTAAGGTCTCATATAGCCTTAAATTCCTTAGGTTTACCTTAAAAATTCATCCACTTGAAGTTCTCGCCCTTCTCACTATCTTGCTTACTTTTTCAGTTTGACTAGTTGAGATGTGTATACACATAATATTTTCAACCTTTTATAAAATACTAATGCTTTACATCTTTAAAGAACACATAAATACTCAATCCATCTAAGTATAAACCCTAAAGGTGCATCAGCAAAGGGGTGGGAAGACCTTTGGTGCTTCACAAGATTGTTGTCCCTTATTGCCACATTATTACCAATCTAACCAACTCCTAAAACCATTCCCTAATCTATTCCTCCTCCCTTGAATACTCTTCCAGTACTTTCCTCTTTTCATCCCTCCTTTTCTTATTTTAAACCCATTTTGGTAAGTTAGTTGTACTAGGTTGACTAGGTCGGCCCAGTACAATTTAGGGGTATTTTTCACTTTCTTAGCTTGTTAGCCTTTCAATTGACCTAGCTTAAACCTAGTGAATTATCCCAAAAAACACACTAGGTTGATTGGGTTGACCCTGTATAGCTAACATTTCTAGGAGGATTTAGGGAAAGATCTACCTATATAGACAAGATCATTTCATCATTATTTCGTATGTGCAATCAAGAGTTATTATTCACTCATGCTTCTTCATAATCTACTCTTCTACCATTCTACTCGATGAGACTTAGCTTAGGTTTCTTATTTGGAGAATCTAATCTTGTGAATAAGTCTTGGATGTTTTGGCCTTTATTAGTGATCCTTACAAACCAAAATAACCTCTTGTGAAGCCCCTTTGGCCAAGGGAGAAATTGAGTCTTGATGGGTTAATATTCAAGTCAGCATATTCTAACTTTATTCTCCTCTCTTTTAGTAGATACAAGTAGTATAAGTGTTAGCTCAAATAATATTGTCTTTCATATTTCATGTATTAGGGTGTTACTCATACTTATTTTAATTGAAGCTTCTTATACATATTTTTTATATCATTTCTAACCCCCACTTTGTACCAAAAACTTTGGTGTGTACTAGATTAGATTTAATTTCTTGTTATTAGAATAAGTGAATGATTTAAACCTTAGGACTCCATTAGGGTTGTTATGTGATTGTGTTAGACTGTAGGCTTTGGAACCCTTCCTAGCATGATATATTATGAGAAGTGATCCCCTAATCAGGTCTATCAGATCCCCACATTGGTCATTCTCCAACTTAACAAATTTATCCCAATAAAAAGTGTAGGTATGCTCTATCTTCTTCGAGCCAAGATTGATTTATAGACATGATGCATTTCTAATTGCATTTATTCTGATGAACCCGATGTGAATCCCATCTCACTATTGGTTGGATTCACATTTCCATTTTTCTGGTGAACCTGACATTAATTCTATCCCACCACTGGTTGGATTCATGTTTCCATTTTTATTCTTAGTATTATTTTTCATATATTTGTTGTACTAGATCAACCCAATCGATCCTATATCTTTTTATACCTACCTATGGACTCAGATATAGTACTAGATCAGCTTGGTTGATCTTGTACTCCTATTTCATCTTTTTCCAACCTCTGTTTGTTGTATAGCATCAACTTAGTTGACCCTGTACTATTTACAAACCCTTTTTAACCTCTATCTATTGTACTGGGTCAACCCAATCGGCCCTATACTATTTTCTACCTTTTTTATTTGTCAATTCAATTCCCTATATGTCTAACTTAGTTCTTTATTTGCCTGACTTAGTTCTTTGTATCTACCTATTATTCTTCTTGCTTAGCATTCTTTTTATTTCCTCAAGCATCATATCCCCTATTAGACTCTTCTTAGATAACTTAAATCCATTTATACACTATATGGGGTTCTCTTTCTTTCTTATCTTTTATTGTCTTTTCTTCCTCTTTTCAATTTTTGGGGCATCTTGTGATGTCCATCCACACATTACTCTAGCTTTTGGGGCATCTTGTGATGCCCACCCACATGTCATTTAAGACTCTGGGGCATCTTTTGATGCCCATCCCTACATCCACTTACCCTTTGGGGCATCTTGTGATGCCCACTCTTATTCTCCATTACATGCTACCAAACTAATTTAACTTCAAAAAACATTTTGAGACACATAGGCTTATCTCTCACATGCTCATCCTTGATATAGATGTTAATTTAGGATCCTTCCCTTCTTTTCATGCCTTCTATATCCTATCTCTCTAACACTTTTTTTAGGTTACCTAAACACGGGTCTTTACCTTTGTAGCAAGTTTCCTCTCCTTTCACAAACCTTTAGTCATTCCTCTTGGTATTTTTGTTTTAGATGTACCATAGTATTCTTTATCTTCTTGCATTTTCCCTTGTTTTTTTCACCCCTTAGGTTTCTCTTTTGTGAGTTACTTTGTAAGACTGTGAATAGGACCTACCATTCCACACAAAACCACCATCTTTTATTTTTCACTTAATTTCTACTTACTAATGTTGTTTTGGCATCCCTTGGATTTTTATTTTGTGAGTTGTCGTGTGAGACTGTGGATAGGACCTGGCCCTCCCTCACAAAATTAACATCTTTTTGCTTATCTCTTTCACTTTATTTTTCATCTTAATTTTTGGTACCCCCATAGTTTCTCTTTTATGTAGTTGAAGTGTACAACTATGGATAGGACCCAACCCTCCTCATAAAATTATCATCTTTTCATGTTCTTGATCCTTATTCTCAAACTCTAGTTTTTTCTTCTTTTGCTAGATAGAATCTGCACAATAATTTTTTGTTAGTATGTTTTCCTCAATTCCCTCATGCTTATAATAAGGAATCACACTTTTCTGTCATTATATCCCTATTTTCCCTTGGTCATATTTTTTATGATTTGAAGTAATTCAAATTGTTCCATGTGTCATTCCTCTTGATTTCCCCTTCCTTTCATCTCCACATTGGGTAAAACAAGGTCGAAGTCAATATAGCACATTTATTTCACCTAGATTTATGAGACTCTTAGACCCCATTCTCTCTGAAGTTCTCTCTCTTAGTAACCTTATCCCAATTATTCAAATGAAAGTCATATTTAGCACCCATGATTAGTTTTCCAAATTTTTATGAAGGAGGAATCTTAAAAAATCCATCAAGAAAGTTAAAAGCCAAATCATTTGAAACAAAAGGAAATGATATCTAAAAGGCAACATAAAAATATTAAAATTCAAAATCACACCAAAATACATGATTACAAGCACATATCTTATCTCTAATAAAATCTCAAACTCCATAATTGGCCTCACATAGAGCTGAGGTCCTTTGGGGTGTGGTAGGCTAGTAGATTGGAATAGGGGATTTTAAAAAAACTCTATGGTGCTACCTACTTTCTCATACAAGTACCCAATCTTCGTAGTAGACCGATGACTTTGTAAGGGGTCCTAAAGAATGGAGAACATGTTGTGGGGAGGTAGGTCTATTTTAATTTTTAAGCATATAGACTTCATGGGATGATCTATATACTTCATTTGTTGACCCAAGACTTGTGTAGCTAATAAAAGTTCTTCATAGTCCTTAAGGTCGAAAGTCCTCTTGTTTTGACAAAACTAATTTGAGTGTCTTGACTTCGATAAAGGGTTACTCTACCTTGGTTTTTACTTCAGTCTCCCCTCCACCCATTTAATTTTCCCCCCTTGATAGACAAATTATGATTCTAAATCTATTTTCCTTTCTTCTTTAATTCCTTCTTCTTCATCTGTTAAAAACATGTTAGCACTATTTTGTTTTAGTTTTATCTATCCTTAAAGAAAAACATGTTTGAGAAACTCTGGATTCTTCTTTCTTTAAACCATGATTTACATTTCTAGACTTACTTTACTTTCCTTTTACCATTTGTCATTATTTTATGTTCCTGTTATTACAGACACTTGAGTTCAAACCCTTTTTCCATTATTGAGTGTGGTTAGCTTGTTACTTATCACTCATCAATGGTGTTTTCCATTTTATGTATCCTTTTTCCATTGTTAAGTGAGATGTGGATTGTTACTACTCACTCATCAATATTATTTTACCATTTTATTTAGTATTTTACCATTCATTTATTTTTATTTTACCATCTTGTTTGACTGTATCCTTGGTTTGACTTTATGAGTTTGCCTTTATTACTTAAGGATAGTTTGTTTGAGTTTTTAGTCTTTAGTAGCCTTGGATTTTTTGTTACCTGATTTACTCTTGTTTTTGACTTGGTCATTTGGTATAACATAACACTTGTCACCCTATCTTACCAAATTTCCCAAGTGCATCCCATCCTCATAGCACCATCTATCATGATTTTTCCTACATTTGTTTGTTTTTACTCTTTAGTTTTATATTCTTGGGTTTGTTGAAAGCAACTTCTACACCCTACACAATAAAAACTAATAACACAATAGATAGCCATTCCATGATAAAGGTAAGTCAAGGTATGCATTACATTTACTTTTTAAATTAGTTTCCTTTTCAGTCATTTATTTTTAGTTATTTTTGATTTAAAATACTATAACTTTTTTTAGCATCAACGTTGTGTGTTACTATGTTCTTTCTCGAAGCACCATCCCCTATTGCACCTTAGTGACATGTGATGAGCTTCAATTGGGGAATATGTATACACATAATATTTGAAAACTTTTATCAAATATTGATGCTTTATGTCTTATAAAAACCCATCAAGACTCAATCTCTCTGAGTGCATACCTTAAGGGGTGCATCAAGAAAGGGGTGGGCAGACCTTTGGTGCTTTGTAGGATTTTTTTCCCTTATTACCACATTATTACCAATCCAACTAGCTCCCAAAACCTTCCCTAAGTAATTTCTCCTCCCTTGAATATTCCTCCAATATTTTCCTCTTTTCATCCCTCCTTTTCTTATCTAAAACCCATTTTGGTTAGTCAGTTAAACCAGGTGGACTAGGTCCACCTAGTGCAGTTTAGGGGTATTTTTAACTTTCTTAACTTGTTATCCTTTTGATTGACCTAGCTCAAACCTAGTGAATTATCCCTAAAAATACACTGGGTCGATTGGTTAATCATGTATAATTAATGTTTCTAGGAGGATTTAAGGTAAGATCCACCTATATATACAAGATAATTTCATCATTATTTCATATAAGTAATCAAGAGTTATTATTTGCTCATGCTTCTTTAAAATCTTCTCTTCCACCATTCTACTTGAGAAGACTTAGTTTAGGTTTCTTATTTGCAGAATCTAGTCTTGTGGATAACTATTGGATGTTTTGGCATTTCTTAATGATCCTTACAAACAACAACAACCTCTTTTAAATCCCCTTTGGCCAAGGGAGAGATTGATTCTCGATGGATTCACATTTAATTAAGTATATTCTAACTTTGTTCTCCTCTCTTTTAGTAGATAAAAGTAGCATAATTGTTAGTTCAAATAATACTATCTTTCATATTGCATATATTAGGGTGTTACTCATACTCACTTTAATTAAATTTACCTATACATATTGTTTATATCATTTCTAACCCCAACTTTGTGCCACAAGCTTTGGTGTGGACTAGATTATATTTACTTTCTTGTTATTAGAATAAGTGAATGCTTTAAACCTTAGGACTCCATTAGGGTTTTTGTGTGATTGTGTTAGACTGTATGATTTAGAAGCCTTCCTAGCATGATATATTATGATAAGTGATCCCCTAATCAATTCTATAATATCCCCACATTGGTCATGTTCATGCTTAACAAGTGTATCCCAATCGGAAGTGTAGGTATGCTCTATCTTCTCTGAGCCATAATTGATTTATAGACATGATGCATTTTTTATTACATACAAGATGAAGTTGATTGCATAAATATTTGGGACTTTTTATGAGGTATGGAATGGTCATGGTGAGTTATATTAAGTCATGATTTCACTCTTAAAGTTGATTGCATCCTTTGGAACAACCTAGAACCTATAAAACATCAAAAATAGTCAAAAAGAGCCAAATTCCTTTCTATTCATATAAGTATAGAATAATTCAATAGGATGGAGGGAAGCACTATAAAGCCCTCTATATCATCCAATCACTTTCATGGTAATTATTGTCCATTAGGATAGCTTTTCTTCTTCATTTCCTTCATCGGGTCCTTATTCAAGGTTTTTTAGGGTTTTAGATAGTTTTGACCTTTAATGATGTTTCATAAAGGTCTAACATTCAATCCTTCAAAAATATGCACTAAAACCTTATTATACATCCTCTCTAACTTCTCTAAGCTTACTAGGCTCCCATGTAAAGTCTCCAACTAGATGTGAGCTTCTAAAACTGTCCACTTGAGCTCTTTCCTTCATTTTGCATAGGCTTGAGCTTGTCTAAAGCCAAAAGTGAATTCCCTATGGATCCTTTTGCATTATATAAGATTTTAAACATATTGTATACCCACATAAATGTTGAGTTATGGAGCTAAAAGCTTCAACTCTTTGCAAACAGGTGGAACAGGAAGGTTGCTGAGATACAGGAGCACCGGCGTCGGTAGCAGGACCGATGTCGGTCGTGACCAGTGCAAAAGGCCACCGGCGACGGCAGGGAGTCGGCCGACGTCGGCAGAACCAGACTAGCAGGGACCAACGTCGATCGCCTGTGTGTTCCAGAACTGCTCGTTACACGGACAGTTTGTTAAGTGAATGAAGTGTTTGCATGTAAAGGCCAGTTAGAGTCTTTGGTTGTGAGGATAATTATCTAAATTAAGAGTCTAAGTTAGTGTTTGAATTATGGATCTATTTATAGACCCATTGGCATGTATTGTAATTAAGGCATGAGATAGAAAGGAAGGCAAGTAAGTTGCTTCCATTGTAAGATCATTGAGTTATAGGTTGTTGTAAGCTCATAGGGGATCTACATGTGAGTATGGTCTATTGAATTGCAGGTTGCAGGTTCATGGGAGATCAACTTGAAGTACTTTTAAGTGCTTGGTGAATTGGCAGGGTTATTACTGACTAGTTGGAGAGGTGAACACCAATTCTGTTTATGAGTTGGTTGTTGGGACCATTTTTTGTGTAGGAGAGTGTTGTGTGAGAAGAATTACTGTACACTTGAGGTGTGCCAAACCTCTGTAAGGTGAAAGAGTGTGGCAGCTCTTTGTTGTATTCTTTTTTGTAAAGTGTTAATACAAGATAGTGTATTGTCTCTCATATTCTGTGCTATTGGTGAATTCTAGCTATTTGTGTTTTTGGTTATTTCTGCATTTATAATTGCTTATATTTATTAATCATACTGTGCTCTTTCTGAGGAGCAAGATCCAACAAGAGGAATCAGAATAGAGGTGTGTTTGTTCTTGGACTTCCCTGACAAGTGGTATCAGAGCTTTTGGTTGGGATACTAACAGATTGGATTAGATCTGGTTAGTGTGTTTTGATTATAGGTACTCACAGGGTTTCTATTTGAGTGGGAGTTGAGCAATGATAGAAGACAGTAAGCTACGGATGGAAAAGTTTAATGGCAAGAACTACCAATTATGGAGGATGCAGATTGAGGATTATCTGTATCAAAAAGATTTGTACTTACCATTGGGAGGGGTTATTTGCAAACCCTCGGATATGAAAGATGAAGAATGGGAGGTTCTTGATCAGAAGGCTCTGGGATCTATTAGATTGAGTCTTGCATCATCTGTGATTTCCAGCTTATCACATGTAAGACAATGGTGGAGTTGATGGAATCTTTGGCAAATTTATATGAAAAACCCTCAACTTCTAATAAGGTATTTCTTATGAAGCATTTATTTAATTTGCAAATGTTGGAAGGTGGATCTGTTCATAGCCATCTTAGTGATTTCCATGGTTTGGTAAACCAGTTAAGTTCAGTCAATATTGTATTTGATGATGAAATTAGAGCTCTCTTAATCTTGTGCTCATTACCTGAAAGTTGGGAAGGTTTGGTAATGGCAGTTTCTAATATTGTGTCTCCTTCAAAAGTCTTAAAAGTGGATGATGTTGTGAGTGTGATCTTGAATGAAGAGATACGCAGGAATAACACAGGTGAATCATCAGGAAATGCTTTGAGTGTTGAAGGTAGAGGAAGGCAAAGAGAAAAGATAGAGCATGGGAGATCAAGGTCCAAGACAGGCAGAAGATCCAAGTCCAGGTATGGCAGAATAACCTGCTGGAAGTGTGGAAAGCAAGGGCACTTAAAGAGAGATTGCAGATCGGGTACAGATCAGCATGAAGAACATGAAGAAGAAGCAGATGTTGCAGATTACGCTGCACGGGATGCTTTGGTATGTTCTTTGGATAAAGTAGAATCTTGGGTTTTAGATTCTGGTGCCTCTTTTCATGCATCCCCACATAGGGAATTTTTTCATGAGTATGTCCAGGGAGATTTTGGAGAAATTTATGTAGGGGATGGTAAGCCTTGTCAGATTGTTGGCAAAGGGAAAGTGAAGCTAAAACTGTAGACAGGTAACACATGGGTGTTAAAAGAAGTCATGCATGTCCCAGTTCTGGAGCAGAATTTAATTTCTGTTAGAAGTTTGGGTGATGAGGGTTACACAGTAACTCTCACAACGGACTCTTGGAAGGTTACCAAGGGTACACTTGTTGTAGCTAGAGGTAAGAAAGTAGGTACACTTTACCTATCTACTTGTACTACTGATTCTCTTTCTGGGTTTTCTACTTCAGCTGTAGATTCAGAGATGTAGCTTGATAGGCTTGGTCACATAGATAAGAAGGAGATGCTTGTTCTTGAGTCAAAGGATATGCTTTTGGATTTGGAAGGTATGGATCGTGGTTTCTGTATGTAGAAGAAGAAGGTAACATTTCTTGAGGAATCTGATGTTAGTGACAAGAACAGAAAAGCCTTGGTTTTCAAGGAGAAGATGACGGACAGAGTTCAGCACAAGATGCAGAAGAATTTTGAGCAGAGCAAGGGTGATTTGGACAAGGATTTGATCCAAAAAGAGCTTGCAGGAAAAAGTCAGGTCTCACAAGAAAAACACAGAGACCGACGTCGGTAGGAAAACCGGCATCGGCATCCAAACAGGGATCGACGTTGGTTATGTGCAGACCGACGTCGGTGACTCAGGGCAGATATTGATCGGCGTCGGCCAAGGGAAACCGATGTCGGCAAGGTGGCAGTCGCAGGAAACTGACTTCGGTCGTCTGCAGACTAAGATGTGATCGGCATCGGTTACTGAGATGAATTTTGGGTGGATAGCAAGCTGTCATGGAGTCTCAAGTGCCCATATTGAGGACTGAAGGTGTAAGTAAGTTCTTAAATTTGTCATTTCCCTTCTTTACACTACTTGTTGCTCACATATGGCATAGGACCAGGAAGTTGTTGAAGAAGCAGAACAGGTAGATCCAGGAAACAGTGGGAGCTAGGCATGGATGAGGATGTGATTCCTTGGAGGAGAACCAAACAGGTGTTTTGGGTAGAGTGGCCAGCTGGAAGTAAGCACTGAGAGACGAATGGATGTTCAGGATAAAGAAGAGAAAAAATGGATACGTGAGATGGAAGATCAGGGTATATGGTCTTGTATTAGCTGCAGGGCAATGGAGTTTTGATCATTGTGTTTCTCTTTACCAGGTTGGATAGTATTAGCTACACTATCCTATTTTTGTATGATGTGCTTGTTGTAGGGTTACATATACAGGTATTGTTGAACTAAAGGTAAAGCTAGTTCAGGTGTTTGTCATAGAGAATCTGGGAGCAGTAAGATTCTTTGGCATGAGTGTGTTCTAGAGACATGGTAGGTCATTTGTTGACTTTGTTTCAGGATGATTGTGTGAAACTGGTTAGCACGCCGATGGTTGGATAGTTCTATGAACAGGTGTCCTGATTCACATAATGAGGTTGATTGCATGGTATGTACTAAACCTGAGTTTTCCCAAGCAGTGGGAGTTGTCACAAGTTGGAGCCAATCCGGGAGAGAACCATTGGAGGACAGTTCAGTGGATTCTTACAGGGACTAGCAGCAGGTGCACATGCTATGCAGGTTCAGGTTATTTTCTACATGGTTTGTAGATGTGGATGTGGTAGGTGATTTGGATGACAGGTTTTACACTACAGGTTTGTGGTGGTTGGTCTTCAAGAGTGGTCTTAAGGAGGGATACAAAGCCAAGGGAACAAACTAGACTAAGTACAGGTATAGGTACAGGTTGTAGCTGTTTATCTCCAAGTGGGAGATTGTTGAGTTGTGGAGCTAAAAGCTTCAACTCTTTGCAAACAGGTGGAACATGAAGGTTGCTAAGATACAGGAGCACCAGCATCGGCAGTAGGACCGACATCGGTCGTGACCAGTGCAGAAGGCCACCGGAGACGGCAGGGAGTCGGCCGACGTCGGCAGAACCAGACTAGCAGGGACTGATGTCGGTCGCCTGTGTGTTCTAGAACTGCTCGTTACACAGATAGTTTGTTAAGTGAACGAAGTGTTTGCATGTAAAGGCCAGTTAGAGTCTTTGGTTGTGAGGATAATTGTCTAAATTAAGAGTCTAAGTTAGTGTTTGAATTATGGATCTATTTATAGACCCATTGGCATGTATTGTAATTAAGGCATGAGATAGAAAGGAAGGCAAGTAAGTTGCTTCCATTGTAAGATCATTGAGTTGCAGGTTGTTGCAAGCTCATAGGGGATCTACATGTGAGTATGGTCTGTTGAATTGCAGGTTACAGGTTCATGGGAGATCAACTTGAAGTACTTTTAAGTGCTTGGTGAACTGGCAGGGTTATTACTGACTAGTTGGAGAGGTGAACACCAATTCTGTTTGTGAGTTGCTTGTTGGGACCATTTTTTGTGTAGGAGAGTGTTGTGTGAGAAGAATTACTGTACACTTGAGGTGTGCCAAACCTCTGTAAGGTGAAAGAGTGTGGCGGCTCTTTGTTGTATTCTTTTCTGTAAAGTGTTAATACAAGATAGTGTATTGTCTCTCATATTCTGTGCTATTGGTGAATTCTAGCTATTTGTGTTTCTGGTTATTTCTGCATTTATAATTGCTTATATTTGGTAATCATACTGTGCTCTTTCTGAGGAGCAAGATCCAACAAGAGGAATCAGAACAGAGGTGTGTTTGTTCTTGGACTTCCCTGACAATAAACATTTTATAATCTATTGTAGTGTTCACCCAAGGTTGGAATTGAAATTGACCTCCCATTTGGGCTTTAGGCCTAAACCATGCCTAATAGGCCTATTTGCATCCTTGAAGTTCTAAACCATCTTGTTGAGATTTTTAATTATGTTCAAGGTTTCTAATTTTTTCCTGTGCATGGAAAAAAATTAAAATAACCTTTAAATGTATAATTATTCTTTATCTCATCCCCTAATCTCCATTCTCCAAAACTGCAAAGTTTGTGTCCTAAGAAAGTATCCTCTGTCTGAGATAAAACAAAGGGTACTTCCCCTAATTCCGCAGACAAAATATATGTTGGAGGGGATTATCTAAGTTTTGGATATGATATGTAAAAAATTTTGTCCTTTTATAAGATAAATATACCCTCTAACTCTGATCTGGGCAATAATTCAGGTGATAATTCAAGTGACGGGTCCACCCCAATTGATGACGAAACTTCTGGGAGCCATAACTTTTGCACCATACCTCCAATTGACTCATCATTTGAACCATTAGAAAGATAATAATGAGGATAATTTAGTGAGATGTCATGGATCTTTTCTTGATTAAGTTTGACCCAATAAAACCCAATAGAAGTGCCCCAAATTTTAATTTTAGTAGTGCAGTCTAAAAATAATAAGTTTCTAAAAATAGTAATTTCTTGAATTTTGTATTGTTGTAAATCATGGAAGTAGAAAAACTTAATCTCCCTTGATATTGGTGACCTTACACATCCTCCTCATACCTTTAAAACATGTATAAATGAATATGTAACCCAAAATGGAAATCAGACATCTCTTCTCAAAGATAGGTATATGTTTGGGTCTACAAATTTGATCAATAAAACATCACTTCTCAAAGATAGCATTATTTAAATTGTTTTGTTCTTGTTTCTTGAATTATATTTCAACAAAATATTTTGAGTTTTGGATAAGTGGTATCAGAGTGGTTTATCTTTAAAGTGTATGATCCCAAGAATGTGGTCAGATCACAAGAAGCTTGGGTGGAAAATAGAACTGACAGACTATCCACCTAGTCACTCCAAATGACTTCAAATGGCAGACAACACTAAGACATCTGATCCTTTCGAGGAAATGGTGAATGAAGCCCTAAAGTAGTAGCAAGCATAGATGCTACAATAATTCACTCAAATTCTCTAACAAATCTTGATGGCAAATTCTAGCTCCTCATCTGCACCCCCACATCCTTTCAGTGCCCCAGCACCCTTCAAGGTTCAGGTGAATTTTGATATCCCTAAATTTGAAGGCAAAATCAATGATGATGTAGTAGAAAATTGGTTGGATCAATTGTCATATTATTTTTCTATAAATAAATTCACTGATAAAGAGAAGATCACCTTTGGTCTTTTGAAAGCATAATTGC
Organism: Torreya grandis; assembly: GCA_037957365.1. Classification (NCBI taxonomy): domain Eukaryota; kingdom Viridiplantae; phylum Streptophyta; class Pinopsida; order Cupressales; family Taxaceae; genus Torreya; species Torreya grandis. Next base: position 2,763,818 of record JARHVA010001305.1, on the reverse strand, counting down.
CTATCAAAAATTGGTGGGAAGTGTACAGAAAAGAGATTTAGTGCAGATGATATTGGGCTTGAGGTGAAACCTACCTGGGATGATTTAATAGAAGCTATAAAGGAAGAATACTACCCCATTGGAGCATATGGTGATCTGTATATAGAGTGGCAACAACTTTACCAAGGTAAAGAATAGTCTATTCAAGATTACACTGACATTTTTCATTCTCTATCTATGAGATTGGGCATCCAAGAAAGTGAGAAACACAAGGTTCTCAAATATCATGGTAGACTACAATGGTACATACGGGGAGGAATAGAAATCTTCAATTTGAAAACCATCGGTGAGGTGTACAAGTTTGCATTGAAAATTGAGTAGAAACATGGAAGAATAAATACAAAGAGTCAGCCTTCAAAATAGAAAAGTGACAAAGAAGGTCAAACACAAGGCCAAAATTGGAAGTAAAAGGAAGGAAAGACTAGGAAGTGGTGTGATTATCACAAATCTGGAACTCACTCCAAAGAATAATGTTGAGCCATCAAGTCCTTACTTTCTAAATCACAATCCTCAACATCTACTACTCTACCTCATATAGACCCTGCAATTGAAGAGATTGAGGAATAAATTGTAGATGCTGAGCCCGAAGCCATTGTTGCTTCATCACAGACCCATGAGGAGAGGCTAGATGACAAGGAAAAGTTGTTTCACTCTAAGTTATGGGTGAAAGGTAAGCCTCTACATTTCATTCTTGATAGTAAAATTTAAAAGAATTAAATCTCTGCTAATGTTGTGAAAAGCCTAAATCTGTCCATGAAGCCTCACCCAAATCCATATAGTATTGGATGGTTGAGTCCAGGGAGAAACCTCCATGTCACCCACCAATGTCTTCTCTCATATGCAAGAAAACCTTTCCATGATGAGGTCTTATGTGATGTGGTCAATCTAGATCTTTGTGATGTACTCTTTGGTCAGCCATTCATGTATTATCAGCATGGCATCTATGAATCAAGAACTTGAAGGATCACTCTCACTCTTGGAACATGGTGCTATAGGGTACTAGAGGTATCACCTTCTACATCTGTCTCTTTGATTAGTGCCAAGAAATTTGTTCTCATGCTTGTCAATCCACAAGAATCCAAAAGGGATGATGTTACAGCCTTGAATACACAAAAAAAAAATAGAAGCAAATAGATACCAAGCTGAATAATTTCACAGCCTTCTATCCATAGATTGATGGTCAGACAGAAATGGTGAACAATCGAGCCCTACACAGTTCCATAAATCACAGTCCATTCCAAGTATGCATCAGGAATCAAATCAAAATAAAACTACCACACTTGATGAAAAATCTTGATGTAATGGGGACCATTGCTTCTCAAGAAGGGAGGAATGATTTGGGCAATAATTCAGGTGACAATTCAGGTGACAGGTCCACCCCAATTGATGAAGGAACTTCTAGGAGCCATAACTTTTGCACTGTAGCTCCAATTGACTCATCATTCAAACCATTGGAAATATAAGAATGAGGATAATGTGGTGAGATGTAATTCAGCTCCACTTAATTAATTTTTACCCCATAAAACCCAATGGAAGTGCCTCAAATTTCAATTTTAGTAGTGTAGTCTAAAAATAGTAAGCTTCTAAAAATAGTAATTCCTTGAATTTTGTATTATTTTAAATAGTGGAAGTCAAACCAATTAATATCCCTCAATATTGGTGACCTTACACATCCTTATCATACCTTCAAAACATGTATAAATGAAGATGTAACTTGAAATGGAAATCAGACATCTCTTCTCAGAGATAGGCATATGTTTGGGTTTGTAAATTTGATCAATAAAACATCTCTTCTCAAAGATAGAATTATTTTAATTGTGTTTTTATTGTTTATTGAATTATATTTCAACCAAATCTTTTTATTTTTGGATCAAATGCCTTCAATACCTAATACAGACTGTCAAGAAAGGGACTATGTGCATGATTTAAGGAGATAGACTATGTGATGCATCATTAAATTTCTCACTCTACTTTGTATCCATAATGAGAGTGTAATGAGGTGTCCTTACCTATATTTTATTCTATTTCAATCATTTAAATCACCAAAATTCCTTAAAACTCTACTTTGTTCACTCCTTACCTTGATTGGCCTAGACTGAGGTCATATAACTATGACTATGTTTCTCCCTCCTATAAGTGGTCTTGCATGATTTAAGGTTGAAGTCAATATTTATAAGCTTATTTATAATATAATAGGGTAATTATAAATTTTTTTTGACCCATATATATCATACTTATTCAATTCCAACGTTCACAACCCCCAAACTTGCTCACTATTCATCACAGTCAATCACAACCAACTATGTTAAGGAAAAAGAGCCTGTAGGTGGACATTTTGATCTCTTGAAAACTGTTCCATATGATACATTACCCTTATAAGGTCTTAGGATATTTTATTTAACTTTTAAATTTCTCTTTTCTATTTATTTTCCATGCTTAGGCTTGAGTCATGGACTGTGCATACCTACAGTCAATCGTATGTGGTCTTTTTGGGCCAAGGTATACCTGTAGGTGTACCTACTAAGACAAAAGACCTAGTTATCCAACTCAAGTTTTATATTACTTGGAACCAAATTCCCTTCCAAAATAAACAAGGTTACCCAACATGCAAATGTTCTTCCATGTTACAACTTTGGGGGTTAATGTCATTTTGACTTCAAATCCCATAGATGTCACTGTCTAAACTCAATGTTTAAAAGTGCATCATTGGGCCTTTCAACAACTACCTTCCCTTAATCATATACCCCCCAAATTTTGTATAAATTTTACCTTATGTGGGGGATACAATATATTCACATTTAGTTACATCTAGAATCTTGGTAACCTTGTTATATGATATCAATAAAATGGCAAGGTGCTTTGTTTCTGTCTTTTAGAGAAATGGTTTTTGAACATAGTCATTTCATCTTTGATCATGGTTTCCACTCCCATTTTCCAACCTAACACTTCAATCATGAATGTCATAGTATTCCCCACATCTTTTTCACTCTAGGAATGTTTCAAGACATGTTCAAACCTCCTCTAATCAACTTTTCCAAGTCTCTGCTAGTGTCACCTGTAGGTGGATATTCCAATGTGCAGGCAGTAGATGAACCTATAGGTAGTATGCATGGTTTCTGGGTCTCAATGAGGTTTGGACCCTTTTAATGGTTCCAAATACACTCCTCTCATTATATAAAATCCTATCCAACTCAAATATTCCCTCTCAATGTGACCGGTTCCCATGAGGGCACCTGTAAGTGCATCTATATGTTGTATGATTGTATGGGTGATAATTTATTTTCACATTCCCTCTTTTGCCAAGTGAAGAGATTTTACTTGATTATTCTTACTATTATAATGCGTTCAACACTTTATGACCTCAATCACATCTCCATGTATTTATTTCATAGTCTTGCACAACTCACCTAGCTGACTGTGTCTAATAGTCATGTAATAAATTGAATGTGTGGTATATCTCTTGGTTTTCACTCCATGGTTATTCCTTTGAGGATGAATTTGAATAGATAAGGTACCAGGAAGAGATTAAAAACATGAATTTAAGTCTACCACTATCCTTTGATAGCATTGCTAAGACATGAATATTCTAAAAATGATGGAAACCTATTTGCAACATAAAATCGTGTCTTCACTTGCAACTTGAGATGATTTGCCTATCAAAACACTTTGAAACATGAAACCAAGAATGGGTAACATGATTTGAATATTTTCATTCCCTATAGAATAAATTCCATCAACTATATTGTACATATTTATCGAAACAAGAATAAAACCTATAGGGTATGGGAAATAGTGAGTAGAAAAACATAGTCAACTTGTTAAAGATGGTTCATAAATAATAAGACACCATTCTCTACAATCAAAGAATAAAAGTAAAGCTGACCAAGTGTATCCCATTGGACATACAAAACACAAACCTATTGACTAGTTCTACATGTTTAGAAGGGTGAGGAAGGAGTAGAATAGAATTTGACCATTTTTAGCACTTAAAAAGTTTATCAAATGCTAAGCTAACTATAGGGAAGTTGTAGAGTCACTCCATAAGGTTTTCACATGTGTCACACTCCCTTATAGTTTTTACAAGTGCCAAACTCCTCCTTTTTCAACTATTTTCTTGATTTTTAATTAGGGAACCTATAAATTTCAGATCAACTGACATTATTGACATGGAATCTAACAAATTAGACTTTGGGAAAAAACACTAGGACACTTGGACACCTTAAAAATCATGCCACTTTCATATATGACCCTAAAATGACCTCTAAGTGACTCAAGTTGGCATAAGACTTAATTAGACCATGAAAAATGTACAAATGGCATAAAATTACATTTAATGGATAAAAAAACACCATATGACACTATACTAGACCTTTATACAAGTTTTTGACTATAGGGGGTTGACCAATTTTGACTTGCAGTCAAAATGGTCAACATTCTTGGCGATTTACCAAGGATGGTATGATTTATATGCCAAGACCAGTTGCCTAATCCTATCCATTGGGACATGAAGTCATGTGTACATAGGTTTGACACACAAATTTCCTTTGAAAACACACCAAACACAAGGAAAGACACACAAAACAAGGCAAACATAAAAGAAACACACGTGTTCACTAAAACACTTTTGAAACACAACATAACTAAAAGAGAATACACACACACCTATTATACTATTTACAAACCTCACTCTTGAGGTTAATAAACTTCTCATATCTCAACTAGGGTCAAAGATGATCCCCCTTACATCTTTGTCACTCCATAAAGTCAGAATAACATGCTCACCACCAATCATTTGCATATGTGTGTGGTCAAGAAGCCTACCACCTTTGAATCTTCTTAGGTCTGCAAGTGAACTATTTGGGACCTTCATGAATGATCTTTATTGTTCTCTAAGAACCTTGATTAGGGCTGAAACTATTTTTATCTCCATCATATCCATTGGATGCTATCTAAAAAAGTGCAGATTGGAGTGTATGATAGTCTTTTCAACCTTGTCTTCATTTAGGATAGGAAGTACTTGATGTTTGAAATCATCAAGCTCCTCTTCTTAATGATCCAATACCTTTGGATCTAACTCAACATTAGGTGGATATCCTAGATATTATTGAGGCACAACAACCTCTGCCTTAACCTCATTATCCATGTCTACAACTTCTTAGACACTAGCATCATCAAATTACTTCATGAGAATAGGTTAGCGATCAGCAGAATGACCTTCACCTTTATGCTTGATATACTACTTATCAACATGATCATTAGTCTTATCAGTAACCTTGACATTAAATATAGAATCTCTTAGAGAAAAGGGAGACTTACCCAACTTGTCAAACTTTTGCATATGGCATTAAGCTTGTGCCATAGTTCTTAATAATTCACAACATGAGACTTTTCTCCATGATTATTGAGATAATCAACATCATGTTTATTATAATCATTAACCAAATTAGATGTAGACTTATTAAGAGGAGAAGTAACATTACCAAGATGATCAAACTCATGACATGTGACATTAAAACTTTTCCACAAGTCATTCTCATTCACTTCATGAGTGTCATCATCCAAAGCATCCTCATCAATGGAAAGGATAAAGACATATTTTTTCCCACTATGATGCTCAATTAGATTCATCAACCTACAATTATCATACTCATGAATCATATAGTTACCTTCAATAACATGATAATTTTTGACACTTACCTCAACTCCTTCAAATGACTCTTCATGTATAATATAAGTTCCAAGGTCAATTTGTTCAAAGTATGTACAAGGATCATTTCCATATGTATCTACACCATATTCATTTAATAATATATTATAAATTCCTTCAATTTTAGAATCTCGATCATCCACATTAGGTTTTTCCTTCTCATTAATCACACAATTCAAGTTAGAGCTTGTTTCAATGTAAGGATCGATATGAAATCCTATAAGATGCTAAGTTATAATGGTCACATTGGTCCCATATCTTGTCCTAAATGCCAAGAAGGACCAATTATTTTATGTATATCCACCAATATTGGCTATAAAATCTCTTGAAAGGCAGATTGCAAAGTGAGTTGGGAGGTCAACAATAACTATGTCTTGAAGGATAGAAAAACTAGGAAAATCATGCAAGAAGACCTTCAAGTTTTTAATTAGTCCTATGGTCTTATAATGTGTACCATACAATTTGAGGAATCCTTTTCTATGAGGCTCATATTTTAGGCTAAACTTATCATATACAACTTTAGGCATGACTAAAGTAGAAGCTCCACTATCAACAATGCAATTGTGGACCAACTTGTCACCCACTGTGAGAATGAGATAGAATGGTGGAGGTTTATCAAGCCTAGTAGATGGTTCAGAAATGGTATTAGGTAAATTTTCAAGGATAACATTACTATGAATTTGACTTGAAGAGGAGGGACTAGTATAAATAGTGGACAATTGTTTTTGTAACAACTTTTTTTGGCTAGGTATATGGAGGACATCCCACAAAGAGATTGATGATTTGGAAATTTTCTAGGAATCCACTTTGTTTAGAGCATTAGTATTCACCTTTTATTGAATCCTTTGAGGTAAATAATTACTTGGAACTTGAGGAATTGAGACACCTTGAGCAGACCCTACCACATTTTGACTTTAAGGAGGTGTAGGAGCTTTTAGAACTATCACACTTATAGCCATGCTTTACTACCTTGGAGAAGGATTGGATGAGCTTTTAGGCATGCTATTTTCACCTCCTAGAGACTTTATTTTTGCCCTTGTATTTTTTACAATAGATCTTCCTTGATTGAGTACAAAAGTGTCTTTCACCAAGAAGTTGGTGAAACTTTCTCCATGGGTTTGTCAATCCTCATTTGCGTGCATCATTACCTCATATTTAAATGATAAGAGAGGAGTAAAACCTCCTTAATAAACCAAATATTTATCTCCACCTTAATTATCATCCATGAATTATCCTTGTTTCTAATCTTCTCATTACACCAAATTGCTATGCACTGGTACCATCTCTCTTACATTGGTGGTGGAGTTAGGATTGTACACATTGGCAACCCTATTGGGGTTAGGATTCCATTGACCTCTTACTCTTCCATATTATTTCTAATAAGGATATGAATTTTTATAGGTACCTTATTTCATATTAGCTTACTTAAGCTGAGATTTTAGCATTTAAATTTATACATATGGATGCATGACATTTTATTCCTTCTTAGGATCAACCTTATGCTTGGTAGTGGCATTAGGAATTTGAGCCACATCTAGAGTATTAGTTGAATTATGAGACAATGGAGGCATAGAAACCTTAGGAGGCAACATTCCAACTTGGATGAGATCATTCTTAGCTATGATACCAAATTCATATGCTTCGGGAAGATTGAAACCACCCAAGGATTGAAGCATGATAGAAATTTTGATACCAATGGCTCTTGAGTAGTTAGGGAACACAAAACTATGAGGTGGCCTCATGGGAAGAGGAAATCTACACCAAGTCTTTTAAAGCATCTCATTGAAGTCATGAATTATTTCTTTTGATCATGTTGAGCTGATGTATGAGAGAGAAATGGTCACTTTCATTTCCAAACCTTGAGGTCAACAACACTCCAAAATCATCCCATGATGTGATGCATCCATCTTATAGAGTCCCATACCAATAAATATCTTTACCTCTAAGGGAAATGCTAAGGATTCTAATGGTAATGTTCTCTTGAGTCATATTATGGATGCTACAAAAGTTAGAGACATCCCTAATGTCTTCACTAGGTGTAACATGACTTTCACTATTGAATATGAGCACACCTTTTGTGGCATTAGGAGAAATGACATCATATGCTTGAAGGTGAATTATATTTTTAGTATTGAAGGTGGGGAAATCATGATGTCTATCCATATATTCTTCAAGATATTCAATTACTTCAACCTTTTCACTTTCTTGGCTTCCTTGGCTAGTAAAATCCTCTTGGTCCTCAAAGGGCAGATTAGGATGAGGATATTGAACTTCAAGAGGAAGTTCAAGCTGAATAGGTGGATTAATGTGGTTGAAAACTCTATTAAATGATAACTGAATGAGAACCATGAATTATGATAACAATCTTATGACATTACAATGGCCTTAAATTAGATTTACCTTGATGGAGTCACCAAATGCTAAGTAACACATTAATTTGTAGTTGATGTTGTCAAAACCAACATTCACCTTGATAAGTTATCTTGAAGACAATGGTACCACTAGGCATGCCAAAACTATTGTCACCAAATCTTGCACCCTAGAAGAGGGTTTTCAAGCCTCTTCTTTATTTGGGCAACATAAGAACACTTTTAGGTATGTGGGTGTACTTATGGTGAAAGTGAGCCTCTAGATTTAAGGGCTAGCTCCCTGAATGTATCTTGAAATACTTATCACCTATCTAATGCTTGATTTTGGGGAAAAGAATTAGAGTTTGAATGAAATAAATATACTCTAATGGGGTGATACATGAATAGGTTTTCCAAATGACCATCATATTTTATCCACTAAGAATCAAAGCATACAAACTAGCTTCCAAATCTTAGAAGGTTTCTAACATGAGTGTTCCAATATAGAGGTGAGATGTATGAAGCAACACAATGAAAATGAACCATAGGGTAGATTGCACACTCTAAGGAAAACCATACACTTGAAAGAATCTAACATAGTTGAATACACTCTATATGACCTATTAGAATATGAACCCTTACACAAACATGAAAGGATAAGGGAAGAAAGGATAAAAAAATTCATTTTGCATCATCATACATCACTTACACACTTAGAAAATTGTTTAAGAACTTAATAATAGACTTGTGTTAATGTTCAAATGAAAAATACAATGTCATTTCAGTAGGGATTTGCCATACATGGTGTGGTACTAGACTACAAAGGCCAAAATGGTAGCTACTTATAGAACTTAAGAGAGAAGTGGGAAAAGAGAAGTCCAAAGGTCACTAGAACACTTGTCATACTAAGAGGATGAGTTACATATGTAGGTAAATGTAGTATTATATAGACCATGTAAGGTTTGATAGGACAAATGGCCCTCCAAGTTATGAAACTCATGAAATATGGCGTAAGACTCCTCATTTTACACAAAAAAACTACCTTCATCATTTAAACCCTTTTGGAATGTCCCACAACTAACTAGGGATAGATCTCATGATTGCACTGAGAAGGATGGGTTGTATACATTCTCTATCATGCATTGAATACATATGTAATCATTTGGATTCTTATGGAGGTGAGCCATCACTACCTATAGTCAAAGAAAATCCTCTTTCACTTACCCCTCACACTTAGCCTTAAATTTAGATTTAGTTCTCCATGAAAATCCATACAGAGGAGTGAATTACACATTTTAAGGTCTCCCATATATTTAGATTCCTCATGTGCACCTTAAAAAGTCATCCACTTGAAGTTCTCACCCTTCTCACTGTCTTGCTCACTTTGCTAGTTCGACTAGTTGAGATGAAGCTATTTGAAAAAATAATTGGGAGTTTTAATGAGGCATGGAATGGCCATGGTGAGTTATATTAAATATTTATCTCTCTCCCAAACTTGATTGCATCTTTTGGAACCTCTTAAAACCTGAAAAACATCAAAAATAGTCAAATAGAGCCAAATTACCTTATGTCTTTACAAGTAGAGAACACATTAGTAGGAAGGAGGGATACTTGGAGAATTTCTATATAATCCAATTAATTTCATGGTTATTATTGTCCATAAGGATATCTCATCTTCTTCATTTACTTCATTGGGTCCTTATTCAGGGTTTTATAGGGTTTTAGATAGTTTTGACCTTTAGTGATGTTTCATAAAGGTCTGACATTCAATCCTTCCACAAATTACACTAAATCCTTCTTAGATTCCCTTTATAACTTCTCTCAACTTACTAGGCTCCCATGCAAAGTCTCAAACTAGATGTGAGCTTCCAAAGCTATCCACTTGAGTTCTTTCTTTCATTTTGCATAGGCTTGAGCTTGTCTTAAGCTAAAAGTGGCTTCCCTATGGATCCTTTTGCATTCCAAAAGCTTGGACACATTTTTTATACACCCATAAATATTTTATATTCTATTGGAGTGTTCATCCAAGGGTAAGTTAAACTGACCTCCTATCTAAGCTTTAGGCCTAAACCATGCCTAATAGGCCTATTTGCATCTTTGAAGGTTTAGACCATCTTGTGGAGATTCTTACTTCTATGAAATGTTTCTCATGTTTTCCTATGCATGATACACCTTTTCAAACATCCTTTCAAGGTCTAATCATCCCTTATCTCATCCCCTAATCTCCATTCTACAAAACTACAAAGTTTGTATCCTAGGAAAGAACCCTCTGTTTGAGACAAAATAAATGGTAATTCCCCTACTTCCTTAGAAAAAATAGATGTTGGAAGGGCTTATCCAATTTTTGTAGATGTTTTGTACAAAATTTTGTCCCTCAATTAGATAAATAAACCCTCTAACTCCTTCAAGACCCAAGACAAATTGTGAAGAAAGGGACTATGTGCAAGATTTGAGATAGACTGTGTGATGCATCATTAAAGTCCTCTCTCTACTTTTTATGCACCATGATAATTTCATGAGGTGTCCTTACCTATCTTGGAGTCTCTTTCCATCATGTAAATCACCAGAATTCCTTTAAACTTTTCTTAATTAATTCCTTACCTTGATTGGCCTAGACTGATGTCATATAGCTATGACTATGTTTCTCCCTCCTATAGGTGGTCCTACATGTTTTAAGATTGAAGGAAATGTTTAGAGTCTTTTTTAGAATCTGTTAGGGTCATTAGACATTTGTTGGGACCCATCTATATCATACTTATGTACTACTAACATTCACAACCCCAAAACTTACTCATTGTTCATCACAATCAACCATAGTCAACTGTGTTAAGGAAAAAGGAGCCTATAGGTGGATATTTTAATCTATTAAGAACTGTGCCATATATCTTACCCTTCTGAGGTCTTAGGAGATGTTTAGTGAACTTTGAAAATGCTCTCTTCTATTGAGTTTCCATGCTTAGGCCTGAGTCATGGACTATGCATGCCTACAGTCAATCATAGGTGGTCTTTTTATACCAAGGTATACCTATATGTGTACCTACTAATCCAAAGAACCTAGTTCTCCAACTCAAGTTTGATATACCTATAGGTGCATCTCTATGTTGTATGACTGTGTGGGTGATAAGTTGATTATCACAGTCCCTCTTTTGCCAAGTGAAGGTCTTTTACTTGAGTGTTCCTAATATGATAATGTGTTCAACACTTTAAGACCTCAATCACAAATCCATGTATGTGTTTCATATCCTTGCACAACTCACCTAGCTGACTATGTCTCACAGTCATGGAGTAAACTGATTATATGGTATTTCTCTTGGTCGCCACTCCATGGTTATTCCTTTGAGGATGAATTCAAATAGAGGAGGTATTAGGAGGAGATTATAAACATGAAGGTACGTCTATCACCATCTTATAAAAACATTACTAAGACATGGAGGTTTTGAAAATGATGGAAACCTGCTTGCATCATAGAATGGTGCCTTCACTTGCAACTTGATATGATTTGCATATCAAAACACTTTGAAAAATGAAACCAAGCATGGGAAACATGATTTGAATATATCCATGCCCTATAGAATCAATTCCATTAACTAGATTGTATGGACATATCCAAACAAGAACAAAACCTATAGGGTATGGGAAATAGTGAACAAAAAAACATAGTCAAATTATTAGAGATGGTTCATAAAGAATAGGACACCATTATCTGCACTCCAAACATGAAAATGAATTTTAACAAGTGTAATATCACCCCCTAAAATAATTTGATATGAAACTTCTCCCACTAACCATACAAAGCACAAACTTGTTGATTGGTTCTGCATGTCTAGAAGGGCAAGGAAGGAGAAGAATGGTTTTTGACCATTTTTATAAATTCCAAAGATGATCAAATTTTGAGATAAGTCCATATAAGTTGGAAAGTCACCCCATAAGGTTTTCATACGTGTCACACTCCCTTATAGGTTATATAAGTTGCAAACTCCTTTTTGAGTTATTTTCTTGATTTTCAGTTAGGGAACATGCAAATTTCAGATGGACTAACATTATTGACATGGAATATGACAAATTGGACATTGGGAAGAAAAACTAAGATACTTTTAGACCTTTAAAACTATGTAACTTTCATAAAATGACCTCTAAGTGACTCAAGTTGGCATAAAACTTAATTAGATCATGACCAAGGCACAAATGGCATAAAATTACATCTAATGAACAAAAAAACACCCTGTGACACTATATTATACCCCTATATAAGTTTTTGACTATAAGAGGTTGACCCATTTTGACTTGTGGCCAAAATGGTCAATAGGTCCAACAAACCAATAACACTACACGACAATCCTACAAATATGAGTACAAAAGATAAGGGTGCGATAAAAATGAGTAAGGTATAGCTCCACCCATATCTTATACAAATAATACAACATTCATTGATACACTAGTATGATAACCTAATCAAATTATTCTATCTAAGGCATTGAGGAGGCAGTTTTCATGTTTACCTAAGATTACAGCTTCATTACTCCCATGGTTAATATAATGCCATCTTATATCTCTCCCTAATTCTATATAGGTTTATATGAGTAGACCTCTACCCAAAGGATATGATGTAAATACTTAGTGATATTATCATCAAGGACTAGGGCATTCTACAAACATATTATTTACCATGAAACATAAGATCCAAGATCTTATTGATGATCAAAATATTATACTTGATGACCCTTCAAAGGAATCAGGTTCACAACCTAGTGATCAATAGAAACATAAAATATTTATCAATTATTTGCATAATCATTCAAAAAATAATTCAAAATTACAATAAACTCATAATGCACACTAGGATTTTCAGAGTAAAAAAATTAAACAACATCCAAACAAACAAGATTTTACATCACATTATTCATGTGTGGTGCTTATTTTTGGCATAACCATATTTATCCTACACAAACAAAAATAATTCCATATAAGGCATTTTTAATAGCTTGGTTTTGATCTACATGACTTGGAAATACTCCTTGGAAGACATAATAATACTAATTTAATGTGGTCCTAAAGTAAATGAAACACAAGTTTGGATTATGCCTACCACATCTCTGTATGCATTTACACTGGGAACTCTTTGGTTATATCAAATGGAAGCTAAAATTGATCCAAATCAGTGAGGTATTGCCTTTTCTCATGAAGGAAAATGAATACATATTCTAAATGATAACATTATTTCTTCTACTACACATGTAAATCATGAGGAGGAACATGTTATGTACCATTCAACTTATCCAATCACGATACAAACAATGTCAAAAATCTAACTTAAGATTGAAAAGTTTAACATATTCTAAAAATACCAAAAAAAACAAAAACACCCAAAATCCAAAAATATTTTTGGCACCTACATACTCTATTAGATCCTTGGATTCTATGTGTTACTTCCATGTTGATGGATGTCATATCAACTATTTCTAAATACACATATGTGTCATACTTCTATTTGATTGTGATATATGCATACATAGATACATTATATATTCCTATTTCAAATGTTGGGCCTTCCCTCTACTCATGTTACATGGACATTAGGGGCCACCTCTATGATCATGATACTTATAGGTTATATCATTCTATGGTCACTTTACATTATCATGTTTGGAGCTCGTATACGTATTTACACATGCCTTTATCCATTATTATATCTTATACAAGCTACTTGATATAATATGCACTTGTTGTTTTGTGCTAACACATTTGATCCATGGGATACTATGATATGTTTATTTTCGCTGTTTATGATTTATTTTATGTACTTTCTTAAGTATATTTCCCTACTACTATCTTGATTAATTGAGCACTTGAATATGCTCATTTATTTATGACCCCTGTGTCTATGTGTGATTTATTTGACATTTGAATATGTCATTATTTTTTGTATTGATATTTGAATATGTCATCCTTATTTTTTTGGACATTTAAATAAGTCATGTACCTTTGATTGTGTGGCATTTGAACATGCCCTTGTTTTCAGTCCTCTAGGATCATTGTATGTTGACTTACTTTTGAGTGCTCTTGTGTGTGTGATTATTTGATTTTTGAGCTTGTCATATTGCTATCTAAATGTTTCTATGATATTTATCATGAATTTTAGGCCTTCATGTGATCACATTGATCTATATGCTTCAATGCTACACTTTCCTAGACATGTTCTCATATATGCTACATGGATCCATTCACATATTCTTATCCTTTTGAGGTTAGATAACTACCAATTTCTATTCTTCCCTCACTGCAAAGGGGGGAATATCATTGGGATCATGTCATAGAGGCATGTTCTCCACATTTGGAACAACTTTAAGAATTATTGGAGGCATGCTTTGGAAGCATGTTCTTCACACTTATTCAGTATTTGACAACTAAATTTAGTGGAGGCATGGTTTGAAAGCATGCTATCCACACTTATTTAGTATTAGACACACCTAGATTTAGTGGGGGAATGATTTGGAATCATTTTCTCCACACTTATTTAGTATTTGACACCTAGAATCAATGGGGGCATGCTTTGGAAGTATGTTATCCACACTTATTCAATATTCGACACACTCAGATTTATTGGAGGCATGTTTTGGAAGCATGTTCTCCACACTTATTTAGTATTCAACACACCTAGATTCAGTGGATGCATGTTTTGGAAACATATTCTCCACATTGAAATTTATTTCAATTTTTATATTTCTCCATATATAGTTGGGGCATTGTTTGGAAGCATGTTCTCCACACTTACACAATTTTTAAATTGGTAAAAACACACAAGTATATAATTCAGAATCATAATTTTAGTAGAATCATATACATTGGAACCATTGTTATCCACATATTCTACATGAGACATATATAAGGTGCATATTTTATTTAATGTGTGCCTAATATTTCAAAATATAAATCAATTTAAGATTTCAAAACACTCTCAAAGACTGTCACCACTCATTAGGTTGGACTTTTATAGATTATATTGAGCCAATCTACTACAATATTTGGTTCACTTTTTGGTATAATTGATATGATTAAATCACTCAATCTTGCCAACTATTTAGGTTAGACTTAATTGTATCATCCATCCTCACTAATTTGATACTTTGGGTTGACTTTATTCAATCATGCTCACCAAGTTATAAGTATGATTAGGTTGCATGGTTGAGCTAATCTCAATTGTCAGGTGGCAACTCACCTTTTCTTCAATTTTGTGGGCATTCCTTCAAATATTTCTCTATATCCTTAGATATATGCAATTTATAGATTGATATATTTTTTATAATCTCATTTTTAGTAATTCATAATGATACATATTTAAAATCAAGTTGTCAATAGGTAAGTTAGTTGCATCGATACACGTGTACTCCTAAACCTTTCTCTTTCAATTTCAATCATTTCAAATGTTTTCAATTTATGATTATATGCATTGATTATATACTATAACATACTCTTGGTTTCAATTAAATCATGAAAAAATCACTCAAGTTGGACTCACATAAAGGCAAGGTGTGTTATACACACCCAGACACACATTTGTTATCCTTTAAACCAATAATTTCATTACTAGATTAAAGGGGTAGATGTAGATGATATTTATGGATTATATAGTGTATAAATATAATATTTTTAACTTTTATCAAATACTAATGCTTTACATCTTTCAAGAACCCATCGAGACTCCATCTCTTTGAGTACATGCCCTAAGGGATGCACCAGGAAAGAGGTGGGCAGACCTTTGGTATTTCTCATGATTTTTGTCCCTTATTAGCACATTATTACCAATCCAACCAGCTCTTAAAACCATTCCATAAGCTATCACTCCTATTTTACACACTCCTTTAGTCTTTGTCCTCTTTCTATCCCTCTTTTCGTCACCTTGATCCCCCTTTCACCAGCTGATTGTACTAGGTCAACTGGGTTGACTTTGTATAGTTTTCAGCCTTTGATTACTATATAAGGTCAACTAGGTTGATCCTATACTATTTTTGGGTATTTTCACTTGAGGTCTTTGTTAGCCCTTTGGCCAACCTAGCTTGGGACCTAGTGATTTATCTCTTAAAAACCTACATGATTAACTGGTTCAACCCTGTATAACCAACATATCTGAAAGGATTTAGGGTGATATCTCCCTCTAAATACAAGATCATTTTATCATTATTTCAATGTGCAATCAAAAATTATTATTCATTCACACTTATTTACAATCTATTCTTCCACCATTCTACTTGAGGAGTCTTAGCTTAAGGTTTTTACATGGAGAATATACTCTTAGATGCTTTGACCTTTCTTAGTTATCCTTACAAACCACAACAACCTCTTGAAAAGTCCCTTTGGCTAAGGGAGAGATTGAGTTTTGATGGGTTCACATTTAGGTAAGTAAGAATAACTTTGTTATCTTCTCTTTAGTAGATAGAAGTAGCATAAGTATTGGATCGAATAATATTACTCTTCATATTTCATGTATTAGGATCTTACTCATACTTAGATTAATTGAGATTCTCTTATGTGTGTTCTGATTATTTATTAACCCCTCATATTGTGCCACAAGATTTGGTGTATATTACATTAGATTTACTTTCTTGTTTATTAGAATAGAGTGAACATTAAACATATGACTCTTTTAGGGTTGTTGCATGATTATGTTAGATTATAGGCTTTGGAACCCTTCCTAGCACAGTGTATTGTGACAAATGATACCCTAATCAGGTCTAGCGAATCTCCATATTGGTCAAGCTCCCACTTAACAAATGTAATCCCAGTCAAAAGTGTAGGTATATTTTATCTTCTCCAAGCCAAGATTGATTTATAGACATGATGCATTTTTAATTGCATACATTTTAGTGAACCTGACATGAACTAACCCTTACAGGACTTGTTCACCTTATTTTATTTATTTCATTCTTTCATCATTATTTTTATCGTATATCTTCCACACTAGATCAAATTTGTTGACCTAATATCTAACTTTTGTGCGTAGGTTTTTAAGTATAGGCAACTAGATCGACCCTATCGACCCAGTACAGGTTTTCAAATTTTTAGACATCTAGTCCAAACTACTAGGTCGACCCAGTCAACCCTATACATTTTCAGGCACTCAACAATAGGTTTCTATAAAGCTTGATTGATGTAGTTGACCCAATTAGCAAAATCTGTAAGCATATATCAAGGTTATTGAATAAAAATATTCATTCTCTACATCTTTGATCCACCAACATTCATTTCTATCTCTCTATCTCTTTATTTATACTCTTTCCTTTTACTTTTTTTAGTCTTTAAAACTTTCCCTACATAGTCAATTGGATCGACCCTATCGACCCAGTTCTATTTTTTGTATGCTATCTAGATAACTGAGTTGAATCTACCAACCTTTTTCATTTTTAGACCTTGATTTTATAGTATAGGTTTGACTCAATCAACCCTATTCTATATTCTATTCATACACTATTGACTATATCAACATTGTACCTTGTTTCAAAGTTGGAATTAACCTTATATGCTAATAATTAATTCACACATTAATTTTTTATTGCTTGCATGCTTAAAATAGATCACATAATTTAATTAGATGGTTTTTAAATAAATTATTTAGTTTCACTATTTTCTATTTTATGCACACATAATTAAATCAAAAAATCTAAACAAGCATTTTAACATTTGTCTACCCAAGGCCAACCTACTTGGATTTCATCACCAAAGGGGAAGCTGACTTGATGTTCTAGTGATCTAGGAGGATCCACATTCACTAAAATAGAAGTAATCAAATTGATTATTTATCATTGACACAATGTATATCTTATAAAAATCTTTCTAATGGTATGTAGAACTTAAAAAATAGAGCTTGTATGCTCCTTATGTAGCCAGTCCAAGTTCTGGTCAAAGTAGGTCAACAAGTGTCAACACTGGTCAAACTAAAAAAATGATGATTTTTTAATGTTTATGAACTAGTTCCATGATGTAGAGATTGTTTATATCTTTCTGGAACATTTTAATATTTTAAAAATGGAGTTTGTATGTGTAAGTTATGACCAATCAAAGTTATGGTCAAACTTGATGACATGGCAATAAAGTGATGTGGCAATATGGTTCAAACCAAGTCATTAATATTTTTAAATTTCACTTAGTAAAGGGGTAAAACATAAAACATCATAAATTGAAGGATAATTATCACCCCATATTTTTAAATGTAATGGATAATTTAAAATCTCATAAAAATTGGGTATGAGATAATTATGAAATTTATTAAAATAGATTATGGATAATCATCCCAATCAAAAAAAGTGGACCTCCCACAAGTATATAAAGGGGTCAAAGGTTCAATTCATTTAATTCAAAAGTTTAAAAGCTCTCATTATCAGAGCTGAGAGCCGAAGAGTCGAGAGCCAAAGTAAGAGATGATCCCAGCCATATGCTGAGTGTCTAGATTTGAGATTGTTTGATGCCTCAAAGTGAAGCTTTGCATATTATATAATGGCCAATATAGAGACCGATCTACCTATATCCTAAGTTTTGAATGACTTAGAGAGTTTTTTAGACTTCAGTGTAAACTAGGAAAATGTCTTAGACTTCGAGACAATTTCAACAGTATGTTGAAATTCCTGTGATGATTTTTATAAGATCATTTTATAAATACATTTTTGATACCTTTGGTGTAAATCCATAGGATTGTGATATTGAATTCACATGATAGTAAGGTTGAAGGTCTGTTCATGGGTTTACCGGGACTTTCTGAATCTCTGTTGTCTGAGTTGTGTGAAATCTTAGAGTATCCATTTGACAATCATGAAGAATTGGCCATGTACGCACTTTTCAAAGAAATGGATCGGTTCATACTATAATCAAACCTAGAGATGTAGGCATTTCCAAACTCTATTATCAAGTGCTTATCGTGAGTGGATTCTATTTTTTCATTCTTTTTCCACATTTTGATTAATCTTGTTTATTAATCACTATTGAATGCATAAATAGATAAAATAAGATAAAAGGTTAATTTTAGTTTTGTTTCCTTGAGTGTTTCAAGAAATTGTGTGATTTGACTAAAGGATTCAAGGTAAAAAAAAATTGCATAGAAATAAGTGCCAGTTTACGGATCAGGTTTGGTATTAGAGCAGTTAGTATGTTGGGTTAGCTTTTGATTATGTGGATTGATATAAATTGTTTTTAGTCTAATTTTCAGTATTATTTCAGACTTTTGGCCTTGTTGATATTCTATTTGTAGTGTGAAGTTTGTGGAATTAGGTTATTTATAGGGAACAAGAAGCCATGGGCAAAGCCTTGAAAAGAGAGAGGCTTAATGAGCTTGAATCAATTAATAAATAGATCTAAGAAGAAAATGCTTTCCTAAGAGCTCATTTTTACTCCTTGGAAGAGGATATTGCTCACTTAAAATTAGAGCTGCAAGCCAAGGATGAAATCTTGGCGTAGATGTAGGATGAAGAGAAACACTATCTTCATCAAATGCCTTCCACTACAGATGCAATCACTATGACTAATGATTGCATTGTAAGTTATTCATCATGTATTACTATTATGCCTCTAATTTTAGATTTTTAGACATTGCTTTTGGTAGTTTTGAAAAACATACTAAGGGCATTAGATCTAAACTATTATTAAAAATGGGATTGGATGGAAGGGACCTTGGTAAGAATGGCTAAGGTATTACTAACCCAATATAGGTAGAGCATAGATCTCACCATGAAGGATTGGGTTATACTAGTGAGAAAGTGGATGTTAGAGAGAGTTCCTTCACTATTGAAAGAGGACAAGCTTCTGACAGCCAAGATCTGAGGCCACTAGTAGAGTAAAATTCTTCCTTATGAAGGAATGACGAACAGTGTAAGAAATTAGGTAAAAGAGGTATTGAGATTCCACCTCCTCATTTTTACACTATAAAAAACACTAATAATAATGTAAATTCTAAAAGTTTTGATCCACTTTTGTGATTTAAGAAATTTGGTTTTAATATTCAGAAGATATTACATTCTTTTCCTTGTACATTTTGGGGATTGAATAACCATTATGCTGCATATTATTGGAAAAGACAAGCTTTACTGAAGCAGCTTGTAGGTGCTAAAGACCATTATTGTACTGGAAAAGTGAGAAATGGCAAAAGGGTGACCTCACCTAAGAAGAGGGATGTTTGCACTAATTGTCATATGAGTGGATATCGCATTGAGAAGTGTTGGAAACTTCAACCATCCCACCATCTTGGTAATGGTAAGAAGAAGATGGTTTATAAACCTATTGAAAAGGTAATTAATGGATTTTTTATTAAATCAACCCATGTAGATGTTAATAAATCCACTAAGTAAATTGAACACCTTAAATAGGCGAATCTGATTAAGAAGGTTAGTAAATCGTTTCTTAATTTTATATTGTAATGATTAGTGGATTAATATATTCATTTATATTTCAAAGCATTTTTGGGAATCCTTGTTGTATGTTAACAAAGGAAATTTATCTCGCTTTGATATATTCAATTTGGAGCTACTATGGTGGGAACACTTCGAGACAAGTTTATCATGTGAAGTTTTTAATTCTCACACTTATGTTTTGAATGCTCTATTTTTGAAATCTCCAGTGTTAGCTTTATGAGTTTTCTATTGAATTGGTAAGGAATTTAATCCTTTGACCAGCTTGGGATATTTGATATTAGTAGTATAGGTTGATGAAATTTGACAGTGTTTAGTTTCATACTTAACAGTTATTTTGGAATGTATCTATTTATGGTATGTGTGTGATTAGATGCATGATAAGACCCATTAAGGAAATTTATTGCAACATGGTCACAACCAATATTGTATTTAATTTACATTGAAAAATTTGTCTTGTAGTTACATTGATGATTGTTTTAGTATTTGGTAGTTCACCATTTATAGGATCTGACAGTGGGCAGACAATTTGATATATTGTGACCTTATTGGTAGTTGCAAGATTCAGTATAACTCATACCTTGTTTTTAGGCCTTTTATATTTTGAGATATAAATCATATTTTTCCACTATTATCTCTATGCTATGATTTGGGTTCTTTACTTGATATGTTTCAGAGGACCATTTAGCAGTAGCAAAGGAGATCACTATGATTATCTGTGTGAAGGCTCTTGTGAAACTATGTAATAAAGGAAGTCATCACTCTTTATAGAGGCTATTGATAGCCATGCAAAAATAGAGGAATTATAGAAGATGTGATCAATCAATTGTTCTACGCATTATAGGTGCAATTATGGAACCTGAATAGATCGATAAAAGACCCATCAAAATTCTTTAGAATCGATTGGCATTTCAGAGGATCAAGTTGGGTACTAGCTTTTGGTGGAGCAAAAGCCCTTTTAGTAGGGAGTATTGATCTAGGAGAATCCACATTAACTCTAAAATATAAGTCATAAAATTTCATATTGATCATTGACACAACGTAGAGCTCAATGAGAACTTTCCAATGGTATGTGGAACTTCAAAAATGGAGCTCGTATGTTCTTTGTGCAACTAGTCCAAGTTTTAGTCAAAGTAGATCAATAGGTGGTCAACACTAGTCAAACTAAAAAAATTGATGATCTTGAAATTTTTATGAATAGTTCCATGATTTAGATCTCATTTAGAGTTTTCTATTACATTTTATGATTCAAAAAATAGAGTCTGTATGTGCAAGTTATGACTAGTCAAAGTTATGGTCAAATTCGATGATGTGGCAATAAAATGGCATAGAAATATAGTTCAACCCAAGTCATTAATATTTGTAAATTCCACCTTAGTAAATGGAGATAAACACAAACCATCATAAATTGGGGGATAATTATCATCCCATATTTTTAAATGTAATGGATAATTTAAAATCCCATAAAAATTGGGTATGGGATAATTATGAAATTTATTAAAATAGCTTGTGGATAATCATTGAAATCAAAAAAAGTGGACCTCCCACAAGTATATAATGGGGTAAAAGGTTCAATTCTTTTCATTCAAAAGTTTCAAATCTCTCATTATCGAAGCTGAAGAGCTGAGAGCCAAAGAGCCAAAGAACTGAGAGCCAAAGCAAGAGATGATTCTAGCCATCTGTTGAGTGTCTGGATTTGAGGTCATTTGATGCCCCAAAGTGAAGCTTTATATATTATGTAATGGCCAATATAGAGACCAGTCTACATATATCCTAAGTTTTGAAGGACTTAGAGAGCTTTTTAGACTTTAGTGTAAACTAGGAAAATGTCTTAGACTCTAAGATAATTTTAACGATATGTTGAAATCCCTAAGAGAATTTTTATAAGACCATTTTATAAGTTTATTTTTGAGACCTTTGGTGTCAATCCACAAGATTGTCAGATTGCATTCATGCGAAAGTAATGTGGAAGGTTTGTTCATGGGTTTATTATGACTTTTTGAAGCTCTGTTGTTTGAGTTGTGTGAAATCTTAGAGTATTTATTTGACAATCATGAGGAATTGGCCATGTAGTCACTTTTCAAGGAAATGGATCAGTTTTTACTATAAGAAAACTCTAAGACATAGGCATTATCAAACTTTGTTATCAAGTGTTTATCATGAGTGGATTCTATTTTTGCATTCTTTTTTTGTATTTTGATTAATCTTGTTTATTAATCACTTTTGAATGCATAAATAATAAAAAAAGATAAAAGTTCAAACTTAGTTTTATTTCCTTGAGTGTTTTAGTAAATTGTGTGATTTGACTAAAGGATCCAATGTAAATTTTTTTTGCATAGAAATAAGTGCCAATTTATAGATCAGGTTTGGTATCAGAGTCATTAGTATGTTGGGTCAACTTTTAATTGTGTAGATTGATATCAATTGTTTTCAGTCTAGTTTCCAGTATTATTGTAGACTTTTGGTATAGTCTTCTTTATCTTATTGCATTTTATCTTTTTACACCCCTTGGGTTTTTCTTTTATGAGTTGCCTCGTAAGACCATGGATAAGACCTAACATTCTCCACAAAACTAACATCTTTTTGCTTACCTCACTTTATCTTTCATTTAATTTTTGACACCCTTTGGGTTTATATTTTATAAAGTTATAGTGCAAGACCATGGATAGGACCTGGCCCTCCTCATAAAATTACCATATTTTCATCTTTTTACATCCTTGTTCTCAAACTTTAACTTTTTACTTCTTTTTGTAGATAAAATTTGCACAACAAATGGTGTTAGTATGTTTTCCTACATTTTCCTTATTCTTATGATAAAGAATCACACTTTCATGTCATTGTATCCCTTTTTTTTCCTTTGTCACATTTTTTGTGATTTGAAGTAATTCAGATTTTTCCATGTGTCACTCCTCTTGATTTCCCCTTTCCTTTCACTTCACATTGGATAAAGCAAGGTCAAAGTCAAGATATCACTTTTATTTTACCTAGATTTATGAGACTCTTAGACACCATGCTCTCTAAATTTCTCTATCTTAGCAACTAAGTCCCAAGTATTTAAATGTAAGTCATATTTAGCACCCATGTTTGGTTTTTCAAATCTATATGGAGGAAGAATAAAAAAATCCATAAAGAAAGTTAAAAGCCAAATTATTTGAAATAAAAGGCAATGATATACAAAAGGTAACATAAAAATCTCAAAATTTGAAATCACACTAAAAGATGTGATTACAAGCACATCTCCCATCTCCAATCAAAGCTCAAACTCCATAATTGGCTTCACATAGAGCTGAGGTCCTTTGGGGTGAGGTAGCCTAGTAGATTGGATTAGGGGAATTCAACAAAATTTATGTTACAATCTACTTTTTCACATAAGTACCAAATCTTTGCAGTAGACCAACGACTCTGTAAGGGGTCCTAAGGAATGGGAAACACATTATGGAGAGGTAGGTATATCTTAATCTTCATTCATATAGCCTTCATGAGATGATCTATATACTACATTTATTGACCTAAGACTGGTGTAGCTAAGATAAGTTCTTCAGAGTCTTTAAGTTCTGAAGTCCTCTTGTTTTGACAATACTAATTTGAGTTTCTTAACTTCGATAAAGAGTTCCTCTACCTTGGTTTTTCCTTTATTCTTCCCTACACCCATTTCATTTCCCCCTTGATAAACAAATTGTGATTTCAAATATATTTTCCCTTATTTTTTAATTCCTTCTTCTTCATCTCTTAAAAACATGATAGCACTACTTTGTTTCAGTTTTATCTATCCTTAGATCGAAACGTGTTTGAGTAATTATGGATTACTTCTTTCTTTGCATCATGATTTTACGTTTCTAGACTTGTCTTACTTTCATTTTACCATTTATCATTTGTTTTACTATCCTAATATTATGTACACCTAAGTCAATACCCTTTTTCCATTATTGAGTAAAGTTGGCTTGTTACTTCTCACTTGACAATATTGTTTTCCCTTTTATGCACCTTTTTCTTTTGTTGAGTGAGATAAGGATTGTTACTGCTCACTCATCAATATTGTTTTACCATTTTATTTTCTTATTTTTACCATTTGATATGTTTGATTACCATCCTATTAGACATGTATCCTTAGTTTGACTTGTTGAGTTTGCCTTTCTTACTTAATAATAGCTTGTTTGAGTCTTTAGTAGCCTTGGCTTTTTGGTTACCCAATTTACTCTTATTGTTTGACTTAGTCATTTGGTCTAACATAGCACATGTCATCCCATCTTTCCAAATTCCCAAGTATGTCCCATCCTCATAGCACCAACTATTTTAGCTTTTCTTGCATTTATTTGTTTATACTCTTTAGTTTTCTATTCTTGGGTTTGTCGAAAGTAGTCTTTACACACTACACAATCAAAACTAATAACAAAACAAACAACCATTCAATGATAAATGCAAGTCAACGTATGCATCACACTTAATTTTTATTTATTACTTTTTAATCCATTACTTTCAGTTATTTTTGCTTTAAAATACTATAATTTTTTATAGCATCAACATTGTGTGTCCTATGTTCTTTCTCAAAGCACCATCCCCTGTTGCACCTTAGTGACACATGATGAGATTCAAGTGAGGCATATGTATACACATAATATTTTTTATTTTTATCAAATACTAATGCTTTACATCTTGAAAAAACTCATCGAGACTCAATCTTTCTGAGTACATGCCCTAAGGGGTGCATCGAGAAAGGGGTGGGTAGACCTTTGGTGCTTCACATGATTATTATCCCTTATTTTCACATTATTACCAATACAAACAGATCTTAAAACCATTCCCTAAGCTATTAACCCTCCCTTGCATACTCTAGTCTTTTTCCACTTTCCATCCCTCTTTTCCTCACCTTGATCCCCATTTCTCCAATTGACTGTACTAGGTTAATTGGGTCAACCCTGTATAGTTTTCAGCCTCTGATTATTGTATAGGGTTGATTGGTTTGGCCCTATACTATTTTTTGGTGTTTTAACTTGAGATATTTTTTATCCCTTTGACCAACCTAGCTTGGGACCTAGTGATTTATCTCTCAAAAATATACAGGGTCAACTAGGTCGAGCTCATACAATCGACATATTCGAAAGGATTTAGGGTGAGATATACCTATAAATAGAAGATCATTTTGTCATTATTTCAATATGAAATCAAGAGTTATTATTCACTTGCACTTTTTTAAAATCTACTCTTCCACCATTCTACTTGAGGAGTCTTAGCTTAGGGTTTCTACTTGGAGAATCTAGTCTTGTGGATAAGTCTTGGATGCTTTGGACTTTTTAGTTATCCTTACAAACCACAACAACCTCTTGAAAAACCCCTTTGGCCAAGGGAGAGATTAAGTCTTGATGGATTCACATTTAGGTAAGTATATTCTAGCTTTATTCTCCTCTCTTTAGTAGATATAAGTAGCATAAGTATTGGCTTGAATAATATTACTCTTCATATTCCATGTATTAGGGTCTTACTCATACTTAGCTTAATTGAGATTCTCTTATGCATGTTTTGATTATTTATTAACCCCTCATATTGTGCCACAAGCTTTGGTGTGCACTAGATTAGATTTAATTTATTGTTTATTAGAATAGATTGAACATTAAACATAGCACTCTTTTAGGTTTTTTGCATGATTATGTTAGACTGTGGGCTTTGGAACCCTTCTTATCATGGTGTATTATGATAAGTGATCCCTTAATCAGGTCTAACATATCCCCATATTGGTCATTCTCCCACTTAACAAATTTATTCCCAATTAGAAGTGTAGGTATGCCCTATCTTCTATGAGCCAAGATTGATTTATAGACATGATGCATTTTTTATTGCATACATATAGCACCTCAATCTTGTACACTTGGTAAACTCAAACCTTGGATGTTCCTCTTAAATTATAGACCTTTCCCACTTTTGGAAGTCTCAAATCTTCTCTATCTTGTGCCCTTTGGCCTATCTCTTCGTCTGATTAGTCTTATGTTGATAGCCTAGACCATTTATTTTGCCCAAAATTCTTAAAATATGCTTATCTTATGCCCCTACAAATTTTGAGTCTATACCTATTTTATAACTACTAAGACATAAGTGTCAGTCTTAGTCCCCTATGTTGACACTAGTGCCCTTGTTTGATGTAGGTGTCTAGTGTTCTAAAGTCATCTAATTTTCAAATGAAACATATCTTAATGGTCAGCCTAAGTTATTTCATGTAAGATATTTATCTATAGGAGTGGCATATATTCATAATCACTCCTCATTCATTCCTCACCTAGAAACTTCTTACCTAAAGACCAAGGCAACTTATCAAAGCATTCAATCAAGCATCAATAATTTAAAGCTTCCTATTTTCTCTTATTTTCATATCATTCATAGAGATAACACATGCATAGGTATGAAGTACTAAAGGAGCATCCCAAGATCCTAATTTTCCAAGTTATAAACTATGTAACTATTATACTTACTTTCCATATATTACATGATTCACATACAAGCTAATACATAGGGGAGAATTGCATCAGTCTGAGGCCTCTTCTAAGTATTGGCTATGTAGGTAGCACTCATTGATTGAGGGGTATTTATGGTCAAATTGATACTAAGTTCCCACTAACCCATTTTTCTCAAGGTCACTATGAAGATGTGTTGTTCCCAAAATCTGTCACTCATTTTTAGGACAACATATGAACTATTTTGGTCCTGCAGGCCAAAATTATCCCTTCCCTTCTAAAAAAATTATTTTGAGCATTTAAATTCTTCATTATTCAAGCTTTTTTAGTTAAGGGATTAGCAGGTTCAACAAGTTTAATGGCTTCAGTAGGTGAGTTCTTTCAAAGGAACAAGTTCTCAACACTTAGGCATTTTCCAGCTTGGTTCAATGCCAAGGATCAACCAAAAATTTCATCGCCAAGCTTCAAATAAAGGAATGAACCATTGAACCTTGAACCAAAATGGTTCAGCAGGTTCAAAGGTTCAATGGGTTCAAAGGTTCAATGGCATCAATAAGCTTAGTGAGTTAAGCGCTTTGCCAAAAGTTCAAAGTTCAACTGCTTCAGCAAGTTCAACAACTTCAAAACACTTAACGAAAAGAAGAAGGCTTGAACCATTGAACCTTTGACCCAAAATGGTTCACAGGTTTAACAGGTTTAATGGTTCAATGAGTAGTCGGTTTAACACAGTTGGTTTAAGCAGTCAAATGAATGAGCAGAATAAAGGAATGAACCATTGAACCAAAGTTGGTTCAATCGGTCAGTTCAATCGACAGGTTCAAAGGAGTGCCCCAAAGCTCAAAAGGCAAGTGCCCTTGTGGAGGGCAATGAACCAAGCCCACGTGCCCTTTCGTAGGGCAGCAAACCAAAGTTGAATGCCCTTGCAGGGGGCAATGAGTAAAAGCAGACAAAGAGATTTTCTTCAAAAAAAAAAACAAGACAAAAAATTTAGAGTTCCTTCAAAAAAATGAACAAGGTGAAAGACGAGGTGAATTATTTCAGACAAATTATTTGAAGGAATTTGCTTGAAAGAAAAAGCCTGATGAAAATTGAATGAAGCTGAAGGAAAGATTTCCTTCAAATAAATTATCTGAAGGAATTCCTTCAGAAATTTTGTCTAAAAGAATTGGAGCCCGAAGACCCTTCAAAGGAATAAAATCTCGAAGGCTGTTCGAAGGACCCAAAAGGACAGGTACCCTTGCAGGGGGCTCTCACCGACCAGAAAATGGACCTTCTCAAGGCTTGAAGGGACACCTTCCCTTTGGGAAGTTCCAAAGGCATTAAGGCCTGTGACTAATTTCTACAAACTCTACAGGCCCGATTTCTACAGACTCTATAGGTAGGGTTCTATGGACTAGTTTCTACAAACTCTGTAGGATCATTTCTACAGACTAGTTTCTACGGACTCAATTCTATGGACTCCATAGGCTCAACTCTATAGGCTAAAAACTATGGACTCCAAAAGGATGATTTATATAGAATCATTTCTATAGACTCCACAGGCTTGATTCTATGGACTCATTTCTATGGACTCTGCATACTCATTTCTATGAACTCCACAGGATGATTTCTAAGGGCTCATTTCTATGAACTCTATAGACATATTTCTATGGACTCTTTCAAAGCTTGAGAGACTTAGAGAAAACAAAGGATTCTGAAGAAGAAGATGAATCATTGAACCTTGAACTAAAATGGTTCACAGGTTTAATGGGTTCAACAGTTCAAGGAAAGCTCTGAGCAAAGATAAGAAGTGAAAGTTTCTAGAGATCAGTTTAAGGAGAAGGTTTAGGAGAATGAACCAAAGAAGTGACAAAACCAAGGAACCAATGAGGCCACCCAAACCATTGAAACAATGAACCTTTGACGTCCCCATGGACGTCAAATTCAAGCCAATGAAATATCCATTGATTTTCAAGTGTGGCACAGAACCTGAAAACAAACTCAGTGACCAGATAAAATAGGATCCAAAAAGGCCAGCAAAAGTGGGAAAAGATAGCCCAAGGGCTCAAACTACAATAGGAAAGAGGAAAAGACCAAAAAATATTTGTGCTAGAGTTATTCCAGTAGGTGGAACAATCCACCAAGTAGATATTTTAACTTGCAAACATTGAAGGCATGACATGTTTGTCTCCCTTAGAGTAAAGGTGAGGTGGATAGCTGCACAAACATCAAGTGATATACCAGATGACTCAAGCCCAAGAGAAGACATTTAAAATGAATCGACACGCCACAGTTAAGGTAGCTGCCCTATTCCAGCATGGGCTCTTTGACAAAATTGAAAATGCATTCAAGGCATTAAATGCAGCATGGGTCATTCTATGGAATAAAGCGCCAAGCCTTTCTTGGCTGCTATATATTGTATTCTCTTACTTTATGTAAAAAAAGAGATCTCTCTGATATATAAGTGAAGCTCTACCAAAATTGAAAGGTGATTACTGAGACTTTGAGCTCAAATTATTGTTCATATCTCTTTGTTTGAATGAGAAAGCAGGTTACTTTCAAACTTTGTGTTGTTATATCTTGCATCATTTAGGGGATTGTTCTTATGTCTATTTTTTGAATGTGTTCTTGTCCATTTTAATGAAATACGTATAACTAGTGGAAGTAATCAGGATGGTGTCCTGAAGCCAACTGTGGAGAGACGTTGTGCCCCCCCACAATTGCCATTATTGTGTTTGTCTCTTTTTTGTTCCTATGTAAAGGACCTTGGGACAACTTTGTGCCCTCATTGTTCTTCGTATTTCACTCTTGGGCAGTCAAGGTGAAGACTTTGTGCTACATCTCAGTCTGTTAGTCACTATGCCCTTTGTTACCAATTACTTGTCACTACCTGAAAGAACTCCTATTGTTTCCTGCAAGATCACTTTTGAAAGAAGAGAAGTGCCTTCAGTGTTTTCACCAGGATTTTCTCCTTTGTTTGTGAACACCATCTCTGAGAAAAGAGAGATGGATGGCATTATCCTACCCCTGAGTGTTATTTTTTTATTATATATATAGTATATAACTCCTCATATTTAACAGGGAACCTCCCCTTGATGAGAGGAGAGATTTCTCCCCTTCTGATGTAGTAAACCTGCACATTTCGCTGACCAATCTCCCTTGTTGTGGTTGATAAGACCTATTTTTCTCATCAATTAGCAGATTGACAAAATATTCACCCAACAATTTTTGGGGACTCCGCTGGGGATTGATGAGTGGTTCCAGTCCTTGTCCAGTCTATTTAAATTGAAACATTTCATGCTCTTGGGGAATGATGTGAAGTAGGAAAGAACACTGCTAGCTTCACGCCAACAATTTTTTGGTGACTCCACTGGGGACATTACATGCAGTCTGAAGCCTCAAGTTTTAGATTGAAGCAGTCCCTATCCTTATCCATTTTTATTCAGCAATCTGGCAACTCCACGTTATACCAGAAACTAGAGAGCCCAAGGTGTTGTTGACCCTATTTTTGAGTTGGTGTAACAGGGCAATTTCGATTTGTTCCCTCCCCAACTTCAAGTTCAACGATCCAAGAGTATTCCTCCTACCCGTACCAAGTCACCAACACAAGGTAGAGCTTCTTTTTCTATTATTAGCAGAGCTTTGCCTATACATACTCCACCCAGATTTGTTATCCCTCTTTTTCATAATCCAATCATGCTGGCTCAAGGCCCCTGGGGTAACTCTTTTGGTCCACTCAATCTTACTCCACCTTTACATGAGCTTCGATGTAGTTCAAGGAAGAATTTCCCCAAATTATTTGGTGATGGGAAATTTCACCCTATTGAACATATTGCAGCCTTCAGCATAGCCTGTGGCGTGATAGGTGTGGAATACGAAGACATAGCAGTCAAGTTGTTTGTGTAAACACTACAAGGTGTTGTTGCAGACTAGTTCTACCATCTTTAGGCTCAATCAGTGACTAATTGGGACACTCTTAAAGCTAAATTTAAAGCTAGGTTCAAGCCTACAGAAGATGCACATGCCTTGTTGGCCCAACTCACATAGATGAAGAAGAAGCCTCATGATCTTATGAGGGATTTCATAGCCAAGTTTGACAAGCTGAGGAATAGGCTTTCTGCAATTGCTCAGCCAACACCTAAAAACCTCAAATTCTTCTTCATCAACTCATAGCTACCTAAAGTGAGTTTTTTACTGAGATGGGTTGGCCACATAGACCTTGTTGTGGCTCAGGGTTTGGCTACTAAGGTAGAAGATGACCTTATCTTGGTAGGAAAGATAAGGAGAGATCCTAACAGAGGTAAATCTTCTTCATCCTTTGAATACTTACCTACAGTCACCACTGATCCAATGGTGCAAAAGCTAGCAAATGAATTGCTAGCCTTGAAAAGACAAATGGCCCAAGGTATGTCTACCCTTTCGTACATAGATGTACCAAAGAGGACATTCCCCAATCAGTCATACCAAGGCCATGCTACCAAAAATCAAGGGTAGCCAAATTGTCTTCCTCCCCCAAAGGGGAACCTTGCCCTTGATGTACCTCCAACCAATTCAACAGTTGGATATCTTGAAGCAAAATCAGATTTCTCCTTCCAACCTAAATTGAACCCTGATGATGATGATGTAGGAGCATCTACATACATCTTGGCAAGACATGGTTACGTTGGGATGCAAGTCATGATTGAATTCAAATTCAAATTATTGTATTTTCCCTCCAATATGTTGTTAATGAGGAGTAATTGTAAAAGGTAAAAAGTCAATGTAATATATATATATATATATATAAGAGTGAAAGTGGGTAAAGGAGAATCTCCTACGTTGGGGCTGTTGAGAAAATAAAGGAGTGGTTGAAAATCTTTCAACCTTGGTATATTTTTGATAAGCAAAAACTGTGGTTGTTTTGTCTTGAGCCCAAATTGGGCATAGAGGTTAGAGAGGAGGCTCTTAAAAAGAGCAAAAGAAAATTCATTCAAGAGAATAAGAGGGAGGTAGAGAAGAGGAAGGTCTGCATAAAAGACACAAGGCCTTTTTGGCCTACAGATGTATATATGTCTGTATAATGAAAGTATGAGGAATTATTAATAAAAGAAATCTTGTGTAAGTTATCTGCAGTCAGTTTGGATACGGTAATCTGGATTGAAACGGGAGTGTAAGCATGTATGTGTACATTGAAGAGGTATTTATCAAGAGTGACATTTGTTGACTGAGTCATGCGTCTAATTGTAATAAGAAGTTTGAGTTTGTGATCAGCGTGTGTAGAAGTCTAGGTTTGTCGTAGATCTCTAAAGAAAGTTATTTTAAATTATTTGTGCTTCTGTAGCGAATGAGATAATTTTGAACTTTATATGTATTTGTAAGTCTGACTGTGAACAAATTTATGTGTATAGTAAGGCTATGGATCATAAAACATACATGAAAGTACATCATGGGTTATTTGAGCAGAGTTTGAGTCCTTTTAATAGATTCGATTTCTATGAACAAGAATATTTGGACTATCTGTCATAAAGGACATTGCAAGGTTCTCTGTGGAATGCACAGTTCATTAGGAAGAATATTCTCTTTTATTTAATTAGGGCCTTCGAACCATAGAGAGAATGCCGAGACTACAGAGGTGACTACAGGTATGCAGACCCGAGACTGTTTAGTGTGCAGATAAGAAAGTTGAGCCAAGATAGAAGGGTTGTTTTAGAATCAAGACGTGAAGACATGAAAGGTCTCTTCTCATTCATAAGGTTTTCAAATTTAAATGATAGTCCCATCATATAGGATCTGTGGAAGGCCAGATGAAAAATGGTGATCATTTTTTTAAGTCTTAACATATGGCATGATCATTTCACACAGTCCTGAATGTGGCGGAGAGAGGTGTCCTTTTTGGTAAAGCCATGGGTGAAGGTAAATGAAGTTGCACCTACATCCAATGAGTTGATCTTATTTTATGGGTTTTTCCATTGGATCAAATTTGTTGGATCAGACGTGATGGCATATGCCACAGGAGACCTCACATTATACATGTTGATATACAATTTTTAATGTAAGGGACGTATGTATCTATTATAAAGGTTTTAAAGTTGAGTCATTTTGATGAGTTGGTATCATTTTGGTAAGGCTTGTGAGGACTGTGTATTAAAAGACATAGGTTCCAAATCAAGGAGGTCCATTTCACCTATTTTATGGAATCTGCAAGTCATGGTGGATGATGGAGATAAATGCATATTTTTAGTATGTTGAAAACGCAGAAAGAGGCTTTATGAGTCCGTTGAAGTCTTGACTGAAAATGGAATGGATTGAAACAACTGAGATAAGAAGAATGGTGGTGGTGTAGCTCTTGGGATGGATATAAGAACATATTATGATAATTTTCAAGGTTTGCATTCTATGTTGTTGATAATACAGTCCAGGGTGTGTGTAGAATCTAGCCAAATAGGTCTGAAGATCGTGTTTTATCTTTAAATTGATAATTTTGTTTTCTCCAAGATTTAATGGGTCTTTAGCCTTATATCACGTGAGTAAACTATCCAAATTTTAGAAGAATCCATATGATATTTTTTGAGAAAATATTTTGTCAATATTGCAGTTTAGCCCTGTTTGCAGTCTGATGACAGTACACCAGATGATGCTAATCTCTTCACAGAAGGATAAGAAGAATTAGCTGGTGACTCCAACATTGGTTTCCTAAATTACCAAGATGAACCCAAAAGTGAAGGTAAAGTATTTGAGGGATCATACGCTATTTTCACCCGGTTCAAGAACTAATCAGCCCAACAATTTGATAAAGAAGGAAGAAAAGAGCAACCTCAACCAGCAATTTCAATTGCTAAGTGGGGAACCACTTTGCCTTTCATGCCAAAGGACTCAGTGATTGCAAGAAAGGTAAGTACATCAAACATCCCTACACCTTCTACTTCAAATTTGTAGGCCAGTCCTCCCCTCCCAAAAACTAAAGGGATGAACTCCCATCCTCTATTCCCAATTCATTTCAAACATTTGACATAATTGACCATATAAAGAAAACCAAAATTCAAATCTCTGAATTTGAATTCCTACAGTCCAACCCTGAGTAGTTGAACAAGTTGGTTCGATGTGTAAATAACCAAACCACCCCTGTAAGACAAGATGCTAAGAAGGTAACTCATGATCCCCCAAAGAACATGTCCATCCCAAATAATCTTGTCATTACTCCTCCTGTTGCCCTTGGGAAAATAGAGCCTTTCTATGTTTCCCTATTGATAAACGGTCACAAGCTGAGCAATTACATCATTGATTCTAGAGCTTCAGATAATGTCATGCCTACCAAAGTGGCAGAATCCCTTGTTCTCACACTGACCAAGACATTTGGGAGATGTTTCGCTATGGATAACAAACAAGTGCCACTATTGGGACAAATCAAGGATGCCCAATTTGCATTTGTAGCATTCCCAGACAAGAGAATCAAGATGACTGTCTTGGTGGCTGATGTCCCAGCATCATACAGCATCCTTCTTAGGCAAAATTTTTGCAAAGATGTTGGTGGTGAGTTAAGTATGGACCTATCTGAGGCAAGGATCCCTATCAAAAGTGTCATGAAAAGGCTACTCACTGAAAAGGAGGCAAAATTTGTTGTCACTCAGACATCAGTGCCTGAAGCTCAAATTCTGTTTGAGTCTTTAGGCAAGGGTAATTATTTTTTGTCCATAGAGGATGTTCATGTTTATGCAGATGAGAGTCTTGTAGCTGGTAGTCTAGGAATTAATTCAAACAAGACATCAGAAGAATTGGTAGGGCGCAGTACAGATGAAAAAGGATCTTCCCTCTCTAATGAAGAAAAATCTAATAGAAGATTAGCTTATGATGATGTTTGGATCCTGGAATTCAATGGCAGCAATTCTTCTACCAGTGTTGGAGCCAGGATTGTGTTGATATCTCCTCAAGGAGATATTTTTCCTTTGTCATACAAGTTACAGTTCAGCAACACTAATAACATTGCTGAGTATGAATCTCTATTGCTCGAGTTGAAGGCAACTCAAGACAGAGGTGTTAAACTCCTTCATGCTAAAGGAGATGCTGAACTGATGGTTTTTTAGGTGAGGAACCTATGTCAAACTAAGAACAAAATATTGTGTCATTACCGCAATCTTGTATGGGATCAAATTGAAAGTTTTGAAGCGTTCAATATTTTTGCAATTTCCAGAGAGCCTCATAATCATGCAAATTCATTGGCTATCCTTGCAACCTTCATGGTTCCTCACCTTGATTTCAAAGATAATAGGTACACTATCAAACTGGTCTTTCAACCAAGTGTGCCTGATAAAGCTAACCATTGGCAAGTATTTGATGCTGACAATCAAATCATATGTTGGACTGGACCAAAAGAGCAACAAACTATGGTAGTGGACCATACTGTTACACACCAAAGTCAAGAAAAGAAGCTCTTTTGCAAGGGAGCAAGGATTTATAGATTTCAGATTAGAGACCGTGTCTTGCCATGGGGCAAGAAGAGACAACCAAAAGGAGTACACAGAAAATGTGATTCCTAGTGGAGAGTTCCATTTTCCCATCACTGATTATGGGGAAAAAATGGTTTCTTGCTAGTTTATCAGGATAGAATGCCATTTTCATTATCTCACAATGGGTAGCATCTGAATCACTTCAATCTTTGAAGTATCAGATAAGATCATCTGTACATATGTATATTTGTATAGTCTTTAGCTCTATTTTATGCTTTTCATTTTCATTTTTGGCACCTTTCTTTTTTGAGTAGCATGACTCTATAGCCCAATATCATATTTGAAGGCACTAGAGATTCTAGTTTCTACTCCCCTTAACTGTTCTAAGTTTTTAGCTGAATGAAGTTCCCCAACTGGAGCCAGCTGTTGTTTCCAAAATTTGTCACTCATTTTTGGGACAACATATAAACTATTTTGGTCCTGCAGGCCAAAATTATCCCTTCTCTTCTCAAAAAATTATTCTGAGCATTCAAATTCTTCATTATTCAAGCTTTTTCAATTAAGGGATTAGCAAGTTCAGCAAGTTCAATAGCTTCAGCAAGTGAGTTCTTTCAAAGGAACAAGTTCTCGACACTTAGGCATTTTCCAGCTTGGTTCAACACCAAGGTTCAACCAAAAAGTTCATCGCCAAGCTTCAAACAAAGGAATGAACCGTTGAACCATTAAAGCTTGAACCAAAATGGTTCAACGGGTTTAAAGGTTTAAAGGTTCAATGGCATCAATAAGCTTAGTGAGTTAAGTGCTTCACCAAAAGTTCAAAGTTCAATCGCTTCAGCAAGTTCAATGGCTTCAAAACACTTAATGAAAAGAAGAAGGCTTGAACCGTTGAACCATTGAACCTTTGAACCAAAATGGTTCAAAGGTTTAACGGGTTCAATGGTTCAAAGGTTCAATGAGTAGTTGGTTCAACGCGATTGGTTCAAGCGGTCAAATGAATGAGCAGAACAAAGGAGTGAATTGTTGAACCAAAGTTGGTTCAATCGACAGGTTTAAAAAAGTGCCCCAAAACCTGAAAGGCAAGTGCCCTTGTGGAGGGTAATGAACCAAGCCCAAGTACCCTTGCGGAGGGCAGTGAACCAAAGCTGAATGCCCTTGCAGAGGGCACTGAGCAAAAGCAGACAAAGAGATTTTCTTTGAAAAAATGAACAAGATAGAAAAGTTGGAGTTCCTTCAAAAATATGAATAAGGCAAAAGACGAGGTGAATTCTTTAAGACAAATTATCCAAAGGAATTCCTTCAGACTTTTGTCTAAAGGAATTCTCTTGAAAGAAAAAGCCTGACAAAAAGTGGACGAAGCCAAAGGAAAGATTTCCTTCTGACAAATTATTCGAATGAATTGGAGCCTGAAGACCCTCCAAAGGAATAAAATCTTAAAGGTCACTCGAAGGACCCCAAAGGGCAGGTACCCTTGTGGGGGGCTCTCACCAACTAGAAAATGGACCTTCTCAAGGCCCGAAGGGACACCTTCCCTTCAAGTTGTTCCAAAGGCATTAAGGCCTGCAACTAATTTATACGAACTCTGCAGGCCTGATTTCTACAGACTCTATAGGTTGGGTTCTACAGACTCATTTCTACAGACTCCATAGGATCATTTCTATGGACTAGTTTCTATGAATTCAATTCTACAGACTCCATAGGCTCAATTTTGTAGGCTGAAAACTATGAACTCCATAAGGATGATTTCTATGAACTCATTTCTATGGACTCCACATGCTTGATTCTACGGACTCATTTCTATGGACTCTAAAAACTCATTTCTACGGACTCCACAAGATGATTTCTAAGGGCTCATTTCTATGAACTCTATAGATATATTGCTACGGACTCTTTCAAAGCTCGAGAGACTTAGAGAAAACAAAGGCTTCTAAAGAAGAAGATGAATCATTGAACCTTGAACCAAAATGGTTCACAAGTTCAATGGGTTCAACAGTTCAAGGAAAGCTCTGAGTAAAGATAAGAAGCAAAAGTTTCCAAAGATCAGTTCAAGGAGAAGGTTTAGGAGAATGAACCAAAGAAGCGATGAAAACAAGGAACCAAGGAGGCCACCCAAACCGTTGAAACAGTGAACCTTTGACGTCCTCATGGACATCAAATTCAAGCCAATGAAATATTAGTTTATTTTCAAATGTGGCACAAAACCTAAAAACAAACTCAGTGACCAGTTAAAATAGGATCCAAAAAGGCCAGCAAAAGGGGGAAAAGATAGCCTAAGGGCTCAAACTGCAATAGGAAAGAGGGAAAGACCAGAAATATCTACGCTGGAGTTATTCCAGTAGGTGAAACAGTCCACCAAGTAGATATTTTAACTTGCAAACATTGAAGGCATGACCTATTTGTCTCCCTTGGAGTAAAGGTGAGGTGGACAGCTGCGTAAACATCAAGTGATAGACCTAATGACTCAGCCCAGGAGAACACATTTGAAATTAATTGACACACCATAGTTAAGGTGGCCGCCCTATTCCAGCATGGGCTCTTTGACAAAACTAAAAATGCATTCAAGGCATTGAATGCAGCGTGGGCCATTCCATGGAATAAAGTGCCAAGCCTCTCTTGGTTTTTATTTATTGTATTCTCTTACTTTATGCAAAAAAAGAGATCTCTTTGATATAGAAGCGAAGCTCTACCAAAATTGAAAGGCGATTACTAAGACTTTGAGATCAGATTGTTGTTCATATTTTTTTGTTTGAATGAGAAAGCAGGTTACTTTCAGACTTTGTGTTGTTATAGCTTGTGTCATTTAGGGGATTGTTCTTATGTCTATTTCTTGAATGTTTTCTTGTCCATTTTAATGAAATAAGCAGAACTAGTGGAAGTAATCAGGAAAGTGTCTTAAAGCCAACTGTGGAGAGACTTTGTGCCCCCCACAATTGCCTTTAGTGTGTTTGTCTATTTTTTGTTCTTGTGTAAAGGACCTTGGGACAACTTTGTGCCCTCATTATTCTTCGTATTTCACTCTTGGGCAGTCGAGGTGAAGACTTTGTGTTACATCTTAGTCTATTGGTTACTACACCCTTTGTTACCAATTACTTGTCACTACCTGAAAGAACTCATATTGTTTCCTGCAAGATCACTTCTAAAAGAAGAGAAGTGCCTTCAGTGTTTTTACCAAGATATTATCCTTTGTTTGTGAACATCATCTCTAAAAAAAGAGAGATGGATGGCATTATCCTACCCCTAAGTGTTATTTTCTACTTATATATATAGTATATAGCTCCTCATATTTAATAGGGAACCTCCCTTTGATGAGAGGAGAGATTTATCCCCTTTTGATGTAGTAAACCTGCACATTTGGCTGACCAATCTCCCTTGATGAGGTTGATAAGACCTATTTTGCTCATCAGTTAGCTGATTGACAAAATATTTACCCAACAAGATGAAAAACTAGAGTTTTGCAATTTCATGAGGAGTGATAGTCCATGACTTAGATCTAAATGCACCAGAGCAAAGGTGAAGAAAAACTGAGAAGTATCCAAGTGCTCACATCTTTTTACAATAGATATTATATATAGGACACCTATATTTGGTTCAAAAAATAGTGTTGATGCTAACATCCTAGACTTATGTTAGCAGTCTCTAGAGGCACTCAATCTAGAATTTAATGATTATTATAGAATCCTCTTCTAGTTTACTTTCTACATGTTTCAAATCTAAAATTGCATTAGCATCAAAATGAACTAAGTATATTGTTTCTTTGTCATTTCCATATCTAGCATAGTTATACTTACTATTTTTAGCGTATCTCGATTTAATGAATTCAATATATGTTATATTGGAGTTTAACATTTAATTGACCTATTGTAGATATGATTATTACCCTTGTGCATTGTCATTTTTATATTAACCCTATCTATCTAAGTAGGATCCTTATCCAAATTTAAGGTTAAATATATTACATGTTATATATGTTTATGATAATTATAGGTTATATATTTTATGATATTTCTACCATGTTGAGCTAGTTATATTGCTTACACATACCTTGATAGTTATTCATATTGTACACAATGATACATGGATATGTTATTTTATTACAATGTGACATTGATAAATTTAGATGGTGTAGACTAGTTCCTCATTTTACATTCCATTGATGTTTTTACTCTTTCACATGATAGGATACTTTTTGCTTATTTTTGGTGTGGCCCTTTGGCCTTGATTGTGACATAATTATATCCCTTGAGTTTGGCCCTTGGTCATATTTGATACAGCATTATTGATGTCCCTTGCTTATGACATCTTGATGCCCCCTTGCATGTGGCCCTTGGCCTTATTTTTTATGAAATATTTATGTCCCTTGTATATGGTCCTTGGCCTTAAATTTGAGACTAACATCTATGCTTGTTGAGCTTGTTGACATTGCATGGTACCATGATCTACATCATAAAATTTTACTATGTATTCTTATTCAAAGATCCTTATCATGTGTGATTCATTGATACATTTATATAGACATGATTCAAGTTACATGACTTGCATTGCCTATGATACATACACATCTTGATCAATACATACTTTACTATGATGACATACTCTCTGTTGTGATCTTGATGTATGGATTTCACTAATGTCTTGAGGTTTTAGTGTAGTGGTTCATTACATTTGGTATTAGGTTCTCCACCCAGGTTCAAGTCATGGAGTAGGTGGCTACATTGACATTATAGTGTTTGTCTAGGGCTCATACATGTGGGGGATCTTAGTGTATGAGCACAAGTCTAGCTCAAAGTTTGGGCTTTGAAAGCATGGTGGGATATTATAATCTTGGTGTGTGGATTTTAGTGATGCCTTGAGGTTTTGGTGTAAAAGTTTGTTCCACTTTCCTCATGGTCACATGATATTATATTTATACATGACATGATATAATTGACTCTTATTTGTAGATGAGTGACTTACATGATACATCCCTCACCTCAAATTGGGGGCCATTACATTTGGCTTGCCATAGAAAGATAATATTCCATGAGAAAAAAATTAGATCAGATACATTAGAGATTTAGAATGGTTTATTTATCAAATGCTTCAGTTACATGATAGATATTGGCACATTGATACATATTATGACGGCATGTGTCATGCATATTCACTCAATTTATAAACACTTGAGCATAAAGTCATACAACTTAGGTGCATATGCATGAGAATATACACATAATTTATATGAACAAGAATTATATATTTTCATATACGTATACATTTAAGATACATGTTCTCAAATTCAACATATAGATGCATAACATCCTATATCAATTGGTAAAGATTCACACTTACAAATTCAAAGGACATGATATTGGATCATGCAAACATACACAACATAATTTACAGTTGAATGTCAAATATTTGTCATTCCACTTCACACTTATTAGATCTACATTCATGATAGTGTCATGAATGTTATTCATTCTCTTTCGATCATGCATTTTCTATTCTACTTGAGTGAAATTATACAATCAAACCTGCATTCATGAAGGGGGAATGAATATTGTTAATTTCATTTCAATTATGTTTTTTTTACATGAAGCAAACTTGAGTGAAATAAGACAATTGAATCTATAATATATTTTTAGTGGTTCATTATTTTTCTTTGAATGAACCTAGCTTGATGATTATCTCTTTACCTACAAAGTTATGTGATTAGTACATTTCATTATTTTTCCCACATTCATGAGGGTTTGGATATATTGCCTTCCCAACCTAATACCTTTCATAGTTATACAAATTTGGGGCACAATCATCCCAAATCTCCATGTATCTTAGTAAACAAGCACAAGTTTCTCCAATGTTTCAACAAAGAAGCATCATCTCCAACAAGTTACGAGGACAACATGGTTTTTAGAAACACACATGTTTATTCTATCCCTTGTTAACTTATACACATTGACTACACTTGATTTTAGGCTTCGTTATTGAGTGACTTACACAATTGAAGTTTCATACCAAAGACACTGTGTGTTGTACACACTCATGTACATTTAATATTTTTACTCTAGCAATTCCATTACTATATTAAAAGGGACAATTTGTAGATATAAATATAGTTATTTGTAATTGAAAATGACAAGCTTGACACACATTTACTATGCATGAATTGATTGCATAAACAAGGTCCTCATATACCATTTTCTCAAACTTGAATGTTATTTTATGAGTCAAATATTATGTTATGTTGTTACACACCTAAAAAATCTCAATGTATATTTTAAAACTACTAAATATCCTATATAAACACCTACAAACTCTAAATTTAGTCCACCTATACATATGTTGGTTTTGTTAGATCCGATTAGTGTCACTAGTCAATACTGACTTGATCTGGTTGGTACCTAACCACTCCTAGTGATGACTATTTTTCAAAATCAAACCTCTCCTTAGGGTTGGATAATTTATGTATCATGTCAGTGGGATGAAAATTTACTTCATTGGATCCATATATAAACAAATCAAGGTCTCATTCAAATGGTACTTAATATTTATTTCATATACATCTATACACTATTACAAATCAAGCAAATCTGACCTATTCTTCCCAAATTGCAAACCTATCACTAGGAGTATTCATAATCCAATTCTGAATCACTCTAAAGCCAAGTCAAAATAAACATTATCAAGTATCAAATCCAAATCGTTAACCACACACATATAGTGAAGGATCATAATTGCACAATCACACTAAGTGGGAGAACTATGTATGGCTTGATTTCCCTCCTTAAGTATCGAATACGTAGGCAACAATTAATCATCAAATAAGGGTGATTAGGATCATCTCAGTGTTGATAAAATATAATGTGAACTTATATTTAGTGTGAACATATAATTGTGAGTATTATTATTGTAAGTGATTTGGTTGTGCAAATCATGTAGAGTGAAAACATACAAGGATATTAGTTGTTTAAACAACCATCATAGATTTGTGATAGGGGTTGCTAGTTGTTAGAAAAACTAACTTAATATTAGAGAGTGATATTCTTATATAATTTTAAAGTCTTGATTAATAATATGTTGAATATGAATGATTGATTGATAAATATGTGTGTGTTTTGAGCCTTTAGCTCTCACTGAATATGGTGTAAAATCTATATATGGTATAAGAGTAAGCTTTTTGTGGCCTCTCTGAGCATTATTGCTTCACCTATTTATTTGTGTTTGTACCAAAGCAATCCAATGACCAAGAAGTGTAGTCCACTTACAATATTCATTATTATGTTCATCCACATTCTTGCATATTTTTAATGGTTGAACAAGTGTAAACCACCTATGATCTCACTAACTCCACCATTCACCTGCATATTTCTCTTTATCCATTCTTATGCTTTATTATAGTGTTTTACACTAAATTCTATTCTCTGTTGCATTATATATATATATATATATATATATATATATATATATATAAACAATATATATATATTGTTTTTGATTTCTTGTGTGTT
Organism: Torreya grandis; assembly: GCA_037957365.1. NCBI lineage: Eukaryota > Viridiplantae > Streptophyta > Pinopsida > Cupressales > Taxaceae > Torreya > Torreya grandis. The sequence goes on along the minus strand of JARHVA010001305.1, from coordinate 2,721,006 downwards.
TTGTTTTGGAGCTGTTTGCTTTTATATATATATATATATATATATATATATATATATATATAAAAGCAAACAGCTCCAAAACAAAACACACAAGAAATCAAAAACAATATATATATATTGTTTTTGATTTCTTGTGTGTTTTGTTTTGGAGCTGTTTGCTTTTATATATATATATATATATATATATATATATATATATATATTATAGAAAGGTTTGATTTGTTGTTTGAATTAGAGGACACTCAACATAGCATTATAATCCATCTAACAAATTTGTGTGTAGTATAAAATAGCCATCAAGCAATATTCTTTGCTAAGTAAATGCATTAATGGAATAACCCATGGATTTGACAAGCCTACATAATTGGTACCCAACCAAATTCTATTGTTCCAAGATCCTTAGTCATCACATCATCCTTTCAATAATAGTTGCATGCTATTCTATATATCTTCTCACCCTGCTTGAAGGAAATGGCAAATCATCTCTATGCATAGGATCCATCTTTGATCAGTGTCAATGTTTCTATAGTTCTGCATTGGACTCCTCTCTCACTAATGGCTTAATATAGTTCTCCACAACACTCTAGCTTGAACACCTGCTCGACATTCATTACAACATCAATCTTCTTCAAATCATTAGCATTTCTGGTCCTCCATCTACAGGAATTCAAATTCTCCACTGCACAAGAAAACATTGAAGGGGTTTGTTAAGTAATTCACCCATCCAGAGGGTTTAATAGTTGAGGAATATACCATCCATCCAATGTTATTATTTTTTATTGAATACCAATCCAAGGGAAATAGATCCACTAGTGTGCCATAGATATGGAAAGAGGATCATGGATTTGAGAAATTGGGAGAACTACTATTGGGAAAGGATTCAAGTAAGAGACTTGGTATGTGTTGACATTTCTCACTTAAATTATTATTTATTGGATGCATACAAATCATATATGAGTTTTTTTCCCCATTCCAAATATTATTTTATATTGTGTGTAGCGATTGATGATAAAATAATAATCAACCAATTTATTCTTCATAATAGAGAATAAATGAGGAAGTGGCTTGAAGCATATAAAATGACAAAATTATGCAATGGAAGAAAGAGATGGATTTAAGAGAATCTATGGGCAAAAATTAGTTATAACTAAATTTTTGTAAGAGCAACATTGACCCTAAGAGTGCATAATTAATTGACTATATGTTTGTCTTCAATATTTAAAGGAGAATGAAGAAGATTGGCACATTATGGAAAAATGTGAAGAATTTGTAAATATTATTTTGAATAAATTGTTGGGAAAAAAAAATGTACACACACACACACACACACACACACACACACACATATTCTTTTTCCCAACATATTAATAATAAATATTATTATTTTTTATTTTCACTATATTATCAAGTTAGGACTTACAATGGGATGTGGATAATGGACAATATTTTCATGTAGAAAGTGTTGATAATAAGAGAGTTGACTGTAATTGTAAAGTTGTTTAGTTTGAATAGGCTAGTTGTGCAAGTTCCAATGACAAAAAAATAATTGAGGAAAAATTGGATTATGTTGGGATGGTCCAAGAAATAACAGAGTAGAATTGTAGGAATCTCAAAATTGTGTTATTCAAATGTAGTTGGTATGAGGCTTTTGAGAATAATAGGTGTGTGAAGAAACATAAAGATAGTGGTCTATATGCCATAAAATACATTTGAAAGCTAATGGAAAGTAATGAGACTTACGTGTTACCTCAGCATGGTTCATAAGTTTAATTTGTACATTCTTTCTTTATTTTTATTTTTTTATTCAAGTCCATATACATATATTAACTTATTATTTTCTCATGATGCAATGATTTTTTTACTTTGTAGAGGAGCCACATAAATGAAAGTGGGTAATACATTGTCATCTTAGGGTACATCATGTTTATGATAGTAAATCATTAAGACATAAGAATGACCATCCACAAAATCTATGATTTAATGAAGATGAAGAACTAGAAAAATGTAAGGAATATTAAATTAGTATGTCATAGTAATCGGAATATTATGTAGGAGATATTATTTTTATGAGTTATTTGTAATAACTTATTAGAATAGGACTTAATTGAAATGGTGCACACATGCAATACTTTTGGACCAGTTGGAGCGCATCCAGTTGTGATGTTAGTGGGATTTGCCCTGAAAGAGAATGCACATGACTATTGCCCAAGCAAATAAGGTCTTCAAATTATAATGTCAAAATTTTATATTTTTCAAAAATAGAACAATATACAATGTCAATCCTTTTATAAATACTCTACCTATATTGATTTCAATCAATTTTTAACAGAAAATAATATCAATTTTTAGAAATATATATCAAAATCAAATAAACCCTGAATTAACCTAGACAATAACAAGCCCTACTATAATAACAATCCCTAGTACAAAACCCAGTACAAAATGGCCAAGGCCACCCCAAACACACTAAGGGTGCACTTTTCTTGTCCATGTAGATGACATATGAGTGAAGATAAGGATGAGCAAAATATGTGAGGAAGAGATGAAGTAGGTTTCCTAGAAGAATCCAACTTCATGTGTTTGAACCTCATCAACTACACGTGTGAAAAGAAGTCATCCACTTGAATTTATATGTTTATGCTCAAAGACAACTTTTGCTTTGTCAACTCTACAAAGATATCCCTATCACCATTTTTTACATTCATGCATCTATTTATTAAAAGGATTGTACCTGGATGGAGCTCGCCCAGTCATGCCCACGTGTGTCGTCAAAGTCCCTTGCATGCCTGCAAATCTATGAATCTATTTTAAATACCTACACGTGCCCACTCATGCAATATTGACACAACTTCTAAAAACCATCCGTGTGCATTAATTTTTGTGTGTGAATTATCACGTCACCTCATATCTGTATTGTGGTCTTGAACCTTGACTCCAATGTCAATGACCATCATTAATGCATGGTTTAGTTTAGTTTTTTTAATTTTAAGATTTAGTTTTAATTTGTAGTTGGTTTTTTTTTTTTTTTTTTTGGGTTATAGTTTTGATATATCTACTAAATTTCATATAGTTGGTCATTTATTGTTTTATTTTTATAATTTTTTTATTAATGGTTTATCATTTTATTTTATTTTGGAAATTATGTTTATCATTATTTTTAGGAAATTATGTTTTTCAATAATGTAATAAGTGGCCAATTCCTCTCTTTATGCCAGCCTACTGGCTAAGTCAATAGTGTAATACTTTGGTATGTGTTATCAATAAAACATGTATGCATTTTTATTTTCCCTAAAATTAAAAAGTTAATAAAATAATATTATAAAGGATGTATTTTCGAGGTAGTCCACATCTTTAATATTTAGTCTGTTAGAGGGTAATAATTATGGAAAGGTTAGGTCTAGTTGAGAAGTGTGAAGGGAATCGAATCAAAAGTCTTATTTTTTATTATTATGTATGTATTAAAATAATTTGTTTAATATTCAAATGAGAGGTGTACTAATAGTTTAAAAATGTGATGTTGTTGCAAAGGATTTTTTAATGATATAGAGAGGTGTTTTAATGATTCTTTGTCATGTTTTACTATTTGACAATATTTTTTGGTTATTTGGTGTTACATCTCAATTCTTTGTTAAGTAATATTTGATTATCCATGAATATTTTTAGTTGACAAATTTGATTTGGTATTTTAAACTAAGCTTTGAGATATATATTATTATGGGACATTGAGATATTGCTTAAGATACATGATTACATTGATAAGAATTACGTGTAGTTTGTATGTTTACATTATGATCATGTTAATTTGTTATTTTAACTACATGTTATGATGTATATATATCATGTTGTTATGGTCTGATTATTTACTTGTGCATTTGACACAAGAGAATTCAACCCTCAAAGCAAGATGGAGGGAGAGCATCATCGAAAAGGATGATGTAGATGGAGATGTTCGGAGAAGTCAAAAAAAATCAGTTAGAACCCTGTACACACCACATTATTTAGGATATGCTAGATGCATAACTAAAAGGTTTGCGTAATGTATTTTAATGTTATTTATATTTATATAATATTTACACATGGTTAACTTAGTATAATGATGACGTGAAGTTAATTTTATGTGTGATTATGATTGTGGTGTTTTCATTAAATTATTATGACTATTTTTTGTATTAAGTCATTTATTAATGAAATAATTTAAGAAATATAAAAATAAGAAATAAAATAAATAAAGTCAAAAGCAAAATAGAGAAAAAAATAGAAAGATAAAATTGTTGCATAAAAACAAATAAAGGAAAAGAATAGTTTTTAAGAAAAAACATTTCATACTTAAAAAAAGGAGTAATAGAGTAAGAGGGGTGCAATAGCTTGGAGAGGAAGTCAGCGTTAAAAGTAAAAAGCCACGCTCCTTTTTCATGTAAAGGGAATTTATATATATATATGTAAAGGGAATTTATATATATATATATATATATATGGACATGGAGAAAAGAGGCATAATATATTGAAAGGAAGGGAAAAAAAGAAAAGGAAGTGTAGTAAGGATTGAAAGAGAGAAAACACAAAAAAAGGATACTAGAGAAGAAGGATTAAATAGAGCATCTTATAGGTAGGGGATGCAATTTGGTTTTGTATATTATTGAATGTTATAGTAATAGGTAATATTACAATAAATCAATATATAGAAAAGAACTATGTAAAAACATGCATGTTGAAAAATAAGAGTCATTATACAAAGATCAATAATCTATAAGAAAACAAAACGAACCATACAAAACTGCATCTACACACACACACACACACACACGTGTGTGTGTGTGTGTGTGTATCAATCTACAATAATAATAAGTTAGGTAGAAATAAAGGCATCGATTTGGAGAATATTATCATGACCTACAAAAAAAAAGACAAATACCTATATATGATCTGAATATTAAACAAATTAAACTCGTATTGAACTAAGTAATAAATACATGAATGTATATATCTATCAGGGAAAATAAAATATACATGGAATTGGATATGTAAATGTGGTGACTATTATAGGGCGACTATTATAGAGTGACTTGTATATCTTTTCCCAGATTTGTAGTGAGTTGAATCACTTACTTTTTAACTAGTGATCCTCAAAATTGACACTATCATATTATATATCAACTGACACCGGGTTTGTATGGTGACTAGTCTAATCTAAAATGAAATATGTTGTTGGTTTTGTATAGCGACTTCCCCTATCAACTAAACTAGTAAACTATTGTGTTACGTATTTATTGAGTGTTGTAACTACTGTAGTTTAATCTCAACTCATATTCAAATGGAAGGTTAATTATTTATTTTGTACTATAAATGCCCAATTATATAAAAGTTTGCTAAGTTTAATCACAATGATATATATATATATATATATATATCATTGTGATTAAACTTAGCAAACTTTTATATAATTGGGCATTTATAGTACAAAATAAATAATTAACCTATATATATATATATATATATATATATATATATATATATATATATATATATATATATATCATTGTGATTAAACTTAGCAAACTTTTATATAATTGAGCATTTATAGTACAAAATAAATAATTAACCTTCCATTTGAATATGAGTTGAGATTTAATAAATAGATAAGGACGTTGGGGCCTATTTCATATTTAACAATCTCCTTAACAATAATTCATGCAAATACTGATGTTATGCATCCGTAAATGATGCACAAGTTATGCATATTAAGCATATTAGAGTCTATAAATATATACTAAATGGTATGTCAAAAAAGTATATTGTATATTGTTATACTCAATTATTACTACCATACTTATGTAGATATAATCTAAGTAACAAAAATTATGTGAACTATAATCCGTCAAGGATTGCACAACATAACCTGTAGCATAAGTAGTATGACACGTGACTAAGCATATAGGGCATTAGTTTTAGAAAGTAAGACACTTTATAGTTGGGTTAAGTTGATATGGATGGATGGATAATTTTATAAGTATATGTGGTATCATGTTTTGCTAAGTGATATTGACCTAGTTATAATTTTTTTTGATATAACATACCTGAGTATTATTATATCGTATAATTATAAATCGTTATGCACAGGTCATATGGAGTTAATTATTAATCACATAGGATTAATTATCTAATATGTGATTAGTGAAAGGAGAAATTTACAAAGGAATTTTTAATGTTTAGATATCTATAATAATCAGTCATTATACAACATAAATTAACTATACAATTTAGCAAAATCTTCCATATTTTGTTTATAGATTAAAAAAAACTCCCTTAAGTATTGGAGGATATGACAGTTTGGTTTTGAGGGAAATTTTGAACCTGTTATAAGTATAATATGATAGGTTACAAAAATTTTAAGGGCAAAATCTGTAACTATAATCTGGATTACATACCAAGTGATTATCAACTATAATAGTATAGCTACTAATAATGATTAGTATTATACATACCACTGTAAACACTATCTATCACAAATGATATAAAGTGATTGAGATATGGTGGAATAAATGCCTATAGACCTATTATTTGTATAACTCCTAGATGATTAGGACACCAAATTTATACTTACACATCTCCCTAGAACAATAATGTCTAAATGGAAGAGTATAAAAATTAAGACTTCAAGACAATTGTCTCTTATTGTTGTTTGATTGGTGATTTGTATTTGAGTAATTATGAACTATGATATTATGGGGTGTCATAGAATATATTTATTAGAAATTAATTATAGTAATTAGATGATTTCAATTTAGATATACATTAAATCCGGATGGTATAAGTTGTAGTTGTTATTCTTTCTATTATGTGTTAAATAACATTGTGTAGACTCATTCATACGTTTGATGGATTAAATGTATGCATTATGATTATTTATGTACTTATCATGTATGTGTTGTTAATATGAGATAATTTATATGAATCCATGGTTATATTTATGTAAACTCAATCTCAAATTGTTGATTTTGTGTAAGTAGTGAGTCAGACTTCACTAGATTACTAGCATCACAATGTCAAATGAAAGTAATTTGATCAAGTTGTGTGTTTGAAATTTAATGATCCAAGATATCATTAACTATTAAAAACTTTGTCCAAATTAATATTAGTTTGACATTTTCATTTAATGTGTATGGTTTACATGTTTGTGTGATATCATATTGGAACTTATTTATTTTATGGTACACTGCATGTTTTTAAAAATCATACAACACACAAGTACTAGCTTGTCTCTCTAGATTCCTGCACCATTACTATCTACTCATTCATGGAGGTAAATTTACTGATGGGAGATTATATGGGGATTATTAATTTTTATTTGGTATGTAAAAGTTCTCGAATGATGTTCTCCCTCCCCACAATAGTACTTACTTAGAGATGATACTTTAGATTAGCATAGATACTAGAGTTTCAAGAAACTTATGCTTCATGGATCCATATATCTTATATTTTTACATTGTATTATATTTATTGTTGAAAATATTATCATGAAGAACTATAATTACTTACTTATTATACATTAATAGCAGTGACTGTAGGCATGTATCAACTGTGATTGATTAATTATAATTACTTTCTATATTTGTATTATGATGTGTTTCTTATGATGGCAGTGATCAGTGATGTATGATGAAGTATGCTTCATTTATAGTTATCACACTTTAAGTATGTTATATGTTCACTATTTAGATACTCATGGTGTAATCTATTTAAATTATATATTATTTATTAAAAAAATCATGTATTTCTAGATAGATCCTAGTGGAGATGTTACATGTGGTATCAGAGCTACAACTCGAACTCTAGGATTGAATGAGTTCACTAATAATTTTTTATCTTTTTATTTACCAAAAAAAATATGGTGAAAGCTAGAGTATTCATAGAGGGTCCATCTAATGTCAAGGATAGTAATCCACCGTTTGATCCTAACCAACATACTATGGAGTAAGTGACAAAGTTGGATCAAAATCTCACAATCATGAATGATACTAGGGATCAGATTATAGCCCTAGAATAGGAAGTTCATGGTCATGGAGAGGAATAACATCAATAATAATCTGAAGAGCATCCTGTTGAACAAGAAAATCTTTAAGATGTGAGAGCTCAAGTAACTACAAAGGTGGATAGGGACATGAAAAATGTGAGTCCACCTAATTTTGATGGAACTATTCTAGGTGACAAAGCTGAAGTGTATCTAATGGAGATGGATAAGTATTTCAATATTCAAAACTACTCTGAGATCACTAAAATAATTTGGGGAACATACTGGTTGGCTGGTGAGACAACTACGTGGTGGGTCAATAAGAAGTTGGAAATGAACCTTAATTCAACCACCACTACTTAGGAGAATTTTATGACATTATTTAAGTCATGGTGGCTTTTACAACTTTATTTTGATTATAATGTCACAAATTTACAAAATATGAAGTAGAGAGATTTATTGGTGAATGAGTACTGGGAGGATTTCACCAAATTTTTGCAGTATGTACCTCAATACCAAGCAGATGAGAGGTTCAAGATCAAAAAATTTACCATGAGATTGAGACCCTATATCGGTGCAGAGGTAGATGTTCATGGAACTTCTAACATGGATTGGGTCTTTGAGAAGCAAGTCAAATAGGAACAAAAGCTAAAGACTCTTACACAGGTCAAGGATAAATTCAAGAAAAAGTTTGGAAGTTCTAAATCAACTTTTAAAAAGAAAAAATAGAAACTGAGGAGTGGAGACTACATGAAGCAATTCGAAATTTACAATGCCAAATTTAATGAAGTTTTAGGCAATAAGAAATTGGGAAATGGTTTTAAAGGAGGTTTCAAGGGAAACTAACATGCTAATAAGAAAGGATCACTTGGAGGTTGTTTTATTTGTAGAGATGATCAATATTCTCATGATTGTCCTCATGAGAAGTCAAAGAAAAAGGGTCCTAATTCTTAGTAGGGAAGTTTTCAGTAGCATATTCATACAACAATGGATCATTGGCAAGCTAAATTTCAAGCATCACCTATAGAGCTTGATTAAATTTAGGAAGTGACAAAATAATCATTGAAATATGTGGGACCCTTCAAGGTGTTAGAAGCGGTCAATATTGTAGCATATAGCTTAAATTTCCACCATCCCTAGCTCTATTACATAATGTCTTCCATGTTTCTTATCTTAAAAAGTATAAAGTTGATCCTATGCATGTGTTGGATTGGAATGTTTTGTAGGTTCTGGATCTCAGGGTGGTCATGGTAGAACTAATCAGAGTAATTAACATTCACAAACTTTGTTTGTGTAATACAGAGATGTCATAGTGCAAGGTCCAGTGGAACTAATACTCTGAGGATAGTGTTACTTGGGAGAACTATAATGAGTTCTATACATGATTTTTGTATTTATTTGCTTGATTAGATACTATTATATTATGTTATTTTTCTATTGAATAATGATTTAATTTAAAACTTATGTTTGAATAAGAATCATCTAGGATGATGACTAGATTTAGGGAGAAGGATGTTACATATCGATTCCTCACTAAGCAAACTATTTTATTATTCGTCAATGTTTATAGTTGACAAATTTGATTTGGTTATTTTTAACTAAGCTTTGAGATATATGTTGTTATGGGATGATTGGATATTACTTAGGATACATGATTATATTAATATGAGTTAACTGTAGTATATATATTTATATTATGATCATGTTAATTTATTATTTTATCTATATGTTATGATGTATATATATCATGCTATTATGGTCTAATTGTCTACTTGTTATGAGTTTGATGTAGGATAACTCAACCCTCAGAGCATGATAGAGAGAGCATCATCGGATAGGGTGAGGTAGATGAAGATGTTGGGAGAAATTAAAGAAATCAGCTAGAACCCTATACACTACATTATTTAGGACATGTTAGACGCATAACTAAATGGTTTGCATAGTGTATTTTAATGTCATTTATATTTAGATAATATTTACACAAGAATATCTTAGTGTAGTAATGACGTGAAGTTAATTTTATGTATGGTTATGATTGTGGTGTTTTCATTAAATTATTGTGAATAATTTCTATATTAAGTCATTTATTAATAAGATAATTTAAGAAATATAAAATAAGAAATAAAATAAATAAATTCAAAAGCAGAATAAGATGAAAAGATGGAAGGTTTAAATATAGAGAAAAAATAGAAAGACAAAATCCTTGCATAAAAACAAATAAAGGAAAGGAATAGTTTTTTTAAAATGTCATACTTAGAAAGAAAAGAGTAATAAAGTAAGATGGGCCAATAGCTTGGAGAGGAAGTCATCTTTAAAAGCAAAACGTCATGCCCCTTTTTCATGTAAAGGGAATTTAGAAAAAAGAATATATGGACATGGAGAAAGGAGGCATAATATACTAAGAGGAAGAAAAAAAAAGAAAAGGAGGAGGTGCAATGGGGACCGAAGGAGAGAGAAAACATAGAAGAAAAGGATATCATAGAAGAATGAACAAGCAAAGCATCTTACAGGTAGGGGATGCAATTTGGTTTCATATATTATTAATTTTATAGTAATAGGTAATATTACAATGGATTAATATATAGGAAATAACTATGTAAAAATGTGCATGTAAAAAAATAAAGGTCATTATAAAAATATTAGTAATCTGTAGGAAGACAAAGCAAACCATACAAAACTACATCTACATGTGTGTGTGTGTGTGTGTGTGTGTGTGTGTGTGTGTGTGTGAATCTACAGTAATAACAAGCTAGGTAGGAATACAGGCATCAATTTGCACAATATTATAGTGACCTACAAAAAATAAATTACCTATATATGATATGTATATTAAACATATTAAACTTGTATTGAATGAAGTAATAAATACATGAATGTATATATTTGTCAAGTAAAAAAAAAACATGGAATTGGATATGTAAATGTGGTGACTACTATAAAGAGACTGCTATAAAATGACTTGTATTTCTTTTCCCATATCTGTAATGAGTCGAATCACTTACTTTTTAATTGATGACCCTCAAAATTGACACTAGCATATTATATATCAACTGACACTAGGTTTGTATGGTAACTAGTCTAATCTGAAATGAAATATGTCATTGGTTTTGTATAACAACTTCCCATATCAACTAAACTAGAAAACTACTATGTTATATATTTATTTAGTGATGCAACTACTATATATATATATATGGTGATTAAATTTTAGCAAACTTCTATACCCATACATATAATTGGGCATTTATCATGCAAAACAAATTTTATATATATATATATATATATATATATATATATATATATATATATATATATATATATATATGGTGATTAAAGTTTAGCAAACTTCTATACCCATACATATAACTGGGCATTTATCATGCAAAACAAATAATTTATATATATATATATATATATATATATATATATATATATATATATATGGTGATTAAAGTTTAGCAAACTTCTATACCCATACATATAACTGGGCATTTATCATGCAAAACAAATAATTAACATTCAATCTAAATATGAGTTGAGATTTATAGAATAGCTAAACAAGTTGGGGCCTATTTCATATTTAATAATCTCCCTAACAATAATTGATGCAAATATTGATGTTATGCATTTGTAAGTGATACAGAAGTTATGTGTATTAAGCATATTAGAGTCTGCAAATATATACTAATTGGTGTGTCAAAAAAATATACTATATAATTTTATACTCAATTATTACTACCATACTTATGTGGATATAATATGATTAACAAAAACTATGTGAACTAGAATCCATCAAGGATTACATAACTTAACCTGCAACAGAAGTAGTATGACGTGCGACTAAGCATAAAGGGCATTAGTTTTGGAAATTAAGATGATTTATAGATAGGTTAAGTTTGTATGGATTGATGGATAATTTTATAAATATATGTGGCATCACATTTTGCTAAGTGATATCAACCTAGTTATAATTTTTGGGATATAACAGACCTAAGTATTATATCTTATAACTAGAAATCGCTATACATAGGTTGTATAGAGTTAATTATTAATCATGTAGGATTAATTATCTAATATGTTATTAATGAAGGGAAAAATATAGAAAAGAATTTTTAATCTTTAGATATCTATAATAGTCAGCCATTAGACGATGCAAATTAACTATACAATTTAGCAAAATCCTCCATAATTTGTTTATAGATTAAAAAATCCCTTAAGTATTGGAGGATATGATAGTTTGGTTTTAAGGAAAATTTTTAACCTATTATAAGTGTAATTTGATAGGTTACATAAATTTTAAGGGTAAAATCTCTAACTATAATTTGGACTACATACTAGGTGATTATCAACTATAACAATATAACTACTAAAAGTGATTAGTACTATACATACCACTGTAAACACTATGTCTATCACAAATGGTATAAAGTGTATTGAGATATGGTGAAATGAATGCATATATAACTATTATTTGTATAACTCTAGATGAGTAGGACACTAAATTATACTTACACATCTCCCTAGAATAATAAGATGTTTAAATGGAAGAGTAAGAAAATTAAGACTTCAAGACAATTGTATCTTGTTGTTATTTGACTGGTGGTTTGTATTTGAGTAATTGTGAACTATGATATTATGGGGTGTCATAGAATATCTTTATTGGAAATTAATTATATTAATTAGATAATTTTAGTTTAGATATACATTATACCCAGATGGTATAAGCTATAGTTGTTATTTTTGTTATTATGTGTTAAATAATGTTGTGTAGACTCATTCATATGTTTGACAGACTAAATGTATTCATTATAATTATTTATGTACTTAGCATGTATGTGTTGATATTAGAAAATATTTTTTATGAATCCATGGTTATATTTATGTTAACCTAATCTTGTATTGATAATTTTGTGTAAGTAGTGAGATGGACTTCACTAGCTTACTAGCATCACAATGTCAGATGAAGGTAATCTGATCAAGTGGTGTGTTTGAAATTGACTAATCCAAGAAATCACTAATTATTGAAAAATTTGACCAAATTAATGTTATTTGTACATTATCATTTTATGTTTATGGTTTACATGTTTGTGTGATATCATCTTAGAATGGATTTCTTTATGGTACACTGCATATTTTTAGAAATCATACAACACATGGGTACTAGTTTGTCTCTCTGGATTCACATACTATCACTATCTATTCATCCATGAAGGGAGGGCCATTCCCTAATGGGAGATTGTGTGGGGGATCGTTGGTTTGTGGATGGTGTGAAAAAGTGCTCAGATGATGCTTTCCCTCTCCACAACAGTACTTACTTGGAGACAACACTTGAGATTTATGTAGATACTAGAGTTTCAAGAAACTCATGCTCCATGAAGCCATGTATCTTATATTTGTATATTATATTATATTTATTATTGAAAACATTATCATGAGGAACTATAATTACTTACTTATTATACATTGACAATAATGGCTATAGGCATGTATCAACCGTGGTTGACTAATTTTAATTACTTTATATATTTATATTATGATATGTTTCTTATGATAACAGTGATCAGTGATGTATGATGAAGTATGATTCATTTATAGTTATCACACTTTGAGTATGTTATATGTTCATTATTTAGATACTCATGGTGCAATCTATTTAAAGTATATGTTTTTTATTTAAAAAATCACGTATTTTTAGATAGATCCCAGTGGGGATGTTACGTTTGGACACATGTTATTGTTTCTCTTTCAGATTAAGAGTGGCATGAAAGCTTGGAGAGGGGCATGATTTATTTATGACATCCTAGAAGAAGGAAGGAATAACTCTATTATCATTTATTTATTGCTCTGATTTGATATCTTCTATTGTTTGTAATTCATCTTGTTAATTGATGTTGTTTTGAGCAAAGGAAGGAGGAGGTAAGGCATAAGGAGGTGTGGCATCTATAAAAAATAAAGTCGCTAAAATGGTGAGAATGACATATACCAAAGAGGTGAAAATGTGTTATATGTGATCTGAGGGAGGAGAAAACATGTCCAAAAGTATTTGAGCATCATTTTGATTGATCTAAATGTAAATATACCTGTTGAAAGTGCATGGTATGCAAAAGTACAAAAGTTAATAGTCATTTTTTTGGTTGTTACAAAAGTTATTCTTCATTAGTCAATTTAAAGTTATAAAATTTAGGACAATTTTTTTTTTTTAAGTTTATTCAAATTAAACTTTATTATATTTGCCTCGATGACCTTTAAATTTTATTGAAAAAACATAGGTTAATATTTTAGCTAGAAAATTATAAGGAAAATAACTTGAAAATTTTCCACATTATTCATTTTGATGACCTTGTTAGCATGCAAAAATATTTTTTGTAAATATTGTGTAAAACTTTAGATTTAACTATTTCTGTGTTTTTAGGTAATTTTATGAAAACTAGTTAATTTAATTTATCATAAATGATAAAGAATTTTTTGTTGAAAACTAGTAGCATTGTCCAATTTTAGGATAAAATACATGTGAAAAATAAATTTTTGTAAAATAATTTATATTTTTTATTATTTAATTATTTCTATAAAAATCTAGGTCAAATGGCTAGTTTACATCACTTATTATTATCAGATTCTCAAAAGTCAATAGACAATTTTTTTATTGTATGGAGTCATAAGATACTTAAAATTTGTGAGTATTAGAATCTTGATCAAAATGTACTTAATAAAAATGATAGATCAGATATTCAACATGTTGACTATTATAAATGTTATTGAGAAGTCTTAATACTTTTAAAACTTTTAGTAGCTAATAACTTGATACTAGAAGCTAAAAATGTGACCATTACATCAGAGTTATGGAAACATATTACATCAAAATGCTATGCTTCTAAAGATGAAAGGGTGTTATATTTAAATAATTTGTTGTTTTCAATTAAAATGTAGGAAGGTGGGTCTATTTTTGAATTCTTATTGCACTTGAAAGACATATGTGACCAATTTAAAGTAGTGGAAAACCTATGGATGAACAAGACTTGATTGCTCTTATCATGCAAAAGTTACCACCATCATATGATTCATTTGTGGAGTCAATGCATATGATTGAAGACACTAGAATTTTATAAGTTGTCAACACTTCTCATGCAAAAGGAAAGAAGACATGAACATTCTATTGCTTCAACATCAGAGTCTATAGAAAGTGTGTTTATGGAATGATAAAACAACAAGGGTAAATAATAGAGTGCTAACAGTTCTTTAGAAGAATGCTCTAACAATAATTTAAGTACTTATAAATCTAAATAGAAGTGTTTTAATTTTAATAAACCTGGTCATATGAATAAATATTATTTTAAGTGACAATATGATTTAGAAAATATTAGAAAGAAGTCACAATCTATAAATGTGGCTAAAGAAGATGAACAAATTTTAGTGGGTGAGTTTACATTTGTAGCGACACAAAATTAGTCAATAAAGTTAAGACTATGGTATTGTGACTCAGGTGTATCAAGACTCTGCATGTGTCATAAAGACTGGTATGTAAACTTTGTAGAAGATGATAGTTGTAATGAATCAATTTCCTTAGGTGATGGTTGGGTTCATTATGTGAAAGGATATGGATATGTTCATAGTTCATTGAATTCTATTACTTACACTTTTCATAATGTTCAGTTTGTTCTTGACATGAATAAAAATATTATTTCCATAAGTGAAATAATTATGAATCATAACCTTTGTGTGGATTTCAAAGGAAGTAGATGCATGGTTAGCAATCTTCATGAAAAGAAAAGGAAGTGTTGATGTTGGAAAGTGCACCCAGGGCAAGGAGGCCTAGCTCCTGCCTTCTCCTCGCAACATGAAAACTCTCCTCTCGCCTGTGGGACCGGCAAAGCTGGAGGAGAGAGTCTCTAGATAAGGGCTAGCTCCCTTTGATGCATCATGTTTGTTTCAGGCAGTGAAAAATATAGGTATAGGTATAATATAGGAGGGATGAAAAGGGAGAAGAAATGCATAGAAAACAAACTACCTACTCTAAGGAGGTGATACACCAAAACAATATGACCCTTTCACACCCACTCTCAAAATCAGACAAAACACATTTATACACTGCACCCTTGACAGAAGAAGCAATCTGCAAACTTGACAGGGAGGTAAAATGAAAGGTACAAAAAAAGAGGTTCATCCAAAGGTGTTATAAGAAGCACTCTGTAGATAATCCCCTCTATTTTGCACTCCAAAATAGAACTCTTCTCCTATCAGCTACATATGGCGACTTCTAGATAGCTGGTGTGTTGATGTTAAACCTGTGGGAGCATCAAATACAATGACTAAACACAAATCAAGACTCAAAACATACACCGGATATCTATTCAAGAAAAAGTAAAAAATACTGTGTTTATTTGATTCAGGTGGAAATTTTAACAGGGTTGCACCTTGTAAAATTCATAAAAAGATGATTACAAAATGACAAGCATCAAATATATATGGAAAGTCCAAGAGGCTCATTTGGCACTCTTTTTTACAAATGGCTGTTCATGAAAAGAAACAAGCCGCTCAAAATATTAATGAGCTGTTCATTTGCCTGCTCGAAACCTGCACTTCCTGCTTAGGTGACTTACACAGCTTGCCTTTCAATTAATGCAAATGGAGAAATCAGTTGTTGATGCTGGCCGCTATCATCCCAAATGATCGATTTGCTGGCATATCTCACCTATCGAAGTCACTTCTTCAATCTGTGCCATTTGGACTTAACTGCTCACTCATTCTTTACTTATCGCTCTGTCCAATTGTTCTTTACGCCATCAAGCAGTAAATGCCTTCTGTCTATGCCACTTGGATTGCTCAACTGCTCCCTACCCTGTCATCTTTGCTTGCCACTTGGAATTTGTCCCCTTTTGGCCGCTTGGCTCCTTGGGCAGACATACTAGTGGGTCGCTTGATCCTAAGCTCTTCTCCTGGCTAGCGCTTCTCATTTGAAAATTGATGCTTCTGCAGCTGTCATGCTTTTAAACATTAACGGACATTTCATTCTATTAAATTTGATGGCCACTGCAACGTCATCGGGCCCATGTGGCATCATATCAGATCCCTTGTTGGCCTTTGCATTTGTAGCAGCCTGAATCCTTTGAAATATTTGAAGTGTCTGCCCGCCCTCCAAAGGGCACTTTGACTTTGACTGTGCCTTTGGCCAAGGGCAGCCCCTTGAACTAAACCCGTTGAACTTAGCATTGAACTTTTCATTGAACCCTGATCGTCCTTGAACCAAGCGATGAACTGAGATGAACCAGGCTAAACCAATGAACTGGGCTTGAATTGAGCATAAACTTGAAGATGAACTCGCAACCCGAAAGTGACTGGCTTCAAAAAGCCAGAGAAGAAGTTGACCACAATTTTGCTAGGGGCAAACATTGGTCAACAAGTAGCAATAGATTTTATAAGTTGGTCGATCCCAAAATAGCAAAAGAACATGCACTAGCAGTGGTTAAAAACACTAGTGAACTATGGCATAATAGGTATGGTGACCTTGGTTATGAGCATTTGCATACATTAATTCAAGCTAACATGGTGAATTGAATGTTTTCTATTCAAAAAAGTCAGAATGTATTTTTAGGATGTCAAATAGAATGCATTATATTTGGTACATATGGGTTTGCATGGTCCAATGCAGACACCTTCAATATCAAGAGCTTTATATTACTTGTTTATTATAAATTACTTTTCTAGGAAAATGTGGGTTTTTTTCTACAAATAAAATCATATTTTTTCTCTAACTTTGTTGCTTGGAAAGTTATGATAGAGAAATAGGGAGGGAGACATGTAAAAGTTATTAGATTAGTAAATGGGGATGAATTTTTCCTGAAAGATTCTAGGAAGTCTAAAAGAAATGAGGTATACACAAGCAATATTCTACACAATAGAATGAATTCATGGTAAGGCATAATAAGATAATCATGGAGATGACATGGTGTATGGTGGATAGCCATAATGTACTGTATTAGTATTGGGCAGAAGTTGTGAATACAATTATGTACACTCTCAAAATAAGTCCCATATAATCCTTGCATAATGTAACAATAAAAGAATCATGGTTTGTAAAAACACTAGATGTAAGTAATTTTCATGTTTTTGGATGTACTGCTTTTATAGTGGAAAAAATATATATGTTTATTGGTTATTGTGAGTAAAGAGATGCATACATATTTTTAGATGCCTCTACATAAAATTACAGTGAGTAAATATTTTTTTGTAGATGAAAGGGTACCATTATTTTATTATAATGATCAATCTACTAATAATAATGTATTGCTACATGTTGATGAAGTTTCTGAAATAAGTTCTGGTACTAAATTTGAATATGATTCCAAGATGAAAAAATCAGAAGAGTCAAGTTCTAGAGCTAAAAAAAGTGTTTCTCACTCTTCACAATCAAATCAAGAAGACCAACACAAAAGGCCTAAGTGGTACCATACCATGGTTAAAGATGTAAGGAAATATGAACTCCCTTAATTATTGGAAGGATAATCTACAAGTTCTAGATAATAGAATGTGCAAGGTGAAGAGTAATTCAAATTTGCTCTTACTATTATTTCATAGGTATTGAAACCATGCACAAGTTCAATGACCAAATTCAAACCAAAATGGAAGTTTTCTATGAAGGTTAGTGAAAGAGGATTGTGTATACATAAAAATCATAAGAGTGTTGTGAACAATAAATGTCCTAAAATTATTTAACAATGAAAAGTATCAGGCATTAGATTTTCAATAGCTTGATGCACAAATATCCGTTAGGGGATATTCCATGTTGTTTAGTCTTGATGTATATTAAAAAAATTTGATGGAACTAATCACTCTAACAAATAGGTAAAACATGTCACATCTAAGACATGACAACAATTCAAGGAATAATAGAATCCAATGAACCTAGTATTCAACACCATTTCCTACTCTACTTGGCAGTTGTAGTGGTTCATCACCCATGTACTTTGATAACCTAGATTGGTGACAATAAGGACATTTGGATACTATATTATAGTGGTATTATAACTACACTTTGTTTAAGTTCATGTATGGGTTTAATCATTTTATTGTAATAACAAATAAAACATGTCATTTTGTCATTAAGGGAGGGTATTAGATTAATTTGTTTAATATTCAAGATTGTTATTTTGTTAGTGAATTGTTAGAGTTGTTAATCATGTAGATTTACCATTTAGCTAAGATTAGTTTATGGTTTTCTTATCTATATTTGTTTGCTTATTAATAGTGGTTTCACAAGCTATTTATATGGCTTGTATTGTGTAATGAATCATATTTTGTTGGATTCAATAAATCTTCTAGTATGTATAGAATAAACTTAGTACTCCTTCCAAGAAAAATAAAAATGGGTCAAAATAAAATGCTCTATTATTATTTTAGAAAGCAAGGACATGATCTCATAGATGGAAATCAAAGGGCCTTATTCTAAATTTCCTATAGAGAGCACATGATCTCATAGATGGAAAACAAAAGGAATTGGTTGTTACCAATAAATGTGAAAAGGAAGAAGATTGGGAGGAGACTTTTCCCATGAATAAATATGAAGATTATGTGTTTTAATCAGTGATGGCCAACTATCACTAAAAATAAATAAAATGTATGTATGATGTTTATGGTAAACATATTTGATTGTGAATCAGTGTGTGTAAAGTAGATATGTATTGTGAACTAAATTAGATGGTCGATGTGTCCCTATCCATAGAAGGTTGATATTTTCCTCGTTCATACTTGGATGGTTGAAGGTAGATATGTTTCTTGACCATCCAAAATATGTGTCACATCACGTGTTCCAATTCATGTTTATTGTTCCCTTTCCCTATGCCTGTATTAAGGTGGGATCTTAGGAATATTAAGTTAGTACATCATAGTAATCATAATATTATTTATACATGAGTTGTTTGTAACAAATCACTAGACTATGACTTAGTTGAGTGAAGATAAGGATGAGAGAGAGATGTGAGGAAGAGATGAAGTTGGCTTCCTAAAAAATAGGACCAACACTTTGTAAAAATATCTATCCTAATTAAACAAAATTGTTTGAGTGTTAACAGAGGGTAAATTTCATGTATACCATGAAATTATTAGTCAAGAGGTGGGAATACATGAGTTACGAAGCCCAAAAAGAGGAAAATGTAAACAATGATGAAAAATTTGTTAGAAGTGAAAAACATGATAGACTCCCAAATTAGGATGAGGACAAGCAGTAATATGTTGGAAATGTAAATGAGGACAATACTACATTTAGTGTGATTTGCACTTCGATTTAGGTTAAATTATATTAATAATCAATGGTTTTTTATATTTTGCATGAAAATTTTCAAAAAACTTGAGTAAACATTTGCATCTCAAAGTTCACATGACTAGAAATTTATTTTCCACCAAGATTATGCCATATTTGCACATTCAGTTGGGTCACTTTAAAGCCAAGTTTATGCTCGTAGCTGGGTTGAACGTTTTAATAAATTCTCAAGATTCTATGAAATAAATCAATGAAATTTCAAAATAAATATATTATATTTAATTTTTTATTTATAAATATACATTATGTGATATATTTGACTATTACTATTTATTTAAAATATATTAAATAATCAATTTATATTGATTATTATTATTTATTATATGTTTTATTTGTATATTGAATATTATTTTATCAATATACAAATTTAATTTTTATTTGTTTATTTTAATATGTAAACATTCTCAAATAACATATTACAACTTATAAAAATAAATAAAATTATCTAGGGAAAATGATAAATAAACAAGTGCCATATATGAAAATATAATGTTGTACATGAAAACATAAATAAATTCTCACATGTTATATTAATATTAGAGGGAGTGATCCATCAGGTTATGGTAAATGGTAAGAGGGGTTGCATGTAATATAGGCAACCCAATTTAAAATCTCAATTCATGATAAAAGGTGGTCCACATTTTGATGGATTCTCCCACAAGGGAGCACCAAAATCATGTAATATTTAATCCATGGGTATGAATAATAGTGCTTTAATACTGATTATGGTTTCACACTCGACCTAGTGCCCGATAATGTATTTAGTTATCATAAGCAAAAAAAAAATATTGGAGGGATTGAAGACCTTGTATCATTTAAATTTATACTACTATTAATTAGACCCTAATGGTCATCCTAATAATCATCTATTATTGTCATGATCATCATCTATCTTGATATTATGATGATGATATTTATCAACTCATTATTTATTTCATGCTCATACAATGATTGATCATTGTAGTTAAAAACATGTTCATCATCTTTTTCAAAGAGAGGACCATCATCTATCATAGATTGGTCATTGACTTATGAAGATATAAGTAAAATAATTATTAAAATACTATAGTAATTTTAATATAATTAATTGGACACTATTTTTATCACAAGTTAATAGTGACTAATGTCATATTGGCACAAACCTCCTAGAATGATCCCACTCATTGGATGCTTGGTGTCCCATCCAAGGGATTTTAGTTGCTCTTAAAGTTATTTGGTGGCCCTTGCATCATAACATTTTTCCTATAATAAAATGTAAATTTTAAATTGATTTCTCAATTAAAAGTTGTAAAGTAGGTAGCTTATTAAAATAAACTTACATATTTACATGTTATTTGATCTATACTCATTTTGGACCAAATGAAAAGTCACCAATTTCCATTGGCTCAATATAGATTTATGGGCCTTATATGGTTACTTTTGATCCCTACGTTAATTTGAAAATTTACAAAAAAATAGTTTCTCAATATAAACAAACAATCAATATTGACATGCTATGGTTATATAGTCTATTTTATTTTTAAAATTTACCTCTCTCCATCCATATTTTTCATGTGCATCCCTTACAGATTAATTATTTTGGACACTTATAAATATTTAAAAAATTATACCAACTAATGACATGTTCTTACCCACACATGCCTCCTCATCCTCCTAAGTGCAACTATCACAAATTTTTCAATTATATTTACATTTTAGTAAGATCTGCCAAACTCTCTTTGCATTGTGTTATTTAACCAGGTTTTACACTTAACCAACATCTTATTGAATTCTAGGTGGCAGTTTTCTTGAAACAATATCTTCGCTATGAAATCTATTTTTTTAGAGGTATTTATAACAAATTAAAAAATAAAACAATTTAATTTTTCTTAAAGATACTTGATAATATAAATGTAATTAAGTAATTTATATTAGGATACAATATTTTTGATAATATACTTACTTACCTCGAGCATCTTTTAAAATTTTCATATGATCATTTACATCAATTTGACTTTAAGATTGCCTAACACTTGATGTATGTACTTGTCTATAGTGAGACGAGATGGTCAATCATCATCAGACTCATGTGGAAGTGCATCATTGTCATCCCAGCTCAACCCTAAAGGGAGAATCTCATCAAGGCTATTGGATGGCCTCTAGTTGGCTCAATTTATAAGTACGAGAATGAGAACGACGAGGTTACAATGAAGACACATTATGATATGCAATTAAATAATAAAGTTAAACACCATTATATTTTTAAAACATTAAATTCAAAAAATGACTATAAATATGGAGAAATAATACCTATGTCACTCCTTTGAGGTGGTTGGTGGTTGATGAGTCACATAATGATGGTTTATCTCATCACTATGCAGTTCCACATATGTAGTAGACATTTCATCAAAACTAAAAAATGTATTGATATATAAATGAATAAAGTAACAAATGAATATAATTTTAAAAATTATATATCTAGGGGTCAATGTCATATACCTTCTAGAGCATCGATGGCCCTAAGGGGTGAGGTAATCTTCTACTCTTTGACATGTGAATGAATGACAAGGTTATGAGAGGGTGTAAAACTCGTCCTCTATATCTAAATGTGTGAATGACCAATGAGACCGTGAGTGGGTGTAAAACTCCTCTAGATATCTTGTTTTATAGTTGCAAGAACAATGGAGTGACCAAAAAATTTTATCTAATGCCCTTAAAAAATTGATGTGGGTCATAAGATTATAGTTTTTGACCTCCCTAATATTAGAAAAGAAATTTGACTTGTAAATTATTTATTTCTATTAAGTAATATTTTTACTAGGTTTTTTTCTTGGATTTCTTTTAGGAATTTCTACTAGGGTTTCTTTTTTTCTATAGGTTTTTTTTCTAAGAATTTTTGGTGGGGTTTTTCTAGTGTTTTTGGTAGAGTAATTTTGGATAGGGTTTTTTCAAGGTTTTTTGCTAAGGTTTTTGCCTACAAATTTATTCTTATTTTATAATTTTTTTGCGATTAAGCATGTGTTAATCTAATTATGATAAATTGTTGAGTAAAATTAGAATGTATAATATATGCAATAAATCATGTAAGATTGATTTAGAACTTACTATTTTTATAAATATGCTAAAATTTAAAATTACTAAAGACAAATGAATTAGCCAACATTAATATTTGATGGACTAAAAATGAGACTATGTGATTGACTGTGGGGCTATGTGAGGTCACCATGAATCTAAGACAGGGTATAGACACTAGAAAATTGTACACTATGGCTCTAGATGTGGCATTATTATTTAAACCACCCCTTGACCCCCCGTTTGATTATATTATTCCATAAACACATTCTTTCACCCATTTACCCCTTTAGCTAATTTGATTATTTAAAAAAATTAGTTAATTCCTATTTCCAACTCACCTACCCAAACCCATGTCTAGTTGGTCGACACCTAGCCTAGAGACCATTTGTACCCTAACAATTGATAACCTTGACCTCTTAGACTTGTTCTTCATGCATCCCAATGTTCCCATTATTAACCTCATACCATTTCCTAGGGAATTAACCACCAGTCATTAGTGGAATTAGTTAAATTTAGCCAATTTTGATTATGTCCCCTTGATCACCGACGGTTGACCCGAATCATCAATGGTTACTTAAAACTCCACCTTAGGAGTGCATGATCGAAGGATTCAACTGTAACTTGATTGAAACTCACTTGTTGATTACTAGATATTTAATTTTAGTTTGCTATTCACATGATCAATGCATGTTAGACTACTTTTAAAACTGTTTGTTAATCTCATTTATTTCAAACTCCTTTGTTATATAGTAGGATATGAAGAGGAGGTTGAATGGGGGATTTGGGTATGAGATATTCTTACTCCTAGGTGAATCTAGAAGCTTCCTAAACCCAAACCAGAACCAGACAGAGACCAAGGAAGCACTTCCACATTCTCAACACCAAGGATTTGAGTATTGTTACTCTATCTAAGTTACTCTACTTTAATATTACTACATTTATTATATTATTTTAATTAACATAATATATTAAATATATAATTTTATTGAGATTATTGAAAAATATGGTTAAAAAAATACATTTGATTGATGAGATCATACACATTCTCCACTTACAAAAATCAATAAATAAACTTCATTTGTTTTTTTTTCCTTTTAATTTTTTGTTCTTTTATTAAAAACCAAAATAAATTTGTTTTCAATCCAATTCACTATATTTTTGTGTTACATGATAGACATTGATGCAATAATTGATGTCTTTGTTTAACATTAGCATCACTACTTAAGCACATTCTAGGCAAGTAAATCAAATTTTATGGATTCACAATGCGTAACATAAACATTGACACATGATTGCATCATCCACGTAAGCGATGATGTAAACTTACAACAATGCCATTTTTTGGCAGAGGCGATGATCTTTAATGGAGTAAATAGACCCTTGATGTAGGTTGCATTACTAAAATAAACCCTGACACAAATTACATCACAAAAATTCTATTGCAAATGGTGTGTCAATGATCACAAAAAAATTACATTTCAACACAAAGCATCACAAATTCATGAAAATATACTAGTGTGAATGATAATGATATGAATGGAATAAATTGGTAAGGTGCATGTATATGAAATGGATTTTGATCAATAAGGTTACGTATATGCACAATAAAGTGTTGATAATATTTCACAATTTAAAAAACATGTTAACTAAAACCCTAATGAAATAAATAGATTAATGAAGACATTGAAAGAATTTACAAGCCAAAGCATAGATGTTGACCCCTGTTTTGGCCAAGTATAGAAGTATGCATAAGTTTTGGTAATAATGTGCAAGTTGGAGGGTGTGTGGCATCAAATGATAGGCATAGTAAGGACTATTGCACAAATAATTATATTAGGAAGTTGCACTTATATAGGTGTCAAATAAAGATAAAGACCATGTGCATGGATGTTTTATGAAATATTATATTACAAATCTAATGTAAGATTCATGTAATATTTTGGATCCTTCTATAATATATCCATATGGATCTACCTGTCATGAGTAGGTAGTAGAGAAAACCTATAAATAGGACCACAACCTCTCATTAGGACATTCAATTTTAAGTTAAGCTTTGTATTCAATTTGTGTTCAGATCTTGGTATCTATTTTGATTTACAGAAAGACTGAATATACTATTGTAAATCCTGTATTATGTGGAATGTGCAGTGAATATTGTGAATGAGATTATACATGATTGTATAGTTAATAATGAATGAGAATGAAATCTATTTAAAATATTTTGTATATTATGTTTGCTTAAGCTTTCAATTAATGTTTAGTTGATGGTTTATATGTTTTATAGTTGATGTATGGGTATGCTTATTGCTATGATTAATTTTGATTTTTGTGATGTTTAATGGTGGGGTTTGGTGTGGTATCTTGTGTGATTTTTGTGAGTTATTAGATCTAGATTTGAGTAATATGTTGGCACATAGGGTTGTAAGTGTTAACATTAGGTTGGGTAGGTTAGTTAAAGAACAATATTCTACTTTAGTGTAACATTTTTATTTTGTTTTTGGAACCTTATCTACTTATATTATAGAGATCAGAGGTGTGTATGGTATAACAAATCATGTAGGAGCATGTATAAGAGTGGTTTGAGATGAAATATTTTGAGTTTATAAGAGATGAATCTAATAATGGTGACTTGAAATTGAAAGAGTGGTTACAAAAGGATATTTTTAGTGAATCGTATGAGATTTTCTTTATATAGTATCCAAAACACTTCTACACATGGCTAGATTTATATACCATAGAAAAAAGTATAATTATTTAATGAAAGTTAGCATGGTCAAAAGATTAGTTTATTAAATTATAAGAGAGCGACGAAGGATGGACATGTGTACAGGACGTGTGGTGGAAAGGAGATTTAAACAATCATATCTTGGAGTTTTTTAGTATTTACTTATCCCTGATCAGAGGAGATAGAATTTTAGTTCTTGAGAGAACTAAGAGGATATTTTACTGCACTAATTCTATTTCAGATGAAAATTTTACTAGTTGATTGGGGAATTGAGCATATGAGGATGGATAAATAAATCACTTTATGCTTGGGATTGATAATGGTGAGTTAGAGGAGAGTTAAAGGTTGTACATGAGATAATTGAGAAAATAAAATCTATAAGAGAATGCAGATCTCAACTAAAACGGAAAGGAGGTTGCTAAGTATAATAAAGGTAGATAAAAATTTAAAAACTACCAAGGGCACTAGGAAGAAAGTGGTACCAAGTTAAATTTATGTTGTGAAGATCTATAAACATAGGGAGGGTACTTGATTGGTTCATGCAAGGGAGAAACACACTCCAATGAAAAAGGATATCTATGCAGACAAGAGTCCCTTAGTGAAGAGGGTCCAAGATAAGCAAATGAAGGGATTTCACTTGAAGATGTTTACATGTGCTAAAATTATGGAATACTCGGTCTTAAACTCTCCTAAAGTTGAAACCTGCATAAATATTGATCATTTAGAGGAAATATTTAAAGAGGCACTAGAGATAGAATAAATTCAATAATTTATCAGATAACAAAATGAAGACTTTATGATAAGATATGTGATACTTTACATGTAAGAAGAGTTGGAAGGTAATAAAAATACTACACAGATTATGCATATTAGTGGAACAAAAACATCTTCAGTGGGAAGAATGACTCTTTGGATGCCAATGTGAGGGAGTGGAAGCTCATTAGTCACCAATATCAGTCTAGTTACAAACCTTACAACTTTTATGAGAGGTCCAACTAGTTTAACATCAACTCATTGAGGGGACACTGGTAGAGTAGGAGGTTCAAATCCTAAAATAAGTGGTCAAACATGGACTCAATAGGAATCTCAACCAAACATCTTTTATGATATCTCGATGATGTTTCTAGAATACAAAGGTATAAAAGATGCCTAAGATCACATTCATAACTATGAGATTACCTAGAGGCAAAATGGAATCACTTTACCAATGAGGAAGTCTAATCAGTTTGTAACAACATTGTGTGATATAGCACACACTTGGTATAGGAAACTTGATCCAAACCACATATTAGTTGACTTCATTTTGTTCAAGATTTAATTTCTAAAGGAATTACATATTCCAAAATTTGAACAATAAAGCATCTCAGTGCTTAAAGAGACTAAGCAAGATGTATTTTAAGGTGTATTTGCATACGATGAATGATTGAAGACTCTAATCTCAAATATTTGACATACATCCATTGCATTATGATTTTTTTCTCTTACATGTTGTAAAATGTTACACCCTTGAAAAAACTTCTTCACATCCACACTCATCCTTGGCTAATTGAAACTCTCACTTAGTTTTGCCAATGTTTTATCCATGCCAAAATGATAAACTATTCCTCCACGATTCTTTTCTTCTATCACGTTTTCCCTCATTTGTCCTTGAAGTATGAAAAATTATTATCCATATGTTCCAATTGGATTATTACATGTTGCACACCTTATACTCAATACATATGCAACTCTATATGACTTTCCACTTTTATGTTTTAAAAAAATGAATAAATTTGAAGAAATTCAAACCATTTCATATGCTTTTAGTTCAAATCACCTTGGTTGTTGAGGAACTATGATGCTTTATGATCTTTGTATAAACAAAACTCTTTGGGAAATAAATAATGTCTTCACTTCTTCATGGTTTGTACCATATTATTAAATTATCAATCATAAACATAGTATTTTCACTTTTCATCAATTAATTTCTTGATAAAGTAATCAATGGGATTACCTTCTTGAGATAAAACTATTACTACTGACATTCCACTAGCATTACAATCAACTTAGAACACTTTGTCAAAACCTGACAATGCAATATTTAATGGTTATTCCATAAATTTATTTAAAAATTGAAAGTTGTTATTTGTTTAAATTGTCCATTTAAAATATTTTCTATCACCTTTCATTTTTTCCAAAAATGGGTGCACGTATTCTATTAAAGTTTCTAATGAATTTCTGGCATAAACTAGCTAGCCCATGAAAACTTCTTGCATCAAACATAATCCTAGGTAATGGCCAGTCAAAAATAACTTTTAAATTTTATGGGTCCATTATTTATTCATCGTGTGAGATCATAAATCCCAAATATATCAAATCTTCCTTCATAAAATTTTATTTCTTCAACTTGACTAACAACTTTTGTTCATTCAATCTTTGTAATACTTCCTTCAAATCCAACAAATGTTCTTATTTTTTGATACTAAATATCAAAATTACATCCTAATAAATAATGGAAAGCTTAACCAAATATGGATTGAACACTTCATTCATGAGTCTCATGAATGGGATTGGTGCATTTTTTAACCAAAATGACATAACTAATTGTTCATAAAAATTGTCCTTTATTTTCGCTACAGATTTCCATTCATCACCTATTCTAGTTATGATTTAGTGAAATCCAATATTCAAATAAATATTTGTGAATTAATTTATTCCACTCAATAAATCTCCTAAGTCATCCGTATATGACAATGGAAACCTGTACTTGATAGTAATCTTGTTAATGACTCTTAAATTCACACACATACACCATTCCCCACCTTTCTTAGGTGTTTAACATTGTTGGAACTTCACATGGGCTAAAAATTTCTCTTATAAAACCCTTATGCAACAAGTTGTGTACTTGTCTTTTCACCTCCTCATTCTCTATAAGGGTCAACCTATATGCTTCCTTGTTTGGAAAACAAGATTTGGGTACCCAATCCATATGATGGCTAATGCTCCTCATGCATGGCAATCCATTTGATAAATATTTTGACATAGTTCCAACATATTCATTCAATAAATTATGCACTTCAAGTGAAACTTCACATACCTTATCCTTTGTCCCAAATTGTATTGGTTTGGGAATAAAATCAAAACATGCCTTCTCCTTCTTTGCCTCTTTCAAGAACCATTTTCAAGAAACTAACAATACTTTAGGACTGTTGTCCACTTCTTCTCCTTTGTCCATTTAGCTAAATGTGAACCTCTAACCATTTTTCACAAGTGTGTAGGGATTATCTCTACCATTATGCATGAACTTTATATCAAACTACCATGATTTACCCAACAACACATGACATATGTCCATGGGTAGAATGTCACATAAAATGTCATCCTCATATGAACCAATTTTGAAAATTATCATACGTTATTCAGTCACTAAATTTTAATGTCATTTTTATAACCAATAAATCTTAGATTGGTAGGGATGTATTATTATTCTAAGCCCAAGCTTCTCTACCATCTTATTAGCTACCAATTTATCCATGCTACCACTATAAATAATAACCTTAGAATACTTACCTCTATATTTGCATGTGTTTTGGAAAAGATTCTTTCTTTACACCAATTCATTTTCCTCCTTTGTTAGTTTTTAAAATGTTCTCTTCACATGAGAGCCTCTCCATGTTTCATTTACTCCATGAGATTTAAGGTTGCAACACTCTCCTCATCTACTTGTGCAAGGTGTTTACTAGCTTGATTCTTTCGATTATTGTTTTGAAATGCCTTTGGGCATTCAGAAGATATATGCCCAATATCTCCACACTCAAAGTATTTACCTATAAATCCTCTATCTCTTCCTCTACCATAATATCCTCTTCCTCTTGAAGGATATACTCTTCCACTAGGTGCATGCTTTTGTTTTGAGAATTACTAGCTTCTCCCTCATGAGTATGTTGTCCTCTAATAGTATTTTATTGAACTCTTATTGAAAAAATTTCTCTACCATTTGTTTTACCTTGTTATATTCTTTTTAATGCCTCTTCCACCTTTAATGCATTGATAGATGTCTTCTATCAGCTTCAAATTGATCATTCCAAACCCATCTTTCATGGAAATATGAAGACCATTCACATATCTTGATATTTTCTCTTCATTGTATTTAACATGACCAACTTAAATAATGAGCTTGTAAAACTCTTTCGTGTAATCCTTTACACTTATCTTTTTCTGCCTTAAATTTTACAATTTCTTAAACAAACTCTATTGACAATCAAAAGTTAAAAACTTGCCTTTCAACTTTACAACCATCCTATCCCATGTCTTGATTTTGTCCTTGTCTCTTATCACCCTTTCTAGTTGGACATGATCCTTCCATAAGGATGCATGTCCCTTTAACTTAGCATATAAAAAATCCCTCTCTTGGGGTCCTCTATTTTCTCATAGTCAAAATACTTTCTAAGTCTACAATTCAATCAATAATCTCCTTAGGGCATGAACTTTTGAATAGTTAGGGGTGTCCAAATTAGTCTTGCATCCCTTTTCAGTAATGGCCTTAATTTTTTTGTCTTCTATCTCATCAACCAACTCTTTAATATCAACTTATTATGCTCATCCATCATCATCACTCACATCCACAACAATAATTCCTCTATGTTGTGCAATCTCCATAGCATCCAATCTACCATGGCTTCCTCTCAGCATCTACATCAAATTTGCTACTCTTGGTGACCTTCCTCATCTTGCATGAGTTAATCCTCTACGTTCTATTTCCACTCCTCAAAACTCACTACAACAATCTTCTGCAACCTATGACTGATTTAACTAGAGCCTCACACAATCAACCAAGGAAGACATAACCTTGCTCTAATACCAACTGATATATATGAGAATGAGAGGGAAAAATTAATGGATACCTTACTCCCCAATATAGACTCACTCAACATCTAACAAACACAAGAACTTAGACTCAAAACCAAACACACATTCTTTATTACTTTGAAAGACCATGTCATAAAGATTCACTACAAGCACACACATATGCTTGATTCACTACCTTATTGAAAACACATGGATAATATTGTAAATAATTTAGTCCCTCATGTAATTGATGCACACACCTCTCAGTTTTGGATATAGATTCCATAACAAGATTCTCTTAAACTTTTTTTACATCTTCCCCTGCTAAAATTAACTCCCCTTTCTCTTCTAAACTAACCTTCAACTCCTAGAAGACTGATCCAAATCTCCCATAATTGTTATAACAATCTATAATGACTTTTCTAGTTCTCTTCCTTTTAGAAAATGGTACATGCATCGAAAACATTAATTTTTCATAGTTACTTTAGTTTTGCAACTTATGTGGGCAAAATTTGTAACATCCCCACTAGGATCTACCTAAAAATATGCATTTTTAAAAAAATTAAGTGACATATACTTCCATTAAATTATGCCTTGAGAATTTAATTAGTGATCATAATAAATACTCTAAGTATAACAATTGTAAATGAGCATGATACATCATAGAGCACTAATCACTATCATCATAAGAAACACATCATAATTGCTTATAGAAGGTAATTACAAATATCTAGCCTTGACTGGTACAAACATATAACCACTATTGTCAATGCACAATAAATAAGTAATTACAACTCGTCATGATAATATTTTACTAATAAATATAATACAATGTACATATATATAAGATACATAGCTCTCTAGAGCATAAGTTTTCCGAACTCTAGTATCTGTGGTAATCTCAAGTGTTATCTCAAAAGTAGTACTATTAGGGTTTTACCTTTTTAGTGACCTAATTTCATCTTATATATATTTTATTCTTCTTCTATGTTTGTTAATACAAACATTTCATTTGTGAAATTTTCTTATTTTTGGAGCTCTCATTCTACCTCTACAAAAATTTGGCATTATCACATGCTCGCTATTCAGAGATCTTGGTGAACTCTAACCTAGTATCAAAGCTTTCTTGATAGCCTCATGCATTTGTCTCCTTTGGCACAATCCTCCTACATTTTCCATAACTAGTTTTGTTCTTTCATGGCTATTTTTTGACTCTACAAGCATGATTCTTCTCTTCCTTGAAAATCATGTTAAATGACCTCAGATCAAAAATATAGTTGCATATTCCTTATGGGTTTTTTGAGATCTCAAATAAGTCTCTCTTAGATTTTTGAGAAAGTTCATGGATTTTAAAAAAATCAAGTTTCTTCTAGCTAGTTCGACGCCTGTACGAAACTTGTAGAATGCTGAGAAAGTATTGCTTAGATGAAACCCCGAGCAAGTAAAGCACGTTCAAAACTCTAAGAAAGTAGTGCTTAGTCAAAAACCTGAGCAAGTAATGCTTAATTGAAACCTTGAGTAAGGGTCTGTCAAAACCACAGACAAGTAAAGCTCCTTCAAAATCTCAAGCAAGTAATGCTCAGTCGAAAGCCCGAGTAAGTAAAGTAGTGTGGAAAACCTGAGCAAGTAAATTACTTTCCAAAGTCTGAGCTGAAGTAATGCTCCTTCAAAAGTTTGAATAAGTAAGCTCTAGAACCCTGCATGACATTCAGGAGGGTGTCAAATTTCAAATGAAAGGTAATGAAGAAATAGATTGAAGTTTTTACCATTTTTTGATGAAAAAACATAAGTATAGAAAAAAATTCCATTTATGGAAAGGGCCTGAGAATGTGTAGAAGTAAGAACTTATAAGTGCCATAACTTTCAATCTTTAGCTCTGTTTTGGGTGCTATCTTTTTTTAAATTGCATAGTTTTTTAAGCTCTATGCATTAGTGGTATTGTTTTTGGCCTTTTGTAACATCCATTTTCTTTATGGTGTAATGGCTTAAATCTCACTTCATCCCTATTGTACTTTATCTTAGATGCATTATTGGTTGAATCTGACGTCCCTCTAGTTCCTTATACTTATGTACCTACTACTCAAGATGTATTTTTGATTGAATCTGACATCTATATGGGTATTCTTGTATTTGAAACATCCAAGGGGGTCACTACTGATAGTTCTAAGGGGGTACTATGTTGTGTTGTGCATTCTTTATTTTTTTGCATTCTTCTTTACTTATTGCAATAATATTTACTTCTGCACTATGAATTCACTCTCTATTAGTCCACTTACACCATTTAACTATCATGAATGGAAACCTAAATGTAAATCATCTTGCAATCTAAGGGTTAACATCAAATTATAATGGGCACTGAGATTAAACCTACTAATTTTAGAGTGAAAATCAAATAGTTTAACCATTATGACAAATTCCATAGACTATTGTGTCTTTCTATCTCCCTAGATCTATTCTTTCACATCGAATCTACCAAAACACCTACTGAAGTGTAGACCTAACTCACCAAGCTCTTTGGTGTGCAAGATGTGATGAGAGGACATGAGCTAGAAAATGAGATCATTAGATTGAGCCCAAATGACTTTGATACTCTTTAAGACTTCTTCACCAAGTTTAGATTTTTGAGATTGTAGTTGAAATCATGTAAAATTGATAAGAAAGATGAATAACTTGTTTTATCAATGCTCTCTAAACTGGGTCCTAAATATTCTATATTTGTGTCCACTTTCCATGCCACTAAGAGTGCTCTTGATTCGCACAAAAGATGTCTTCTTTAGATACCTTTGTTACTGACCTAATTCAAGAGCAAGATAAGTTGATACAGATGGGCACAATGAAGTCATCTAAATTTCATGCACTATTTGCTAAGAAAGATAAGGCTTCTAATAGCAGAAAGAGAAAGCAAAGTAATAAAAATGATGATAAGGGTGAAAATCTTTCCACCTCTAAGTCAAATAATGAGACCTCTTCTAGTCATAAGCCTAAGAAAGACTAGATCAAATGTGGGCATTGCTCAGGTAAGCATGATGATAATAAATGTTTGAAGAAACAAATTGACCACCTTACTAGCCTTTTTATTCAGAACAACATAGGTGTTCCAGATTCTATCAAATCATCTTCATCAACCCATGAATCCACTAAGGCAAATGACTCTAACAAAGAAAAGGCAAAAGAGAATAATAAGGGGAAACAAAATGTCAAAGCCTTAGTTACAATTATGATTCCAACTCCTCTTACATGGGTCATTGACTTTGTTGCTTCACATCACATGGCCTCTTCATAGATTGAGTTCAGTTCCTTAGAACCATGTGACATGTCCTTTATACAACTGGGTGACAACACTTCTAAAAAGGTTCTCAAGAGAGGGTCTATTGAAGTGAGTGGTGGAACATTCAATAATTTTCTAAGTGTGCCCTCACTCTCAACTAGTCTCATATTAGTCTACCAAATCACTCACCTTGGTCTAGGCATGCAAGTTGAATTCACTCCAGATTTAGTGTACATTAGAGAGTTACACAATGATACTATTTTAGTTGTGAGAATGGTCGATCATCAGACTCAACTATATAACTTCTCACACTTTGCTTCTGAATCTCTTTCAAATTCTTTAGATTCCTCTTCAAACTCACTTGTACCTATTGACACTTCTAAGCTTGAGCATTTTTATGATATTGACATCTCTTCTTTTATAGATGACTACAGTAGTGAAGTGAACACACCTCCACCATCTCCCTGTCACCTTCCAAATATTCAAGAGTTATTTCTTGATCCACCTACTTCTAGTTTACTTTTGAAATTATAGGGAAACGGTCTACTGATCTAAGATACATCAAATATCAGGTAGTTTATTTTATAGTTACAACATATTTTATATACCTTCTTCAACTCTGCTTCTAGTACACCATCTTGGCATAGAGAAGTTGGCTGATCTACCTCACAGTATGAGAATCATTCTTTTCATATAAATTACACCTTAGTTGAAGATCCATCAAGCACTTGGCAGATCACCCTATATGTAAATTTTTCTTCTAAGCTGGTTAATGCAAACATTTCCTTTGTAGAATTTTCTTATTTTTGGAGCTCTCATTCTGCCTCTACAGGAGTTTGACATTACTACATGCTTGCTATTCAAATATCTTGGCAAACTCTAACAACTTAACATTACTCTCGTCAAAATTTTCAATAATTAATGATCTAAAGATCAAACAAATTCATACACACCACTTGATCAGATTAAATTCATCCAACATTATGATTCTTGTAATCTAGTGAAGTCCATCTCACTACTTAGTATCGACAATGTGAGATTTGACTAATATAGTATAACCAATAGATTCATATAGATTACATCTTATTATCAATCATATAACATGTTAAGCACATGAATAACCTAAATGCATACATTTATTCTATCAAATATATGAATGAATATCACAATATTATCTATCACATAAATAACAGAAATAATAACTACACTTTATACCCTCCAAGTAAAATATATATCCAACTACAATTTATAAATTCTACAAGTAGTTTCCAAACATATTACACCCTATAATAGCCCATATTATCATAGTCTAGTGTTATTAAGCACAACTACTCAATAAAAACAACCATTCATAATAAAGTAGTTATGAATCAATGAAAACATACACTTCTATTTAAACAACTAGTTATCTTCCAATAATCAGTAGAAAAATATTATTCTTTATTTGAACATGACCTTACATTTTTATGCTTGGTTAGGGTCTATATTTATGTTGACATAGTTCCTCAGCTCTTGGAGTCTCATGACCAATTATTTTATATTTGTCAACAAACTTAGAGGTATACAACTTGATACACCCATCTACATTAAACTCTTATTATGACTCCTAAATCCTCAAATAGGTATATTGTTTATATAAATAGGCTCAACAATATATATGGATTTGGTTTAAGGACATCAATAGTCTTTTATGGTTCTCAGTCAACTACCTGGTCAATATACTTTTATTGACAAACTATTACTAAACATATCAATATTTTTGTAATATTAAGAAACAAATAAATATATTCACAAAAAAAATAGTTTTAACATGAATAGCTATTACCATTCAAATAGGTAAAGATAGACAAGATCATTGTTTTACCTTGGACTAAGAAGGGGATATATAATATAACATGAATCATATTCTTTTCTAAAAATCCAATAAGAGGATCACAAAGAGGATGGGTTTTAGCAAAGAAGCGAGAGGAGACTTTGGACGAGCTTCAATTGCAAATACCAATAATGCCCACACATATTTCATACATCTAATTTTTTATCATTCAAAGCACAATAAAAAGACACACATATAAGAATCCACAACTTATCTTATATAATGTCTAAAAATCATGTTGAGGAGAATATATAAAAATGACCAAGGATATGGCGTTTAAACATTTGTGTCCAATTATTAAGATCTGCTAGTCACTATTTAGATTAAATAATACATACAATATTTGATCAAAGTAAATATTCTTATTGTAAAGCCACAGTATTGGATATAAATGAATCCACAACATCTCATAACAGAGATATATAAATGCAAAACAAAAATTAAACTATGCAATCTATTAATGACTGAATATACAAGTCATCAATTCTAATTGTTTATTGCATAAACTCAATTAAATCTACATAGAAGTAGTATTCGTTATGTATATCTCAGGTATGCCACCATTAGAAATAGTTCACTAGTTTTAACTGGCAGAAAATAAATTTAAATTATGTCATTATTTTATTATATTCAAAAGTCATTGTATAACCTCACTTTTCTAAAAACATCAATTCCCATAGACTATAATATCTATTAGAAAGATTGTTTGGTTTTACAATATTGGTTACTCTTTTATATGAGTTGTTGTGCATTTGATAAAAATTTAATGACACCAAACATTGCATACATCTCCAATGTTAGTTGTATAAAGTCATAACTTTAATTATTTCATACTATCCATTATAAATTTTTGCATGTTATATATTTGTTTTCTATAGTTTGCTAGGTTTTCCATAGACACTACAGTTCACTATCTATAAAAATATCCCAGCCATATGAGTTGTTATATATATAAGTTCATTATATTTTACTTTAACGACAGATCGACCTTTATGTTTGAATCATTCTATACAATTTCATAACTTTATGTTGGTAGTAAAACTACTGGTGGTGGAGAATAGGTGCCCTTAAAACAATCATTCAATTTCACTTATCATTAATGAAGCATTCATTCAAACACATACATCAAACAATGCATAAATAAGCATCCACATAAGCATATAACCTATGAAAACAAGAGATATGTGATAAACCCTCAAGGGGGATAAAACCTACTGAAACATAGCCTGGAATATATTAATATAAAAAATTAATCATGATTTAGTGAGGCGCCAACTCCACAAAGAGCACCAACCCCTCACTAGTCAAGCACCAACTCAACTAGTCTTTTAGCAAGCACTAACTTGCAAGGAGACACCAACCCCCTAGGTAAATCAGAAGAAAATCATCCATCTAGAATATTTTATCACATTTGGAAACTTGTTTCTCACTCAACTAATGATGATCACCTTATTTTTCTCTTCACACTCTTCTATCTCTCTTAAACAACCTATTAGGCCTTTTTACTCAACTAGCCCTCTTCTTGGCAGATTTAGGTCATATGACATTGTTCATCATCTATAGAATAAATATTATAACTTAATGAAAAATTAAAAATAACTCTCTTATAGTCTTAAATCCCTCTACCTGGTTTATAAACCTCTATTTCATTCATTTTTCTTCTCTATTTTCTAACTAGTCAAATTAGGCCTATTAGACCTTCTTTTTATACTTGGCTCTTGATTTCACCAACCTTGCTCAGATACAAACACCTGCATAATTGGATCACCCTTGGAATAGATTAAAAAACACATTTCATAGGAGAAACAACCACTACATAGGTCGGTCACCACTTATAAGGACCAAAATCACCATTAGGCCTAAAGGAGACCTAATACAATTAGGCCTTCTTAGAGCACATGTTTCACCTTGACCACCTTAAAAAAATTTGAGCCTCTATAAATGGATGAAACACTTAAAAAAATATTCAACTATTCCCTTTATAAGCTCACCTTATTTTTCCAACACCATTTATCTCATTTCACTCCTTGAACCACACCATTAGGCCTACTCACAATTAGGCCTTCTTACTACTAGAAAGTCTATCAACCAAAACTAAAGAACACAACCGATTTTATCAAAAAAACATGCCATAAAATCACACGTATATAACCTCATAACCTCAAGGTAATCATCATGTTCATTATATTTCACCAAATATAGTAAAAGACCTCAAACTAACCACTTCCATATGCTCACTCAGAACTGCAAACAATCTTCAAAACCCAATCAAGAACCTTTGACTTTTCACACTTTCATAGGAATTTATCATGAAGAAAAATAAATTAAAATTAAACTATGAGACATATATAACAACTTCATGTGCATTAAATACTTAAATTATAGGCATAATGACTTAGAAACGTCAATCTTACTCACACATAGAAAACCGAATGTAGCTCCAAAACACAGTCATGGAAACAATGACTTAAAAAAAATGAAGAATCACTTTAATGAAATTAAAATGAGTTAATATGATTCTTAAGTGTCCTTATAACATATTTAAACAAATATATTATAAGTTCAAATAGAAATATTGGTCTTACAAACCAATCTCATATCTTCATTGTATATAGACCTCACTGTGTTAGACAAGTTAGATTGAGATCAACTTTCTGCCATACACAAGTTTATCTACAACTTATATCCATTATGAATATGTGTTATAAGTATTTAAAAATAATTTATTATAATTATATCCATCCCTAATTCACTGTAATACATCCCTAATCTCATTTCTGTTTCTGCCTATTTTTCTCACTATCTTCCTCACTAGGCTTTTTTAACGATAAGCCAATTTTCATGACCAGTTTAGCATATTTGAAATTTTTAACCTGATTAAAAACTTATATGGACACAAAATATAAGTCCCACACATAATCCTTCAATCATTTTTATGTTTTTACCTAATCAACCCTACCTGCCACATCAAAAATTTGAGAAATAAGGGGTTTCCTATAACTTCCACTCACTCTTCTAACAGACCAATGCCACATGGAGTTACCTAGGAGAGTCGTCTACATGATAAAATAATCAAAATAGTTCATCCAATTAATTTTGATCCATTTATATCAAGATATTACATACTAGGTTACTCTTAAGACTATCTTACAGTCTTAAGGGTTTTAGATAGGGTTAAGACCACCTCACAGTCTTAACGATCATTCATAAAGATTGGTCCCTTAATATAGAAACTAATTCTTAGATACTTCAATTAGGGTCATTACACAACTTTCATGAACTTATTAGGATCTCATGTAAAGGTTTCATGTGACAAGCATAAGAAAATCCTTTTTGGGTATGCACCACCTCATTATGTGCACATAGAAAGATTCAAACCACATTTCACTATTTCTTCTTCAAAATTTAACCTCAAACTTGATCAAAATACTTAACACAACCTTTCACACCTCTGACAATGCTATCATGAGCTCTAGTACCTTGGAAACTAAACTTGATGCCTCATTAGACCATGAACTACTAGTCACACTTAGACCTTGAACATACCTTGAAACTACTTGCATTGCTCTCAACACTTCATGATCATGTCATAAAACCTCATACCATGCTCACACACTACCAATATTATTTTCATAAGCCTCAGACTATTCACCTCATCATGATACCAAGCCTATGCCTTTTCATGAGGTCTCTTCATGTAAATGAATAAGCCATGAACTGGCTTTGATATCTCCTCTGAAGACTTATATACATTAAAAAAATGTTTACACAATGTCAAACATCTTCTCACATGCTCTACCATTGATTTGTGTCCTTCATAAGTCTTGACAACATCTCATGGTACCTTATTAGGTCAGGTAGGGTCTAGGAATAGTTTGGTTGTATGTTTATGCTTAAGACCTTACCCTTCTATGTTTACATTAAACTTTCCTGAGTGTTCCCACACTTCATATGCATGCTTGGGAATCCTTGAACATCCACTCATACCTATGTGTATATATCTTACCAAACCACCATATTCATAAACATGCTCATGATATGATAATACTCCTTAATACTAGTGCTCAAAAGTATGCTTACCTTGTATCTTGATCTTGACCTTGGCATGTCATTAACCTCAGAAGAATTACCAAGTTGCCTTCAAATTCTCTCTTTTCAAAAGACTCCTTGTCACATACCACTTCACCATGCATGACACCAACTTTGACTTTGACATTAGTGACATCCATCTTCACCTTAACATCAATGATAACATTTATGCCACAACACAAACAACAAGAACATACCTTAACACTTTATTTATCCTAACTTGATGTATTTAACTTTGCATAAGTTTAGCATATGAATTTTAATGTAGTTCTTTTCCCCTTGTTTGCATATTAACCTCTATATTTGTATGCAGAGGTGTTTATAATTTCAACCTATCAAAATTCATTGTAATATTACCAATATAACATTCAACATAAATTTATGAAATTAAATTGCATCACCTACCTAGTAGATGCTTCATTATTCCTTCTTCTCTAATCTTTATTTCTTCTGTGTCTTGTCTTTCCTTCTTAGTATGGTGCACCTCCTTCTCTTCTCCCTAAATCTATTCTTTCTTATTCTATTCCCATGAAAAGGGCATAGCTTTGTCCTTTGAGATTTTTCTCTTTATTATTTTTGCTTTTTCTTTGTTATTTTTTTTATTAATATCTTTATTTTTTGTTTTCTCTAATTTTAAACCTTTCCATTTCTCTTTATTTATTATTTATTTTATTTTCTTCCCTTTTTGCTTATTTTAAGAATTTATTCTCTTTTTCTTATTTTTTCTTCATAAATGTCACTTATCATATTTTATATTAATTACATTAATCAATATATTCATTAATTAAATTAGCACTTCAAATGTCATAATGACTTAATGATAAATTCATTAGTCTATAAATCTAAATTTGTTGTAATTACAAAAATCATGAAACATTAATGGACATACACACAAATCACGTAAGATGAATTCTAAATAACTATTTAAACTATGTTATCAACCATGTATAAACAACTATCTAATGCAAACAACATCAAAACACACTATGCTAACCATTCCATTATGCATCTATCATGTGCTAGCTAATATGGTGTGTGTAGGGTTTTATCTAGTTTCTTTGTTGTTCCTTATCGACTAAATCTATGTCACCCTCTCTGATGATGCTCTCCCTCTATCACGCTCTGAAGAATGATTTCTCTTGTGACAAACTTACAACAAGTAGGTAGTTAGACCATAACATCATGATATGAATACATCATAACATATAGTTAAAATAACAAATCAACATGATTATAATGTAAATATATACACTACAACTAACTCATAACAATGTAACCTAAGCAATATTCAATTGTTTCATAACAAAAAAAATCTCAAATCTTAGTTAAAAATAACCAATTCAAATTTGTCAACTATAAATATCTACAGATAATCAAGTAAGTTTGTTTAACGATAAATCATGATGTAACATCTTTTCCTACTAAATTTAGTCATCATCCCAGATGACTCTTAATCAAATATAAGTTTTGAATTAAAAATATTATTCAACAGAAAAAGAATATAGTATAAAATATCCAATCAAGCAAATAAATATGGAAATTGCCTATATAAATCATCATAGTCCTCCCAAATAGCACTATCCTTAAAGTATTAGTCCCACCGGACTTTGTATTATAACATCTCTATTTTATGTAAATGAAGTTTGTGTGTGTAAATTACTTTGATTGATTCTACCGTGACCCTCATGATCTAGAACCTGTAAAGTATTCTAATCCAACACATACATATGATCAACTATATGCCTTTTAAGATAAGAAACATAGAAGATATTATGCAATAGAGTCAGGACTAGTGGCAATGCAAGCCTATACTCTACAATATTGACCACTTCTAACACCTTAAGGGTCTCACATATCTCGATGACAATTTTGCTAACTTCCCAAATTTAATCAAACTCTTCTATGGTTTAACCTATAAGAACACTTTATCACCTACTGAAACCACCTATCTATCATCTTCATATCAACATAACTATTTTACCTATCATTAGCTTTAACTAATATATGCCTAATTAATCTAACTTAATTTTCTATTTCTAAAAGCATCTCAAGTCCAAAGACTACCCTGTCCTCCAACCTGTCCTAATTGATTGGTGTCCTACACCTTCTTCTGTATAGTGCCTCAAATGATGCCATCTTCAAAGCTGATTGGTATGAGTTATTATATGCAAAATCAACCAATGGAAGATAATTTTCTCACTTATATTATTGATCCATACAATACATATGAAGATCCTCAAACACTTGATTAACTCTCTCACTCTGACCATAAGTCTCTGACTGATATGTACTGTTATATTTTAGTTGTGTACCCAAAGCTAAATTTAGAGTTACCAAAAATCTAGAAGTCATCTTAGGATCATGATTCAAAATGATCTTTTTTGAAAATTCATGCAATCTATACACTTCCTTTATGAACCTCTTCACAAGAGTATGTGCATCATTTATCAAATTACCTGGTATAAAATGAGCCACCTTGGTTAGTTTATCAACTACTACCAAGATCATAACATGCCTATTTTGTGACATCGATAAACCTTGGATAATATCCATACTGATCACCTACCACTTCCATTACGATATATCATGCAGATATAAAAAATCAACCAGATGCACATGCTCAGCTTTCACTTACTGACATTATAGATAATGTGACACATAATCTACTACATACTTCTTGATTTCTTTCCAAAAATACATTGGTCTAAGCTCTGTCATGAGCTTGGTTACTCTTGGATGTCTTGAATATGGGGCATTGTGTAGTTATTTTAGCATTATGCTCTATAGATTCCATCAATCTAACACATACATCCTTCCATTGTAACACAATAGATCATCACTCTCTAAATTAAATCCTTTATATTGAGGATTCTGAGCATTCTACAATAATGCTTTTCTGACTTGATCATCTAATTTATCTCATGGTGAGATTTTAATCACTCGATCCTTGAAAATACTCTTGATAGTAGCTACAAATGTTATGTACCTTCTACAACTTAGGGCATCCACTAATCTATTTTCCTTGCCTTTGATATAGTTGATATTGAAATCATAATCAAACAAGAACTCAATTCAACGTCTCTAAAGAGCATTCAAATTCAATTGGGTGACAATGTACTTAAGTCCCAAGTTATCCATTTTGAGCTCAAATAGTTTTCCCAATAAGTAATGTCACCAAACTTGCAAAGCATGCAAAATTGTTGCAAGTTCTAGGTCATGAGGGGCATAGTTCACCTCATAAGGCTTAAGCTTCCTTAATTCATAAGCCACCACTACACCATCTTGCTTAAGGATTCCTCCTAGTCCATCCCTTGATGCATTTGTGATCACTAAAAATTGACCATTAGGGTCAAGAATTATTAACACTAGTACTGAAATAAGCCTTCTTTTCAATTTCTAAAAAGCTACTTCACACTTCTTTGACCA
This sequence comes from Torreya grandis, assembly GCA_037957365.1. NCBI lineage: Eukaryota > Viridiplantae > Streptophyta > Pinopsida > Cupressales > Taxaceae > Torreya > Torreya grandis. The sequence continues at coordinate 2,677,423 of JARHVA010001305.1, read as the reverse complement.
AACAAAACTTTGGTTCTTATGTTGTAAAGAGGTAATTGGATTAGCTATCTTGAAAAATTCACAATGAACTTCCTGTAATAGCTTGCTAATCCCATGAAACTTCTAACCTTGTGCACATTCTTTGGAATTGACCATTCCATAATGGCTCTTATCTTTCTCAAACCTACTGAGATATCATCCACCAAGATAATATGTCTGAGATATTACACTCTCTCTTAAAAAAATACACACTTAGATAACTTGCCATATAGTTTGTGCTTATGCAACCATTGTAGAACTAGTTCTATATGTTGAAGGTGCTCCTCTTCATTTTTAGAGTATATAAGAATGTCATCAAGAAACATCAAAACAAAGTGGTCTAGATAATCTTTAAACACACTATTTATGAGATTTATGAATGTTGTTGGAGCATTTGTCAACCCAAACAGTAACACTATGAACTTAGTGTGCCCATATCAAGTTCTCAATGTTGTCTTCAAAATATCCTCATCCCTAATCCTCAGCTGATGATATCCTACTCTAAGATCAATCTTAGAAAAGACAATTGTTCTTCATATTTTATTGAAAAAATCATTAATACGAGGTAATAAATACTTATTTTTGATAGTTGTTTTGTTCAACATTCTATAATCAATGTAAAGTCGAAGAGTAGCATTCTTCTTTTTAACATGTTAGGAATAAAGTCCTGATACTACATGGTAGATCAATGAACTATATCCTAAAATGTAAGTAAATAATGCAAAATAAATAGCCACAATAAACATTAATAAAAGATGACACATTACACAGAGATTATGTGAAAACTTTGAAATATTTAAGGAAAAAACACAGGCAAAATGGTTGCTTACAAAATTCATATTATCTTAGTATCAAACTCTCATCTACAATAACTCCTCCATAACAACACTTTTAGTGCTTCCATACAAAACACTCAATGCTTCCACTTGAAGCATTCAAATTGTGAACCAAAGCAAAACTAGCCTATAAGATCCAACCTCAAAACATGAAAGCTCAAGGCTTGAGTGGATCCTCTAACATGATGAATTTACGAAGGAGAGGTCATGATATTAAATAACATTTACAAAATAGAGATAAAATAGAAAGAGAGGTGAAAATTGTGCCATACTCTATGTGGGATCACTATTCATGAATAGGAAATCATGTCCCCCCATGTGTAAAGTCAAGCTTTCAAATGACATCTCATGATGCCCACTTGACCACTCCATGTGAATACACATGTGATCATCCATGTGTTATGCCCCATTCCACATGTGAACTCAATTTAGCATAGTGATCATTTTCTCCTACTTTTCCATGTGCACACATGTGTGATTCAAAAGAATTTCACTCTTGACCTCACCAACTAGGATCCCATAGATAATTGCACCCTACAAGCACATGCCTAAGTAGAAACATGTGATCCATTATCATTATGTCCTCACATGCTTTCACACAATCCAACCCATGTGACTTAGTGAAAAAATTCACCCTATTTCTCTCTCCTCCTCTTTTGACCTTCAAAGATGCTCCATGGATTATACCACCAACCATGGGTCATGTCAAATCATCACCTAGCCACATCATTAACCATCCACATCACCACCAGGCCATATCACCATGAATAGTGATTGTGATTAGTGACTTCACATCCTGACATAACAAAAACAACTAGTGCACTCCATGGTGACACACTTGGCCTAATCAACCCCTTTTCCAATAATTCATAGAGTTAAGCCTTCAATTTAACCAACTTAGTAGTTGTCATCTTATATGGTGCCTTAAACTATGGTTCTCAACTAGGTATGATATTGATAGATAAATTGAACTCATTACTAGGAGGCAATCCTATTAATTCTTCTGAAAACATATCATAAAAAAATCTCTACGAAATGGGTAATCTTTGAGAGATGGTTCCTTATGTTCCTCCATTTCATTTATCTTGATGATAAATGCTAGGCACCTTTTTTCCTGGGCTCTCTTGAGTTGTATTTCATAAATCTATCTAAGCCCTCTCTTTTTATGTCCTAAATTTATATTTGATTTCTAAAATCATCAAGACACTCAGCCTTCTTCAAGTAGTAGTCAACCTTGGCCTTCTATTTTTCAAGCCAATTGAATCCTAAGATCACATCATATGACCCTAGTGGTGCTACATACAGATCCACTATTATTGTGAACTCGGACAACCTAATATGTGTTTCAACTAAACACTTGTCAACCATCAATTTTGAGTTATTTCCATACTATACTAACCATGTATTTACCATTATTCCATCTCTTCTAAATAACTTACTAAGCATTTTAAGAGCTATAAAACATTATGTAACCTCTATATCTATCAAAATGGATATTAGATGTTCAAATAAAGTACTTGATAGCTCTATGGATAATGCTTAAATGTGGCTTGTTGATTATCAACTACTACATGAATACGTTGCTAAAAATTTCCCTACTAAGGAATAAGACCTTTATTCTTTGACTTGTCTTGAGTACAATCACGATCATAATGGTCATCTCCAAAAATGAAACAACATCCAAGTGGTCCTTTCTTATTAGTCTATTGGTTTTCTTTGAAGCTACCTTTGGAACCATTGCCCAGTTTCTTATTATTTGAACCATCATTAAATTTGGCATTCTGACTTTTGAACTACTTTCTAGAGTCTCCACTCCTATGTTTCCAATTCTTTTTTTTAAAGTTGACTTAGATTTTTAAAATTTTTTCTTGAACTTGTCCTTGGCCTGTGAAAGAGACTTCAAGTTTTGTTCCTATTTTACTATCTTCTTGAAGATCTGGTCCATGGTATAAAGTCCATGAACATCCATCTCTCCACCGATATGGGGTATCAATTCTATGATAAACTTTATGATCCTGAACCTCTCCTCTCCCCAGTACTGAGGAATGTACTTCAAAAGTTTGATAAACTACTCCCATTACTCATTCACTGATAAATCTCTCTACTTCAGATTTTGTAAATCTATGAGTTTTTAATCAAAATAAATTTATGAAAGCCACCATAACCTAAATAAATTAATAAACTGATCCCAAGTAGTGGTGGTCGAACTAAGATTCATTTCTAATCTCTTATTATCCCACCATGTAGTTGACTCATCAACCAACTAATATGCTACCCATACTATCTTAGTAATCTCGAAGTAGTTTTGAATTTCAAAATATTTCTCCATCTTAGTCATCCATGCTTTAGCTCTGTCATCTAGAATAGTTCCATTGAACTTAGGTGGGTTCACCTTCTTCATATTTCTATCCAACTCTACAACTACCTAAGCTCTAGCATCTGAGGGTTTTCATGCTCAATGAGATACTCTTTAGGTACATATTGATTTTCTTCCTCTTCATAGTCATGAACTACTTGCTCTAAGGCTATAATTCAATCCCTGGTCTCATTTATGAATACAAGAATCTGATCCATGTTTGTTGATTGTTCAACGACAAATTGGTTAATATCAAATAGAGGGTTACTATCATTGACATTCAATGAACCCTCTCTAGAAACTCTAGATTTCACCATCCTCCTTTTTGTCAACAAAAGGATATGAAAACGTTAGTGGACTCAAGGTCTCAGAGTTTGAACCTAGCTCTGATACCACATGTAACATCCTCACAAGGATCTACTTAGAAATTCACAATTTATTTTTAAAATTAAGTGACATATACTTCCATTAAATTACGTTTCAAGAATCTAATTAGTGATCACAATAAATACTCTAAGTATAATAACTGTAAATAAGCTTGCTACATCATACATCATTGATCACTATCATCATAAAAAACACATCATAATTATTTATAAAATGTAATTACAAATATCCTGCCATGATTGGTACAAACATATAACCACTATTGTCAATGCATAATAAATAAATAATTACAACTCTTCATGATAATGTTTAAGTAATAAATATAATATAATGTACATATATATATATATATATATATATATATAAGATACATGGCTCTCCAGAGCATAAGTTCTCCAGACTCTATTGTCTGTGGTAATCTCAAGTGTCATCTTAAAAATAGTACTGTTGTAAGGAGGGAGAGCATCATTTGAGTACTTTTTCATATCAACCAAGGATTAATGATCCTTTGCATAAATCTCACTAGGGAATGGCCCTCTTTTCACAGATGAGTACATAGTGATGGCACAAGAATCTAGAAAGATAAGCTAGTACTTGTGTGTTGTATGATTTTTAAAACTAAACATGTGATGCATCATTAAAAAACCCGTTCTAATCAAGATATCCTACAAACATGTACATCATACTCATAAAATGATAATGTCTCATTTAACATTACTTTGATCAAAAATTTTAATAATTAATTATCTAAGGATCAATCAAATTCATACACACCACTTATTTGGATACCTTCATCTGGCATTATAATGCTAATAATCTAGTGAAGTCCATCTCACTACTTACTCAGTATCAACAATGCAATATTTGGCTAACATAGTATAACCAATAGATTCATACAGATTACATCCTACTAACAATCATATAACATGCTAATTACAAGAATAATCTAAATGCATATATTTATTCCATTAAACTTATGAATAAATCTCACAATATTATCTATCACATAAATAATAGAAATAATAACTATAATTTATACCCTTCAGATAAAATATACATCCAATTGCAATTTTTAAATTCTTTAAGTAGTTTTCATATATACTGCACCCTGAGATAACCCATATTATCATAGTTTAATATTCTTAAGCACAACTACTCAATACACACAACCATTCATAATAAAGTAGTTATGAATCAATAAAAGCATATGCTTATGTTCAAACAACTAGTTATCTTTCAATAATCATTAGTCTTATATTATGCTTTATGTGAACACGACCTTACATTTTTACACTTGGTTAGGGTCTATATTTATGTCGACATAGTTCCTCAATGCTTGGAGTCCCATGACCAATTATTTTATATTTATCAACAAACTTAGATGTATACAACTTGATACACCCATATACTTTAAACTATTATTGTGACTCCTAAATCCTTAGATATGTATATTTTCTATATAAATAGGTTGAACAATATATATGGATTTGGTTTAAGGACATCAATGGTCTTTTACAGTTCTCAGTCAACTACTTGGTTAATATAATTTTATTGACAAGCTATTATTAAACATATCAATATTTCTGCAATATTAAGAAACAAATAAATATATTCATGAAAAATAATAGTTTTAAAATGAATAGTTATTACCATTCAAACCGGTAAAGATAGACAAGATCATTGTTTTACTCTAGATTAAGAAAGGGATATGTAATATAGTGTGAATCATACTCTTTTCGAAAAAGCCAATAAGAGGATCACAAAGAGGACGAATTTTAGCAAAGGAATGAGAGGAGACTTTGGATGAGTTTTGGTTCCAAATACCAACGATGCCCACATACATTTCATACATCCAATTTTTTTATCATTCAAAGCACAATAAAAGGACACAAATATAAGAATCCACAACTTATCTTATATAATGGCTAAAACCCGCGTTAAGGAGAGTATATAAAAATGACCAAAGATATGGCAACATTTTTGTCCAATTATTAAGATTTCCTAGTCGTTGTTTGGATTACATAATACATACTATATTTGATCAAAGTAAATATTCTTATTATAAAGCTAAGGTATTCGATATAAACGAATCCACAATATCTCATAATAGGGATATATAATTACAAACCACAAATTGAACTACACAATCTATTGATGACTGAATATAACAAATATATTGATGACTGAATATACAAGTTGACGGTTCCAATTGTTTACTGCATAAACTCACTGAAATCTAAATAGAAGTAGTATTTGTTATGCATATCTTAGGTACGCCATTGTTATAAATAGTTTGTTAGTTTTAACTAGCAGAAAATAGATTTAAATTAAGTTATTATTTTATTCTATTCAAAAGTCATTGTATAACCTCACTTTGCTAGAAACATCAGTTCCCTCAGACCGTAATATCTATTCAAAAGATTGTTTTAATTTACAGTACTGGTTAATCTTTTATATGAGTCATTGTGCATTTGATAAAAGTTTCATGACAACAAACGTTGCATACATCTCCAATGCTAGCTGTATAAAGTCATAACTTTCATTATTTCATACTATCCATTCTAAATCGTTGCATGCTATATATTTGTTTTCTATAGTTTGCTAGGTTTTCCGTATACACTATGGTTCGCTATCTGCAAAAATATCCTAGCCATATGAGTCGCTGCTATATATATATGTCTCTAAGTTCGTTGTATTTTCCTTTAACAACAGATTGACCTCTATGTTTGAGTCACTTTATATAATTCTGTAACTTTATTTATCCTAGCTTGATGTATTTAGCTTTGCATAAGTTTAGCATATGAATTTTAATACAATTCGTTTCCCCTTGTTTGCATGGTAACCTCTATATTTATATGCATATGTATTTATAGTTTCAACCTCTCAGAATTCGTTGTAATATTACCAATATAACATTCAACATGAATTTAAGAAATTAAATTGCATCGCCTACCTAGTAGATGTTCCGCTATTCCTTCTTCTCCAATCTTTCTTTCTTTTGTGTCTTCTCCTTCCTTCTCAATATGGTGCGTCTCCTCTTCTCCCTGAATTTATTCTTTCTTATTCTATTCCCATGAAAAGGGTGTAGCTTTGTCCTTTGATTTTTTATTTTTTCTTTATTATTTTATTATTAATATCTTTTTTATTTTTCCTAATTTTAAACCTTTTCATTTCTCTTTATTTATTATTTTCTTCTTTTTTGCTTATTTTAAGAATTTCTTCTTTTTTCTCTATTTTTCCCTCATAAATGTTAATTAACATATTTTATACTAATTACCGTAATCAATATATTCGTTAATTAAATTAGCACTTCAAATGTCATAACATTTTAACAATAAATTCATTAGTCTCTAAATCTAAATTTGCTCTAATTACAAAAATCACGAAACATTAATGGACATACATGCAAATCACGGAAGTTGAATTCTAAATAACTATTTAAACTATGCTATCAACCATGTATAAACAACTATTTAATGCAAACAACATCAAAACACACTATGCCAACCATTCCATTATGCATCTATCATGTGCTAGCTAATATAGTGTGTGCAGGGTTCTAGCGGGTGTCTCTATCACCCCCCACCAACTCCATCTATGTCACTTTCTCTGATGATGCATTTTTTCCGTCACACTCTGAGGGATGAGTTCTCCTGCGTCAAACTCACAACAGGGAGGTAGTTAAATCATAATGTCATGATATACATACATCATAAAAATATAGTTGAAATAACAAATCAACATGATCATAATGTAAACATATATACTACAGCGAATTCATAGTAATGTAATCATGTAACCTAAGCAATATCTGACCGCCCCATAACAACATATATATCAAAACTTAGTTAAAAATATCTAAATCACATTTGTCAACTAAATATATCCACGGATAGTCAAGTAAATTTATTTAATGACAAACCATTAGTTGCATAATTGACTCGACAATTATGAACTAACCCGACTATTGCAAAACTGCGCCGATGCTTGCAAAACATCCCATATTTAAAATTGTTGGTTACAAAACTACCCTAATAGTTATGAAACCACTGCCTACACTAGCAAAATTGTCCTAAGAGGTTTGTCAATCCCATAATTTTTGCATACAAACTTGAACTGAAATACCGCTCACGATCGTATTTTTTTAATTAGATGTCGTTTATTTTAAACAGTGAATACCAACCAAAGATAAATGTTTCAATTTTTATTTATTTTGAACTATTGTGAAGCGACCTAATTATTCATATAATTATAGAACTTAAACAATTCTAATTAAACAACATAAGTAACCTCGCAAAGACAATGCCCACCAAATTAGAAACTTAATCTTTTTAAGGCAAGTGCCCCAATTTACCACTCCATAAAAATGTAATTTTATTTTTCAAAAATAACTCACTCAATCGATCTTGGTATCGTGTAGAAACAAGCGGATCGTGAGTTAATCGACTTAAATTACGATAAGACAAGAACCCACATCACATTGCCCTCTGGTTTATAAGGGAGTCCCACCGTACAATACCGTAGAGAGTATGGTGACTCTGCTGGTCGGCCTCGCCTCGCTTCCCTCATGCTACCCAAAAATAAAATAAAATAAAAGAAGTACAAATTTAGCAGCATTCGTGGGGGAGAGATTATTTTTTGAACAGTAAACGAGACGCAGCAGCATCTGTATCCGGACGTTCCTTCTGGTTCAAAGACATTTAGAAAACTGTTACTCATTAAAGGTTAGTTTTTCTTCCTCTGCCTTTCGTTGTTGGGAAAGCCAAGTATTGGATAAACACATTAAATAAATGTTGAGGATTGACAGTGTGACGGACGCCCTATGCACACTTGTTTTCTATTTCTTTCTGTACTCATTTTAGGCTCTCTTACCGTTTAATCGGTTTAAATTTTGGTACATTTTTTAGCTGCATGTATAGGTTATTTTGTGGGCATGGTCATTTGCAGAGGGGGAAAATACCTCTAACAAATGCAATTGAGTCAATGAACTTACGGGCTTATTTGAACCAGGATAAACAATATATAGTAGAGACCAAAAACCCTAAATGGGTTTCATTTTGCTCTCTCCCTGTTCATATTGTGTGTGTCGGTAGAAGAGATATCCCTCAATCAAGGACATGTAAGCCCAAGGTTAAAACCTATCTGGATTAACTATTCAACAATCAAGGTACATAAATGTGTTCAAAATGAAAACAACATAACTTCAGCTCATGAAGATTGCCATAAGGGAAACCTTTTCCGAACAGCAAGGCATGTTAATGACCCTTTCGATTCAAGTTTTCAGCCATTCCAATGCAATGGAGAATTAATTTAGGTCTTCCATCAACTGCATTAAATCAATCCATGCATCATTTAGAATGTAAGTTGGTTTCGTGTGAGGAAGAGCATGCTTATTTATCTATTGCTTAAGAGCATGTCCTCCAGCTACTATATAAGTTGCATAATCCTTGGAGGGACAGATTAATATTTTCATCATTCGAAGTGCAAACATTAATATAGCTTAATACTTGGGTCGTAATTTCGTTTAAGAGTAGAGTCCTGCTTGCCACATACATTAAGACTGATAGAAGCTTAAATTTACAGCCCTGTAATAAAAAAATTATGTAGAGTATAGAGGGAATCACCTTTTCTTGGAGGTGAAACTTAAAAGTCCAAATTTGTGCCTTAACATTTTTCCACGTGGATCCTGCACTCAATACATTTCAACAGACCATGCCTGGATGATGCATTTTGGCAAATATTTCATGATCTGTCTGTGAGTTGCCACAACTTCCTCACATGTCTATTAGAGTCTTTCAATTAGTTTTATTGGATCGTCATATCATGATCCAAAGCTCCCTGTTTGGTACAAGCTGAAAATTGCTAGCAAAGAATGACGAGTTTTGCTTTACACTTAACACTTGCATAAAACCTCGAGGTGTAAATCAACAGCCTTGAATCCAACAGTGATTGCTGTCGATGAGGCCACCTCTTGTTAAGACATTCTGTCAAACAGATTGTGGCCCTTCTGTATCCTTCCACATTTGCATACAACAAGATTCAATTAATTTTGTTAAGACATTCTGTCAAACAGATTGTGGCCCTTCTGTATCCTTCCACATTTGCATACACCAAGATTCAATTATTTTTGAAACCTCCATATCCTCAATAGAGAATGGATCCAAGCAAAATTCTTACAAATTTCTACATTCGTGAGACGATGCATGACACTTGGATGATTCTATTAGGGCAGTCATAATTACTTTAGAAAATATGCTTTCAATTAAATTTACTGGAATTCAATACCCTGTTTCAAATCTCCAAGTTTGGCAAAAGCTGAAAAGTGCTGGAGAGGGTTGATGAGTTGAGCATTACACTTGGAAATACCATTTTCTAAAAATTCCTTCGGGGTTCAAATAACAAGCTCTTATGTTATAAATCCAACAATGAATGCAGTGCATGAGCATATTTCTAGTTGAGGTATTCTGTAAAATTAATAGTTAGCCTACTGTGTGCCTCAACATTTTGCATATGACAACAATATTCAATTACTTTTGCATCTTATTCATATCCTCATTACAGGATGAAACCAAACATAGTTATGACATATTGCAGCCATCCATGATTATGATGCATGGATTATGCATATTGTCAAGTAAATCACAAGCCTTCCACAAGATATCATTTGGCATAAAAACGCTTCCATGAACCTGAGTTTGTTTTCCCATTGATTGAATTTTACAAGTGCAAATGCATATTTGATTTTCATTACAAGGCTAAGCTACCATGTTTGGAACATCGTAACGAGTTACAACATTTGAAGGTTATAATATTGTAGGATTGAATTTTTCTTTGAGGCATACACTACTTGTCAAGATTATGTTTTTCTTTGCTTCAGCAAAACACTGTTTTGTTATGAGTTGTAAAAACTTGTTGAAGTTTTGCCATATTTTAACCTTATATGACTAAGGAAGTGGTCAAAAAGGAACTGTAAGTTTGTAAACAAGCTGATTTCCTTTTTTTTAATTTCCGAATCAAGAGAAAACAAATTGGTCCTTGCATCAATCTACCAGCAATTGCATTGCAGATTGATTCCTTTAACCTTTTTTTTACCTTATGCAGCTATGAATGTGATGCCTATTATCAGAACTTTCTATCAATCATATTAAAATCTATTGTGAGTTCGATTGATTTCTCTTCCGAATGTGCTGAGGAGTTTTCAAATGAGAGAATTCTGTCATGAAATATGGACAATCAGCAGTTGATAAATCTGAATGCTGATATTTAACCTGATATTTCGCAAACAGACTGTTGATTGTGGGTCTGGGTCCCTTGGAGGAATGCTTGAAAGATGCCTTTGTCAAGCAATTAACAAGCTACACTTATCATGCATGTCTACTAGGGTGGTCACAACCATAACAGGCAAATATTCTCTTTCAATCAATTTGACGAGATTGGTTTTATATGTTTTAATTACAAGTGCTTAAAAACATCAACAAGCCATCTGTGCATATCGAGCTATAGCATGATCAGACAATACGTCAACAATTTGTTATCCTTCTGCATGCTACTACATTTTTTGATTACTTGCCAAACCATGTTCCAAAGCACCAGAATTGACACAAGCAGGGAGGAAGATAACGAGTCTAGATTTACACCTACCTATAGCATTTACTTAAAAATATCCAAGGCTTAATCATAGCCAAATCAGAACAGATCTAGCAAAGATTGCAGCTCATGAGACCCAAATTCATGGAGGGATTCCATACAAAATTCTTCTGACCATCCATAGTCTGCATATGTATCTACCAGGGTTTTCATTGCAGTCTTATATATCATTACATGGGTCTCTACCCGTATGATATTTTCTAAGTCAATAAAAAATCCAAGGTTGTGGGATAACTTTAGCTCACATGCTTCTTGTGTGAACCCAAAGTTGGCAAGCCAGTGTGCTGTGCAATTAGCTTCTCTATAAAAATGCATAAATGACGTCCTGGTGAAGAATAGAAGTAGAGATTGAGCCTCTGCCAAGGTATCGTCTATTGTCCAGTGTGGTGTACTTCCCTCCACCATTGCATTTATACTAATATGCGAGTTTCCTTCCACAATCACTTGGCAAAGATTAAGGTGCTTAGCAATTTTCAGGCCTGAGAGGAGAGCCACAGCCTTAGCTTCAATGTTTTTGCCTCCCCGGATTTTTACTGCATAGTCCCTATAAAATTTAATTAATAATCTTGGAAGAGACCACTGATCCCTTGCCCTTGGCTTCCCTTCAGTGGTTTTGTGAATTTATGTTTTGAGTCCCATTCACCTACTTTTGGTCATCTGCAGATATTAATATAGTTTCTTTCTTTCTTTCTTTTTTTAATTTAACAATGTCCAAAGGAGAGGGAACCTACTTGACTATAGCACAGTTAGGCTTATTGTTTTGGGCCCCTTTATTGGGTAGGGGGATTTTGATTAGAGACCATTTCTTCAATTTGATTTTATCTCCCATCATTAGTGCAGGGTGTTTAGCTTAAAAGCTTGCATTCACTGTTTCTTAGATGGCCACCTAGCTTTGTTATGAACGTCTCAAGGTGTGTAAAGGATCGTCAGAAAATCTAGGCATTTTGTTCTTTCTACAATTCCCAGATGACTAATAAAGGAATGGCCTGCCATAACCATACCAGTCCCATCCCCGCTGGGGCATAACCATGAAAGAAACAAAGCTTCTAGATACCTAGGCAGGTCCATCCTTGAAAGTATCCAAATCCACACACCTTGGTTGTAAAATTGCAGGTGAAAAGCTGGTGTGAAGCAGTCTCTTCATTGATGTGGCACATTATGCACATTGAGGGGCCCATTATACCCAATCTCTGCAAAGGCAGTCCCAGGTCAAGATTTGGCTTTAGATTGGGCAGCTCAGCCTTTGCCAAATAAGCTTGCTATGCCACTTTGGATCCTCCTGGGAGGACGAGATGAGTGCTTGCCAGTTCCTCTGCCAAGTCATAATTGAGAGGGTTCTTTTCTTTTGTTAAGGGCCCATTATACCCAATTTCGCAAAGGCAGCCCTAGGTCAAGATTTGACTTTAGATTGGGCAGCTCAGCCTTTGTCAAATAAGCTTGCTACACCATTCTAGAGCCTCCTGGGAGGATGAGACGAGTACTTGCCAGTTCCTCTACCATTTCATTATAGAGAGGATTCTTTTGTTTTTTTAAGGACCCTGAAATAAGATGGCAATGTTGCTGTCAAGTTATTTGGAAAGCAAGAACCTCCTTCAAATACAAGGTACTAGGATGGCAGGTAGTGCATCGAGGTTCAGCTGTCAAAGCACGATGGAGTAGTGTGGGTATTGGGAATGCCTTTTGCATTGTGTATGTTGAAAGAGTAGACATTTGATCATATTTTTTGTAAGTGTTCAACAGCCAGAAGGTTTTGGGAATGTTACAAGCTGAATTCAATATCCATTTTACTGCTCCTCTCTCTTGTCAAGGACCTTTTCTAGGTGATTCTTGGATGGTCAGGGACAGCTGCAAAAGTCTATGGCATAAAATTAAGTTGGCAACAATTGGTTTTCTTTAGAGAGACACGATGCCAAGCTACTTTGTAGGAAAGATATCTCCTTACTCAGCATGGGGAAGTTGTGACATTTTAGACAAGATTTGGCTTCGATTGTGCAAAGTAAGCTTGAGTGGCTTGTGAAAGATTTGAATGCTTTGCCTGGGTGCAGGCCCAAATGCCTTCTTTCCTTACCTATGTACGAAGAGGTTTTTATTGTAATCATAATGCTCAACCGATTTAAATCATTTGTTTCTGAAGTAATATAAGATGCCTATCTTAAAAAGAAGAAAGATATACATTATTTCACATCTGAAGCCTTTAATATGTTACATGTAATGCATAGAACAGAGTAGTTTCATTGTACTGTTGACATAGTGACACATAAAACTGAAATACAAAGACCACACTGAAAATTGTATACCAGGATGCACATGGAATAACTTATTTTACGTAAGAAAACAGTTGTAGACCTCAATGACTGTTTATGCAAAATTAGCAACAATAAATAATATGTAAAAAATATTGCAAAGGAAACCATATGTAAACTGTACATAAAACTAGCCGATTATTATCTGGAGCTGACATATCCACATTGATCACCTTCATTATAAAATTATAACTGTAAGTGTAGTTACTATCCAATATCTGGAGCTGACTCTTCATGTTTTGCAACCCATGGCAGGTTTCCTTTTTAAACCGGCCTAATATTGCTCATGTTAACCACTTTTTGTGCTCTAGCACAACTGGTAGGCTGAAAAATCTTAATGGCTGATTCGAGACTATGAAGAAAAAATGTGAGGTCTTTATGTGGGTAGAACACATGGGTCTAAAATTGAATTCCAAACCTTGACATGGTATTCTGGACGCCAAAGATCAAATATGCCATATCTGAATACGCATTCCTTCTACCAACAAAGCATTATGGTTCTGCAGCAGATATTGGATATTCTTGAGTTTTGGATCAGTCTGCTGCTCGGGAGCTTTAACTCTATTTTTTTAACCTTCACAGCAAATGCAGTAGCACAATTTTCGTGCCATAGGGTCTGGGATATGTTTCTTCTGGCACTTCAAAATATTTGTTGAAACTTTAAATGTTAATGCAGCTCTGGAACAAAGACAAAAGGGCATACTCTTAGTCGTAGCTATCAAAAACAAGTAGGGAAAGCAAGTGACCTTAGAAGAATACACTTCAACAGTTTATAAGTTAGATGAGTTATCTGACAATTTTAAGCACTCTAAATGTGAACTCATGATACATTACCACTCCAACCATACAAGATTGCATAATGATGAAGCACCACCTTCTTGCAAGTGTATGCAAGGAAAACTACACATTTGCCTAGCACACTCGACCTTCCATGGTTGGGCTGAGACAACCAAAAAAGGAGAAAGATTGGCCTCAAGGATTTTGTTGGCACGGTGGATTGGCTTGATGTTGATCCTGTTGTTACAAAAATTGTCTTTGGTCTTGGGCTCTATGTAACCAATATTCCTTGGCGGTCTTGTAATGAATGTCTAGGGCATCAAATTGAGGAATTAACAAATGGTGACGGGAAGAAGATCTCAGATTCAACAGAGCTGTTGGTCAATACTGCCCTGGTTGGATGTGGCAAGGTCGGGTTGCATTACCGGTGGAATCCTTGCTTAAAAATTACAAACATACCACGAGCTGAAATGATCAGAAAAGATGAAGCAACAGTAAAGCAATAAAGGCCCAAGTTGTTGGGAATCAAAATAGAGAAACAACAAGAAATTCAGACCAAGAGGGACTAGGAAATCTGAAAACAACAAGTGTAAACCCGAAACTGAAGAGCAAAGAAGGTAACAGACAACAAGAGAAGAGTGCAAAAAATGCTAATGACAATTGAAAGAGTTCATAAAGCAATTTGAAAGCAATTGGGAATATGAGGAGGGAATACACAAACATGATAATGTATAGCTTTAGAAGAGTTTGAGATTACCATTACAGATAAATAAAATCCAAACGAAACCTCTTATAACCCTTAACAGTTGGAAGGTGGATTTGGAAAAAGGGATTGTTATAAGATTCAGTCTAGGGATGCAAACTGGGGAAATCAGAACTCAAAAGGAGATATGAGGATTGCTAGTGAGTATGAGGTAGAGACTATGATGGAGTCTCACCCAAACTTCATAAAATCCGACCACAAAGAAAATACAATTGGGACAGAGAGCTGTAGGTGCAAAAGAAACGTCACAAACAAACAACAAACATCTATATACTATGAACACTAGAAATCTAATATAATCTATTCTACATAATCAAATAAACTGCAATAAATCCCCGACTTGTCAATATGATAGACCAATATTAAGGGTGAACAATAACATAATGTCCTTAAGTTGTAGTAGGCTGAAGACGTCACACAATTATTTCGAGAAATCTCACAAGGGCAAGAGAACAATTTTCCAAAAAGCTAACTAAGCTTATGATAAAGGTGGAAACATTAGTCCAATCACTGTGTATTGCAATATGACAAAGAATGGACTTCATTCACGATTTTTTTGATCCTTGGTAATGACACAAGGGTGCAAATATATAGGTAAATGAGAGGCAAAAGGCTTGCTGGGTGAATTTGGAGTAGATTGTAAGTGCAAATGAATTGGCAAGGGCATGTAGAATGCTTCTTTGAATCTTGTATGTGCATTTACCAATATAGTCAAGTGTTGTGAAACCCCCTATTAATGTAGACCAATGGTAACACAATCGTTGCTTTCCACATGCGTTAGTTTCACAATAGCCCTTTGCTTAAAGCAATGTTTTTTCCCATAGGCATAGGTAAATGGAGAGGAAGGAGAGTAAGCAAGAAACATTCATGGTCAAGTGAATGAGTAGAGGCACAAGCAGAGCAGGACACTTCAAGCAACTGAACTGAGGCTTGGGAGAGAAACCAAGTGCAATTTTATAATGTGAGGGTTTAACAACCATCATTGGACTGGATTGTTGCACTGTGAATTTTTTGGTTGCTTACATATTGTCTCTCCAAGATAGGTGCCTTGTCATGTGTTGGCGAGGCAACTTTTCTCTAAATAGATGTGGCACTACCTAGGAGGGGTGAGAGAACATACCTTGTCTTACCTGTGAAGTGGAGTACTGAAGTGATGCCAATCAATACATAGGGACATCTGCAAAGTGTAGTCTTGGTGTGATGCCAGTCAAGACATTTGTCTATTTGCGATAGGCAAAATCGAGAAACAAGTGCAAGGTGTTTTATCTTTTTTGATTAATGAACCTTAATAAGATAGAAACTAATTGGAATAATTTAGATTGCACAATGTACAATTATGGGTGTACAAATTGAATGCTACTGATTATTTATAGAGCTCTTAGCTTATTTCTAGTTCTGTTTATGTGAAATGATTTTGATGATGTCTACTAGGTGCACTTTGACTATTTGTATGCATTAAGAGGGCAGACGAGAAACTAAGCATTGGGCACAGGTTTAACAAGACTTTATCCAAATGTTTGTGTTTGAAGATGAAAACCCTGTAGTGCATAATGCTTTGCAAAAAATGAAAATGTTTCTATGTCATGGGCGAGCGACAGATCTGGGTACTGTGATAGACTCATCACCACATTAAGAAGCAACCTGCCATTTGAATGCAACTATACAAAATTATAAGGTTAGCAAAAAGAAGTAATAGTTTCTTATACAAGTTTGTAATAGGATTCAAGATGCGCTGACAGAGTCTAGCGATAGTGATGTGGATTTGGACTTGAATGACTTCTTCGAACCGGAAGGAGAAGCCAAGC
This sequence comes from Torreya grandis, assembly GCA_037957365.1. Classification (NCBI taxonomy): domain Eukaryota; kingdom Viridiplantae; phylum Streptophyta; class Pinopsida; order Cupressales; family Taxaceae; genus Torreya; species Torreya grandis. The sequence continues at coordinate 2,660,531 of JARHVA010001305.1, read as the reverse complement.
CACAAGAAGGTGAAATCACCAAATAAATTGAGGAAGAGATGCTGCAAAACTTCAATGTCCTAGAACAGGAAGGACAAAGAATTCTACAAGGCTCCATTGCAAATGAATCTAATAGGATATATCAAGAGCCACTAAAGAAAATTGTTGAGAATATTGGAATTGAGTCTGTGCTAAAGCTTGCGACTTTGAGAGATTATTGGACATAGAATAAAATTTCAGAAGGTTTGTAGCTATTGAGGGACTATCATGATGTTTTTCCCACTAAATTTGCAGAGGTGAAAGGGGTAGATCCATCATTGGGGGAAATGCACATTGAACTCAAAGAATGCGCACAACTTCTAAAGAAGCATCCATATAGACTGAATCCCAACATGAAGTTGAAGGTGAACGCTGAGCTGGATCACATGCATGAAGCAAACATCATTTACCTGATTGAAAAGGTGGATTGGGTTAGTCTTATGGTTGTACAACCTAAAAATTTAGGCAAGATCAGAGTAAGTGGGGATTACCATGCACTGAATGATGCTTGCATTAATGACCCATTCCCAATACCTTTTCTTGATGAGGTTCTATAATCAATTGCAGGACATGAAGTATATTACTTTACATACAGATTCAATTGTTATCACCAGATTCTTATTGCAGCGCAGTATCAGGGCAAGACAACATTTGCAACTGAATGGGGATCTTTTGCGTATAAGGTAATGCCATTTGGGTTGAAGAATGCTCCAACTATATTATCTAGGATTGTAGTGACTACTTTCAAGGACTTTATTCATAATTTCTTAGAAGTTTATCTAGATGATTGCATTGTATTTGCTTTGTTCAAAGATCACTTGGCCAAGTTGCGACTAATGTTGGAACGCTACAGAGCTATGCACATTGCATTAAACCTAAAAAAATGCTTGTTTTTCACACCATTTGGTGTTCTATTGGGCCATGTAGTTTATAGTGAAGGAATTTTGGTTGATCAAACTAAAATCATAGTCATAGTAGAAATGCCACCTCCGAATAGTTCTACAGAAGTACGAGCATTTTTTGGTCATATAGGATACACATAAAGTTTATTAAAGGCTACACAACTATATTATGCCCTTGGAGAAATTGTTGCGCAAGGATATCATGTTCGAATAGACATAAGAGTGTCAAGTAACATTCGTGGAATTAAAACAAAGGTTAGTTACAACGCCCATATTAGGTTTTTCTGACTAGTTTAAGCCAGCCATGTTCATATAGATGCTTTCAGTATTACAATGAGTGTTGTATTAACACAACCAAGAGACTATGGATTGGATCACTCTATCTACTTTGTAAGTAGCAAACTGTTAGCTACAGAGAAAATTATGCTACCACAAAACATGAAGCACTAGCAATGGTGTTTGCATTGTAGAAGTTCAGACATTATCTTCTTACAACGCCTTTCAAGTTCTTTACTGATCATCAGGGTTTGCAATACTTGGTTAACAAACCTATGTTGGGTGGAAGAATCTCTTGATGGTTAATGTTATTTCAAGAATTTTAGTTCAAGATCAATGTTAAACCTAGAAAAGAGAATGTGAGACATGACCATTTGAACATGATATGAAATGGGGAAGACCCTAAAGAGTTGTAAGATGAATCACCAACTGTGCATCTATTTAGAATCTCTGTGATCCCTGAGAACATGGAGGATATAGCCAACTTTCTAGAAATGGAATCTTTTCAGTGCACTGTATGGAGCGAGACAAGAAACAATTGATAACATGAGCTGTTCTGTATATTGTCATAAATGGATTTTTGTATAAGATGGGTAAAGATGAGGTGCTGTGCAGAGTAGCTTTGGAGCACGAGCAACCCCAACTTCTTGAAGAAGCACATAAAGGGATTGTAGGAGGGTATTTTGTAGGAGAATCTACTGCACATAAGATCTTGCAAAGTGGTCTATGGTGGCCTACTTTATTCCAAGATGCACATAGGGTTACAAAACACTGTAATGTTCGCTAAAGGATGGGCAAATCGAACCAGAAGGATAAATGCCTTTGAATCTAATGTTCGTAAAACAACCTTTTGAACAATGGAGTATTGATTTTGTGGGACCCATAAGCCCACTATCCAAGTGCAATAATGCAAGGTATATTACTACTGTCATCAATAGGAATCCATAAGGGGAGATTAGTATGGTGTTAGTATGAAGAAAATCAAAACAAAACACACTAATGAAACTTACACCTCTAGCCTAGAAACTCAAAGCGTAAGTAAACAATACAAGTAACTACCGAATGAAGACAAAACAAACAATTTTACCTTTCACGAGAGCAAGAGTTGTATGTTGGCAATGAATTGATGTGCTCGGTTGTGTGATCAAGAATTCTTTGGCAATGGAGCTTCTTGCACCACATCTCCTTGTCACCTTGGTGATGTTGGGCTTGGCTTAGCAAATGGGCATGATAACACTATACCAATGGGCTTCTTGAAGGCATTTTAACATCATAACATTACACAAAAAAAGCTTATGGATCAATGGATGAGGTCTTGTATTTATAGCTTTCCAAACTCAGTATAACACAAGTGTAGTTAGATTAGAGTTAACTATGGTTGAGTTCGAACTACTCCTAGTTGAGTTAAGGAGAGGACATATAATTAATATTTGAGATATAGATACCATTTATTAAACATTGTTCTCCATTTATGAATTTAAGGCATTTAGGGAGATATTTTCAATTCGTTGACTTTGATGATGATGACATCATCATGATCTCATCTTTATTGAAATTTCTTTTTTACAAAATTCATTTTCACCAATTGCACATGGAAATTCCACTTAAGCATTTAATTTGATTTGCTTTGTTAATTCATTCTGCTTAGCATTTTTGCATTTTAAGAATTGTTTAAGTGCCTCGCTTAATAGGTTCAAAGGCTAGACTATCACATTATTATTTCGCAACTTGACTTGGAGATGAATCCGTGAGAGGTTACTATTGTGTACATGATAATATCCCAAATAAGGATGCTTCAACACGATTATGAGTACTAATATCCGACGTGCAGACGGTATTGGGACATTCAATGATTCCTAGACTTAATTTGCATTATTTCGTTGAAATCAATTTGAAGTCCGATTGTGGTCAAAATGGGGTGTCTATAGTTTGCCCTTGTTTGTAAAGGCATTGCAAGACACAGGGACAATAACGTCTTCTCAAAGAATGAAAAAGTCGTTAATGTTTAATGCCCTAAAAGGCAATGGATGAGCTTTGGATGCCCCCTCGAGGGAGTGGATGACAAATGAGGTCGGTGAACGGTCCTTTGAAAAGAAAGAAATGATGTGACTAAGAGGTAAGAAAGGGGGGAAAGATTGATTTGCTGAAAGGTGGTTATAATCATCAGCGTAGTGAGGTGAAAATAATGATTTGTCCAAATACGGTTATAATCATGAGCATAATGAAAAATGTCTCAATATGACAGATAGATATAATGATTGTCCAAAGGTGGTTATAATCATTATCACAATGAAAATGCCCCAGTAGAGCAGATAGATCGAAACATAAGGATTTGCCCAAAGACGGTTATAATTATTGGCACTGTGATTTGCCCCAATATGGCAAATCAGAAAAGGGGGCTTATGTACTGAATCTATAGTCACAGAGTAAGAGTATGTTGATACATAGGAGATGCATGAATTTGGATTACCTACTAATATGGGGATGCACATCTTAACTAGCAGGGATTAAAATTCATTTGTGAGTTAATTACTCTGTATTTGAATAATATTTGGATAGGTCGGGAATTTGTTAGGCGTGAACAAGGAGAAGTACTGTGGCACCATTACTTGTAAGATCCATCGAATTGATTCTTGTTGTAACATGTGATAGTATGCACCATGATATAACATGCATGATAACCTAGTGATAACATGCATAAGAATTGACACTCAATCTAATAAACAAGTGAAATCAATGCACCAATGATAAAAACTATGATGACAATGTTGATGTATGAATATGGATGCACTTAAGTATCATGCGCAATGAATCACCCAATGAACGCATATATATACTAAGTCAAGGCACAACAATGAAAGCAAATAAACAGACGAACAAACAAACAAACAAAATAAAACACTAATAAATAAAAATAAACAAATCAAAACACCAATAAACAAAAATAAACACAACAAAACACCAATAAACAAAAATGACTGCAAACAAAACAAAACAACACAAAAAAAGAAATAAAATAGTCTAAAGCAAAGAAAAATGCAATAAACAAGCTAGTCTAAACAGAAAACAAACAATGGTTAATTACAACATTAGTGAAAATAGAAAATAAATTGTTCGTGCATGTGTAATAGAAGTGTTACTCTTAACGACAACGTGACCCCTAAGCTAGGTAGTAATGACGTAGGTATAACAACATAATTACAAAAGATGAATAATGTCACCCATAGGCTATAAGGAACAACGACACACAAACAAGACGACAAACATTGCTTCTAGACAATAAGAGACAACAAAACAAATAGAATGGGGGAATAGAAGAAAATGAAGAGGTAGCTGAGCTAATTTGAGATGCACTAGGCAAGTGGACACTGCCTACATAGTCTCATGGACACAAGATCCAACATGAACTCAGGGAAAATGTATTTCTCCCAAGATATGGGATAGAAAAAAATTGATGATAAAGAAACATGATAGATGTGTAGAGGAATATGGGAATGGCCTCGCAAAACGACGAGTGTGTGAGAAAAGAGGGGATAACGATCCACCATTATGAAAATGTCAACACAAATAAATCACGCAAGCGAGAGAATATGTTTTAGGATAAAACCACACTAGAAGGCAAGAGACGAGTATCCACTAATGAACTAAATTGATAATTCATAGTATCTATTACATCTAAGGCTTGAAATGAGAATGAGCTCATAAAATGATGAATGTAAGATGAAAGTGCTCGTAAAATGGTGAGAGTAAGATGAAGCCAAGTGGTCATTAGTGTATCAAAGTTGAATACACAATGCTCACAATAGAGACTCGAAAAATGATGAGAGCATATGACTAAGGCCATTAATGATGAGAAAACTACATAACAAGTAAAATAACTAGGAGTCCCAAGATCTTTAAGGAAAATATGTGGTTGAAAAATAAAGGATGGTGCGACCGAGCTAACCCAAGATACCCCATGTATCCAAGTGTTGGCTACATAATCTGTTTGGACCTCAAGCCAATGTAGTTCTCCCAGAAATGGGAGGAAAAAGACCAAGGTGGTTTTTAAATAAAACTAAATAGAGAAAATGACCATCTTATAAAATTTTAATGACTTTATATCTTATGAGGAAATTCTAAGCCAATTTTCATGATTTTGTGATTTTTAGGATTTTCTAGATCTTTTACCAATGTTTTTAGAATTTTCGAGGCATCTCAACTCAATCGAGAATGACGAGATATCAAATAGTTCAACTCGTAAAATGATGAGAGCGTGGCTTAAGTTGCTCGCAAAACAACGAGAACATTCAAATTTAAATTGCTCGCAAAATGACAAGAACATTCAAACTAAATTGCTCGTAAAATGATAAGAGTGTGAAAAAAGGGGTGACTGAGCTAACCTCAATGTAAATTGAGCGTTGCCTACATAGTCCCAGAGTGAGATCTCAAATTACTGTAGTTCTGCCTTATAGTGGAGGAATCCGACTATGTAGCAGCAAGTTCATGAATTAGGCAAATGACATAGTATAGCAACAATAATGGCAAGGTGATGCGACAAGGTAGATGAAAATGGGATTGTTCCTAATTTGCCCACAAGCGGTTATAATTAAGAAATAACGACAGGGGTCAATGACACTAATTTGCCCAAAGACGGTTATAATTAGTAGCACTAAGAATGAAATAGAATGTGACAACAATGAAGAAGACAATTGCCAAACCATTGTCATACTGGTCCAAGATATTGTCTCTTTGTGAACTACTCAATCAATTGCTGAAACATCCTCTAAGTCCAATTGTTGAAGGTATTTGAAGAACCAATGGATCGGAACCAAGGTAAAAAAGGGTGGGGAAGGCAGGGCAAAACAACTTCAATCAATAGGGTAGGTATGGATAGAACGGTATATGGTATGATACAAGAAAGGTGGTAGTACGATATGATGTAAACGATCCTCATAGACAATACTTCGAGTCTTTCAAGTGAAATAACATTGGAGATTTATTGTGTTCATCAGTTTATCAAGTTTGTATTAGGTTATGACAATTGGCTATAATGGTAATAGGGTTGCCCCTGAGTGACAAGGTAAGGTAAATGGCAGGGTATTAAACAACGATAAAGGCAAGACAAAGTAAATAATTCTATTATTCCTATTGATGTAGAGATGTTTGGCCTGATCAACATATAATACAACTAGAATAGTCAATTGTTGAAATCACTAGCCCACACTCATTTTGAATAATTGCTTTGTCAAGAACTTGTTACTGATTTGGACTCTAATAATGTTGTTGTGATCTTCGTTGGTTGTTGATTCTATTTCCTTTAAACTTCGAGACAAGAAGTCTTCGTAGCGTCTGTAAATGAAAGTGCAACCAATGATGGTAAATAAGGATAAATATTCGCTGATAGGTCTGATTTGGCAATGTAATATAGGTATGGAATGAATAAATGGATCATAATGGACTGTATAATGGTTGGGCAACAAATGACGATTGAGATTTTTAGGGACACATAATGTTGTTAATTTTGGATTTGACATAATTATGGTTGTCGTAGGGCCAAAGATTTTTGAATATGCTCTCGATAGAACACCAGATTTTTTGTTGTTTGGACATGAGAGTAGTTGCCATGTGATTATGCTGTAGAATGGATGCTCTACTGATGTTATCTTTGATAATATTTTCATCAAGCGGTGAAGAACTTTTGTGCTCAACTATTGACACCTCGAAGAGGTTTTCGCCAATAAAGTTGTCTTGATTGTCCCCTAGTGCCTCTAAGAAGGTTTCACTAAGGAATGTTGACTTTTGACTTTGATTGCCTTCTAGCACCTCAAACAAGGTTTCACTAGAAGATGCTGAGTTTGGACTTTGATTGTGCCCCCTAACGCCTTCGAAAATGTTTTACTAGGAGATTATTTTTTTCTGCATGAATTTAGTCTTGGTCCCTCTGATATTTTGCAACTGATATGTCGTCATAGATGCAACTCAACAAGGTGTGATTTTATCGGTGCTAATCGACACTTGTGGGAGGTGGAATGTCAATATAATGGCTAGGTTGGTGTTAATGGAAGATGGAATGGTAAGAGGCATCACAATCCTTATAGAAGATACTAGGAGAACTTGTGTCGAAGTTGAAGTAATCATCCTAAAAAATTGTGGAAGGATCACAAATGTATTCAAATTGATTTGCAAGACATATGTAACCAATGTTGTAATAACCGTGAATGTATTTTGATTTTGAAGCTGAGTCTGACTCAAGGGACTCTGAATCCGATGTTGAGACTAACGTTGATTTTGCTTCTGATGCTAAATCTGATATCAGTTCAATAATAGAACTTAACTTCAATGTTGATTCTTCATCTGGTGTTGTAGAAAAGATGCTATGTTGAATGCAAGCTTGGTATTGGACGAGTAATGCCCTGGGGTTGAACAATGGGCTCTTCATAAATAGGGTCAACTAATAGGAACTCCACAGAGATTGGCTCGTGAAAGTGAAGCTTCTCAACAAAAGAAAAATGATCAATAGATAGCTCCACATAGACTAGCTCATCAAAAAGAAGCTCATTAAAAATAGGGCAATGGTCGAGATAATGATTTGCCCAAAGGTAGTTATAATCATTAGAGACGACTCAACAAAGACTGGATTCTCAAAGTGAGACTCCTCAACCAAAGGAAAAGGGCCAACATGAAACTCCACATTGATTAGATTGTCAATGGGAGGCTCCTTAAAAATAGGGCAATGGTTAAAAGGTGATTCAACACAAGTTAACTCGTTACAAATAGGTGTTTCAACAAAAACATCGTGGATTGGTTGGTTTTCTTGTCCTTGGCATACAATTGGTTGCAAAATATCAGATTTGAACACATTTTGGTCTTTTCAAGACAACTCGTGGAGAGGTAATGAATGGCTTTGTTGTGGCTCAAAAGCTGGTTTGGATTTTATAAAGTGGGGGAAAGTTGGCAATGGATGAAGAATGCCCTGTGGTTCAATAATGAACTCTTTGCAATTAAATGTATCTAAGATGGGCTCAACAAAGGCTAGCTGTGGGTCTAGGATGGTAATTGTGATCCGTGCAGTCGCAATTACATAACTTTGTTGGGATAAATAGTTACCATACTTTAAAGGGCTTGGAATGGTAATGAATGGGCGTTGCGAAGCTTGGTTGCTGATGTAAGTCAAAGGAAGAGGGCTTGGAATGGTAATGAATGGGCATTGCAGAGTTTGGTTGCTAACGTAGGCCAAAGGATGAGGGCTTAGAATGATAATCATTGGGTGTTGTGGAGCTTGGTTGCTAGTGTAGGTTGAAGGATGAGGCCTTGTAATGGTAATGAATGGGCATTGTGGAGCTTGGTTGCTAACGCACGATGAAGGATGAGGGCTTAGAATGGTAATCCTTGGGTGCTACGGAGCCAAAGGAGGGTTAATGGCATAGGTAGGGGATCATGTACTGTTATCATTGAAAGGGTGAACTTGGTACGTTAATTGGGCCAAAGAAGGGCAATCATGACATATGATGATCGACATGGTTATGTTTGGTAATTAGCCCAAAAAGGGCGGTCTTGGTCTATGTAAATAGTTTGGGTCTAGGTCTAGGTTTGAAAGCGACATTGGTGTAGGAATAGGTGTTCAGTTTATTGCTGCAAATGGTTTAAACTTGGCCTATGAATGAATCTTTTCTCCAAAAATCGTCAATGGTAAGCCCGGTCTCAAAGTATCTCCTAGGTCTAATGTCTTGCACACAAATGGTCAAATGAAAGGTAAGTTCTGAATCCTAGTTTTTGGCAAAGTGTTTTGAACAAATGTAATCTAGGTCTAAAATGAAAAAGGTTGCTAGGTCTTTGGAAACAAGACACAAAGCTAGGCTCAAAACAAACTTGGTCTAAAGAACAAAAAGGCAAATGCTAGGTCTTTGGAAACAAGGCACAAAGCTAGACTCAAATCGACATGAATGAAACCTAAAAACTAAGGAAAATGTTAGGTCTTTGTGAACAAGGCACAAAGCTAGACTTGAAAACAAACGGTCTAAAAATTTGAAAGGTAAATTCCAGGTCTTTGGAAACAAGGCACAAAGCTAGACTTTTAAACAAACTTGATCGAGGTAAAAACGACAAGATAATCTAAACAATTTGAAACACTTGGATTCAATCTAGGCACATGGATTCAAACACAAAATTGACCTTGGCATAAGACATTCTCTCTAGGTATACACCTAAAACTAATTGGAAAATTTAATCTCAAGTAATAAAAAATAAGCACGATGAGTAAAGCATTCAAGCCCAAGTGATAAACAAGACTCAAATGTAAACTCACCGTGCTTAAGGTTGTACTTGAAAAGAGAGTTTCGATCTTAGTTCTAAGCAACAAAATAGACATGAGACACACGGAAAAGAGACCACTAACTAAACCTAGGCAAATGAGTCTTTAAAGCAAGCAAGGAATTAGTCCACGTTGCACAATTCAAAAGTAAAAGGTAAACATCTAAGCCAAAATTAAGCAAGGCATAGGTATAAACCACTCAACGTTTGAATCTGAGCTTTGCAAGACAAATTTTAAACTTGTTTTAGAAGAATGGGTTCTCAAATAGACAACATTCTAGACCCAAATGGATGGCATAACGATACCAATTGTAAACCAAAGACATACATGGTTTCAAATTCGATTTAACACAAGGCAAAATTTTGAAACAACATAATGACGCTATCTCACTCCAAAGGTATGACAATGGTTTTTGTTTCAAAATTTCAAGACAAAAACTTGGGATGAAATGGGCAGCGTAATGACGCCCCTTTCAAACAAGTGACACACACACATGTTTTGAAAATGTCTAAGGCAAAGTGTGGTATCAAATGGAGACATAATAACACCTCTTAGGCTAAAGGGGTGTAAAAACATGTGATTGGTTCTTGACTTGATTTGACGTGTTTTTGACAAATAAAATAGTTTTAGACCCAAAATAATGTAATTAAAATAAAATAGACAAAAACACCTGAGTGTATCATCCTATCCCTAAAAAAATGACAAGGTTGCTTCATATTGTCAAATCCATCGATATATTCCTTCTCGAGAGGAAATAATTTGTTAATCTAATAAATTTATATGCACATGAAAAATTAGGGTTTTTAAGGCTCCTCTCAATAATTTGTACAATGACATGGAATTTCAGACTACTCGCCCTACATTGATAATATTTTCGCAGCAAGTGAGGTTTGTCTAAAAACTATAAGCTTCGAGAATTCTAGATGGTCTCAAGTGTGGTTAACACTAGAGAAACAATCACATCAATTGAGTTCATACCGGCTACCTTACTATGCAAGGGTTTATTCCTTTGCATAATAACTCCATTTGTGTACTTCTTAGTGGAGTTTGATATTTAGTCAGACTTGACTCGAGTTTTTCGTGAACATTAGAGAGGCTAGCTGCTCAACTCCTTGGCAATTTCAGTATCACGTGCCTTGATTTATATACCTTACGATGAAGCGAGATAGAAACGATGTTGGAAGATGAAATCCCAGGTCAACGCTTCCTTAAAGAACTTATGGGGCGGTGATGAAATCCCACCCACAAACCAAGTGCAATAAAATAAATAAATGAAACTAGGACTTTAAAGGATGTTTTTTGAATCACCCAGGTTACTTGAACTTAGGGAGAGCATAGACAATGTTCCTTCTAGGTTTGGACTAAGCAACAAGGCAATGAACAAAGTAGTTTTGGTTACCCGAATTTTCTAAAGGGGACGAGGAGAGAGTATATACGCAAAGTCTGGTTTGCAACAACAAAACAAGATAATACAAACAAGAAATAATAAACAAAAACAAAACTCTTTATGAGCACTTAGTCTAAGATTTTTGTTCTTTTTAAAGCACTAAATAAGATGTGAATTGAAGTTTAGCCCCTTGGCTTTGTTGTTAGTATTTGCAAACTTTGAAAGAAAAAAACAAAGTTGTTAGATGAATTTTATGCACCAAATGTAAGTGAATGAAATTTTGAAGTGCTTAAATCTCCCTTTCTTCGCCTTGGGTCCAACAAAAAACGTTAGGGGTTTTCTTGTTTCTAGGCCAAAGAGCTAATCAACAAGCAACTTTCCATTTTGAGCTCTTGGGTTTTTGTTGACACAGTGTAAAACAACCTTTTATAGTGCAAAACTACTTCTGGCAATGTAAAACTACATCTCTCAGTGTAATACTACATCTCTTAGTGCCAAATTGACTCTAATAGTGCAAAATCGACTTTTACAGTGCAATAACGCATGCCTCAGTGCAATACTGCATTTCTCAGTGCAATAATACATCTCTCAGTGAAATAATGCATGTCATAGTGCAATAATACATGTCACAATGCAATAATGCATTTCTCAAGTGCAAAACTGCATTTCTCAGGTGCAATAACGCATCTATCTATGTCTCGGTCGAGAGCTCAATTTCTTTACTTTTTTGGTTGTGAAATCAAAAATTTGGCATGGAAATTGTTAGCAAAAGATTCTAAGAGGCCATATGAAGAGATTTGTGGGGTGTAGGTCCCATCGAGCATGCCATTATGTGATCAATAAGAATCTATGAGGGGAGATTAGTATGGTGTTAGTATGAAGAAAATCAAAACAAAACACACTAATGAAACTTTATACCTCTAGCCTAGACACTCAAAGAGAAAGTGAACAATACAAGTAACTACTAAATAAAGACATAACAAACAATCTTACCTTCCATAAAAGCAAGAGTTGTATGTTGGTAATGAATTGATGTGTTCAGTTGTGTGATCAAGAATTCTTTGGCAATGGAGCTTCTTGCACCACCTCTCCTTGTCACCTTGGTAATGTTGGGTTTGGCTTGGCGTAGCAAATGGGCATGATAACACTATACCAATGAGCTCCTTGAAACAATTTTAGCATCATAACATTACACAAAACAAGCTTATGGATCAATGAGTGAGGCTTTGTATTTATAGCCTTCTAAACTAACTCTAACCCAAGTGTAGTTATGTTAGAGTCAATTGTAGTTGAGTTCGAACTAATCCTAGTTGAGTTAAGGAGGGAAAATGTAATTAATATTTGGGATAGAGATTCTATTTATTAAGCATGGCTCTCCATTTATGAATTTAAGGCATTCAGGGAGATATTTTCAATTATTTGACTTTGAGAATGATGACATCATTATGACCTCATTTTTATTGAAAGTTTCTTTTTGCAAAATTCATTTTCACTAATTTCACATGGAAATTCTACTTAAGCATTTAATTTGATTTGCTTTGTTAAATCATTCTGCTTAGCATTTTTGCACTTTATGAATTGTTTAAGTGCCTAGCTTAATGGGTTCAAAGGCCAAACTGTCACATTGCTAGGTCACAAGTTGACTTGGAGATGAATTTGTGAGAGGTTACTGTTGCGTACATGATAATACCCCAAATAGGGATACCTGAACACAATTCTGAGCACCAATGTCCGATGTGTGGATGAAATTGGGACATTCAGTGATTCCTAGGCTTAATTTGCAATGTTTGGTAGAAATCAATCTGAAGTCACGTTAGAAGCCGATTGTGGCCAAAATGAGGTGTCCACAATTACTGCCACAAACTACTTTACAAAATGGGTTGAAATGACTGCAACACCAAGTGGCAGTGCCAAGGATGCAACAAAATTTTTGTATGAAAATATTATTACAAGATTTGGATGTCCAATCAAATTGGTCAACGATAGGGGACCTCACTCTCTGAATAATACAATCAAAACTCTCACTGAAGAATTTATAATATCACACCATAAAAGTACTGTGTATCACCTGCAAGGAAATGGACAAGCTGCGACTTCAAATAAAATTATGTGAAAGATGTTAACAAAAATAGGCAATGTGCAATAGGATGATTGGAAAGACAAAATTCTTGTGATCCTTTGGGCATGCAAAACAAGCTACAAGTATTTGCCCCATTTCAATTGGTCTATGGACTTGAGGCAGTGATGCCTATGGAATATATAGTCCCTAACTTATGTATTGCTATGATAATGAGACTTAGGGAATGAGTTTTTTTGCAGACAAGGTTGATAGATTTAATTAAAATTGAAGAAAAAAGGTGAAGAATACAGTGTGCGCAAGAAATTAACAAGCTCAGTTAGAAAGCATAGCATGATCGCAACATGCAATCTAAGGAATTTTATCCAAAATAAGTAGTCTTATTATACGATAGCAGATTTAGAGCATTTTTGGGCAAGCTACGCATTCATTAGAAAGGATCATATATCATTCATAATGTTTTGCAGCAAGGAACAATTGTCGTAAAATATCTTCAGGAAACCATTTTGCTAGGATGTGTCAATGGCTGTAGGCTTAAGCCTTACCTTCTATAATCTCTATCATTCATTGCTTACATTATGAGAGGGTGTTGACTAACACCATGTAGTTTAGGGTTTTTGTTTAACGTTGTGTTTTTATGTTTTATTTTAGTTTTGTGTGTTTGTATAATGTGATTTCTATATCGCAGAATATTAGAACTGTAGTTAAGTCAAAATGGCAGGGTGCGATCTATATGTACCAATTTAGCTTGAAGGAAATATAGTTGGTAATGGGTGCACGGAGTTCATCAATTAAGTTTGGGAACGAGGTACCAACAACCCATGTATGGTGAAAGAACAGCCAACGATCATTCAAATTGTTAACGACGATACACTTGAAAGATCACGTCTTTCTCAAAGCAGATCATATTTTAGAATGACATGATGTTCAATAAAGGAAAGTGGATAAATGAGAAGACAATGTGTCACATCAGAAACTTGTCGTCAGATGGATCAATGTTTTTGGACGTAGAATGGTAATCGTCGCATCGACAAAAACCGACTAACATTAATTCTTTAGGTAAAATCATGCGCAACTAGCTCAACATATTTAAACCAGTCAGCTAGATGGATTTGAGCGACAAACACTATATAACAAAGGGCGCGAAAAACACACAAACATTACATACTAGTGCAAATAAGAGAATTATATGATCTGCGTCTAAATTAGCTACTTGTGCACAAATTTATCACTAGTGTCAGATCAATCGAAGATATTATTCAATCCAGTCCACAACAACAAACATGGATCAGGCTTAATTGTTGATTTCGCTCACTGATGCACATAAGGAAGAGGTGGGGATTGGCCTTGGACTTAGGCAAACCAGATATCATGATCCGAATCCTTTTAATTTTATTGATGCTGTAGAAGCCAGTCTTTTCAGATCTGACCAACAAGAAGTGACACAAGCATGAGCTTTGGCACTACAAGATTCGCTGTGAGGCTCTGATGTCGAGTGACTCATCAAATTTTCTACTTTTGGACAGTTGGATGAGGTGATGCTCACGCTACTCAACAACTATAATGAGGGAGCCATTAACCTTTCATAGGACGTCACTATCTTCATCAATCCTGCATCAATGGCAAGAGCAACATGACTTCCAGCTCGGGGCAAATCCTTATTGCTTTACAAATCTAAGGTTCCTCCCATCCACTGACACGAGGGGAAAATAAATAAGCACAAGCAAGGGAATCCCCATTGACTCTATGGAAGATAGTTCGGTGCACATGCTCTTTGAATGCATCACCAAACGGTTTTGGCAAATAACCAAAAGTGCCAAGCAGACAACCAAAGGTGTTGTAGACATTGCATATCATATGATACACATGCATGAGGATTTTAATTGGCTCGAGTTTTTGACCTTAGAGTTGATCGCGAACATTGGAAAGGTTCTCCCTCTCACATCCTCGATATTTCAGTATCAATTCTTAGTCTTACTCCTCTGTTTACACAATAGAAGTCATCGGAGGGACCAATGAATCCAATTAAAGATTTTTGCCCTGCCACTGCATTCGCCAACATTGCTTTGAACAAGATAGGGCAATATTATGAACAGTTGGGGAGATTCAATGCATGGTGACTTGAGATCCAAGCCATGATCATTTCACACTGCAGGGTACCCAAGGAGGTTATGCAATACCTAAGGCAACATATGATGGCGACAAAATTGGATAATGACACTCAGATACAGGTGCATGAGCTACCCAAAGCAATCGCAACCCGTTGCATCTTTTCATTGCTATGTTGGATGCATAAGCAAAAGTTTTGCACCAGAAAGCCCTAACTACTAGGTTCAACCTATGTGCTCCATACCTCCAAGTGTGCAACAACCCATGCCTACAGAGGCACAAGCTCAACCATAGGAATCATCACAAACTGAAGCAGCTCCATCGCAGGTCAATAAAGGAAAAAGGAAGTCACCAACGTGACAAGCCTCACCACCACCACATAAGAAGAGGACATGCCAGACAAAGTCATGGCTAGATAATATACACATTCCAAAGATAGTGAATGAGTGCAACTTGAGAGAGCTAGGATTTGAAAAACAAAAAGTTCTTTAGTCTATGTTTTGTGATGTAGAGGGTTATGAGAACAACCTACATTCCACCATCCCTAGCTCTGAACTTAATCACTGGGCTCAACTTACAGATGCGTTGCTCTATTCTTGAGCTTCAATCTTCAATAGTCTTTCAACTTTTCACTTGGCTTGATAGTCTCCTCATGCCTGACTCTGTTCATTGGGCACCTTTGAATCATTTCTCACTGTCTTTAGACCCTTCCTAAACCCCACACTCATCCACTCATCTCATTCCATTCATTTTCCCATCTCCTTTCATTCACTCACTGATTATCTCTTTAAGACTCAAACACCTCAATTCTTGATTTAGATATCATGAATACAACCTTTCATCATGGATGACCTCTCTTTGTAATAACATACTTGCCTTAATCCCTTCGAACCTCTTACTCACTCTCCAATATTCACTTACCCATCTTAAGCTCAATAGTGAGACTACTTCTTTGTAGCCTTTTTTTACACAAATCTCCTTAGAACATTCTGTAAGTCATCTAAAAGATCTATGCCCATAATTGGGCACCCTCTATCTTCATCATGTTTCCCAAGAAGTTTTATGACCTCACTCTTAATGAAAATACCCTTTCTCTTGTAACCATCTTGCCAATTAGGTCTCCTAATCCTCCATACACTTGCTCAGTCATAAAATCCTTACAAAATTGTACTGTATAGGCCACAACCCCTTGAATCCTCTTCCTCATGTCAAAATACATATGTTTGCAAAGTTTGATCATTTTTCCATGGTTAGAACCAAAGTTATTGGGATTTTCATTTCAAAACCCTAACTAGGCTATTGGGCAGGTTTGTACATGTTGAGAGCAACTAAATAGCCTCAATTAGATGCAAAGACTGTCTCAACCCTTATGACACCTAGACAACTTCTGCCCTATCAATATTTACCCTTTCCAACCATTATTTGGTCTTAACATTCATCGTATCACTCCCCACGTGTATATGTAGAATTATGGGTACTAATGAAACATTGTGTCACTAACTTGTACTAACTTTTGTAGTTAGGTTCATGACTTTGAGGACCTCAAGGCATATATTCACTTCTTAGGGTCTTTGCTACCCTCACCTGACCTTTCCCATAGTTTCTTGGAGTTAAGCGTCCTTCATAAAGTTCTCACATGTACAGATACATAGTTCTTGATGCTTGTAAATGACTGTGCTTTCTTAATTTGTTCCTATGATGAAAGTCTATGACTCTATAGAAACCTAACTTAGACAATACCTTCCTCTCATTAAGTACACACCACCAAAGCTTTAAGAACTCTTGAACAAAAACATCAACCCTATCAATTTTTCCTTTTATGCTAAATTATGACCAAACATAATGGTTTCCTTAAGGAACTGAGAACAGGGAATAGAGCTGGGTTAGAAAGTTGAGTATCTAGGGCTTCAAGTAGTATTCTTTACTCCATGACCATTCTTATATCAACATAGAGATTCAACTCATAAAGAACTTGTTAAGCTAATCATTCATGGACCTTCATCCTCTCTTCTTTATTGACTGCAACCTCACTTTTCTTTTAGATTGTAAACTCATTTTTTGACTCAGACTTGCAACAACACACAAGAAGGTCTATCTATAGCCTTAAGGGATTTTATAAAACAACATATGAGCAAGAACATAAATTATACTTCGAATGTGAAAGTGAACACACAAAACACAATTCTTTTCTATTAACATGCAACATCAACATTTACATATACAGTCCATTCTTGTACTCTGGCATTCTTGGAGAGTGTCACATTTTCCTTTCTTGCTCTCTCTTTCTCATTTGGAGTTCTCACTCTTTTTTTTCCTACTCTCCAACACACCTGTCTACATACACTACAACTTCTTTATATTTCAACATGCAATCTTTTCTACTATCTTGTCAACTTTTATGCAAGGCTCTCTTACATGGCCAACTCAATGTAGGAGTGGCAGTTACACTTGAACACGACTCTTGTTTTTTCATGATCTTTAAGGACTTAGGCGTAAAATGTCTTCAAACACTCTTTTCATGACCCCTTGTAACCATCTTGCCAGTTAGGTCTCCTAGTCCTCCAAACACTTGCTCAGTCATCAAATACGTACAAAATCAGGTCACAACCCCTTGAAACATCTTCCTCATGTCCAAATACATATGTTTACAAAGTTTGATCATTTTTCCACAATTAGCACCAAAGTTATTGGGGTTTTCATTTCAAAACCCTAACTAGGCTATTATGCAGGTATGTATAGGCCGAGAGGCAACTAAATAGCCTCAATTAGTTTCAAAGACTGTTTCAACCCTTATGATACCTGGAAAACCTTTGCCCTATCTATATCTTCTCTTTCCAACCATTATTTGGTCTTAACATTCATTGTATCACTCCCCACATGTGTATATGCGAAATTCTGGGTACTAATGAAACACTGTGTCACTGACTTGTACTAACCTTTATAGTTAGGTTCATGACTTCGAGGACCTCAAGGCATATATGCACTTCTAAGGGTCTTTACTACCCTCACCCAACCTTTCCCATAGTTTCTTGGAGTTAAGAATCCTTCATAAAGTTCTCACATGTAAAGATACATAGTTCTTGATGCTTGTAAATGACCGTGCTTTTATAATTTGTTCCTATTATGAAAGTCTATGACTCTATAGAAACCTAACTCATACAATACCTTCCTCTCATTAAGTACACACCACCAGAGCTTTAAGAACTCTTGAACAAAAACATCAACCCTATCAATCTTTCCTTTTATGCTAAATTATGACCAAACATAATGGTTTCCTTACGGAACTGAGAATAGGGCATAGAGCTGGGTTAGAAAGATGATTATCTAGGGCTTCAAGTAGTATTCTTTACTCCATGACCATTCTTGTATCAACGTAGAGATTCAACTCATAAATAACTTGTTAAGCTAATCATTCATGGACCTTCATCCTCTCTTCTTTATTGACTGCAACCTCACTTTCCTTTTGGATTGTAAACTCATTTCTTGACTCAGACCTGCAATAACACACAAGGTCTATCTATAGCCTCAAGGGATTTTCTAAAACAACATATGAGCAAGAACATGCATTATACTTCGAATGGGAAAGTGAACACACAAAACACAATTCTTTTCTATTAACATGCAACATCAACATTTACATATACAGTCCATTCTTGTACTCTGGCATTCTTGGAGAGTGTCACATTTTCCTTTCATGTTCCCTCTTTCTCATCTTTAGAGCTTTGACTCTCTTTTTTTCCTACTCTCCAACACACATGTCTACATACATTACAACTTCTTTATATTTCAACATACAATCTTTCCTACTATCTTGGCAACTTTTATGCAAGGCTCTCTTACATGGCCCACTTAACGTAGGAGTGGCAGCAACACTTGAACGCGACTATTGATTTTTCATGACCTTTAAGGACTTAGGCATAAAATGTCTTCAAACACTCTTTTCTTGACCCCTTGGACCCTTTTTATAAACATTCTCTCTCCTACTCACTTCATACTATGCCCCATGGTCATTCTATGCTTAGGTCTAGGATTTGAATTTTCAAACTTTTATTTTTGGAGGGAAAACACCAAGTACATACAAAACACACTCCTTATGACTCATGATGACTCTAAAGACAACAAATGAACCCTAGAGGATCCTTCACACACACCTATATCCCAAAATGGATAATCTATTACCCCTAACTAGCATATGAGTCTTCAACAACTGAAAATTTGCTTTGATGCCTAGATGCTCCTCCATCATTTTGTAGACATCGGTGATGATGTGTATGAACAAGAAGAGGAAAGAGAGTTCTTATAGAAGATAATGCACTCCTACTAGGTACAGAACCATGTGAGACAAGATTTATGGGTTGATATTACCCAACCTCCTCCTTCCATTATAGTACATATTATGGGTCAAGAAGTAACACACCAAAGGTTTCAGTTGAAACTTTTATAGATATATCCAATTGCAGGATCTTTTACTTCGCAAGAGACCCATGCTCCATTACACAAAAGTCTACTTCCTGCCCTGGTGCACAGGCCAAGGACCCATGCTGTGCCCAAACTATTACCAACAATGAAAAACAAGATGGTGTCATTTTTAGACTCAACAGAGGAGTGTGGAGCAGAAACGGAAGAATCTCAACAACTGCCTTAGGTCTAGACTGCGTAGAGACCAAATATGACCCTCACTCCCCCTCCATCTCCCATAAAAAAGATGGCTGCACGAAGATGTACTGTTGTGGAATCATCCTCTTCGTAATATTCACAATCAATGATAGTGCTTAACACACCAACTCCCATATAACAAACCTAAATAGAGCAACTTTCCAGAGTTTGAGCAACAAGTGGAGCAAATAGATATTGCAACATAACAAGAAGTCGTGTAGGAGCAAGAAGATCAAACAAAGGCACAAAAGGAGGCTGAGAAGAGGGAAAAGGACGCTGAGAAGAGGGAGAAGGAAGAAAAGAAGAAAAAGAAAAAATAGGCAAAGTGCAAGGCTATTGAGGAAGAGGAACATCACAAAAAATAGGTTATAAAGGAGGAACATAGGCAAAAAGTAGATGAACTAGAGGCTCAAAAGAAAAGAGATGAAGAAGTAGAGATGAAGAAGAAAAAAGTAGAAGAAACAAGGAAAAACTAATAAGCGCATGCTGTGCACCAAAAGGAAGATGAAGCAACATCACTTGCAAAGGCTCAAAAGAAGCAAAAGGCCAAAGAAGCTCTGTGCACCCGAGAGAAGCAAACTAAGCAAGAGGCCGAGGAGAAGAAAGCCAAAGCCAAGGCAGAGGAAGAGGCAGAGGCCAAGGCTAAAGCTAATTCCAAAGCCAAGGTTGAGGTAGAAGCTAAGGCTAACGCTGAAGTGGAGGCCAAAGTTAGAGTGGAGCCAGAAGCAAAAGCCAAGGAGGAAGCAAAGTGCACATCACAATAAGAATTTACGATGCAACAAGCGATGATGACCACCAAAGTGGTTTAAACAACCGAGACCCCAAAGACCTTGCTTACACGTTTAGGATCAGAAGCTACTTAGGGAGGTGCGTAGGAGGCCTCTCAACTAAGGCTTTAACTAAATTGTCAATTGCTATGGGATGTCTCTACATCATCCACCTGATACACTACTTTTTCTCTTCGTATCGTACAAATTAAGAAGGCACCTATTCCGATTGCAACATTCTCAATGGCTCTGGCCACAACAGTGCATGTTACATCCCTAGATGTTTCTCAATTTCCATTGGCTAAACAAATTGAAGTTGTAACTATTTTTTAGGAATCATTAGCGTAGAAGGCTTCGACCTTGGAGCATGAAGTTTTGAAGCTGTGAGAGAACAACACAGACCTAGACCTCCGCTTCTACAACACGTGCCAACTCATCAATAACACTTACCTTGCATTGGTCACTCAAGTCCTAGGTGATTAATTCATGTTAGCAGAGAAACAATTTTCATCCCTTTTGTCTAGTTAACAAAGGACTAGAGTGCTACATAGAAGTTGCAATCCCTTCACAGTCAAGGGAAGAACATCAAAACATAAACATAAGTAATTGGTGAACTTTTAGAGGAATATGAATAAGTTTTGGATACGACTGCGGTGCAAGCTAAGCACATTGCTCAAAGAACGCTGAATTGGAAGCAACAACTCACTAATTCATTGTCCAAAGCTAAGTCATAACTCGACAGAGTAGACAAACCCAAAGCTATAATGGAAGATCATTCGGCTAACTCTGCATCAATGGACACCGTACTCAAGCAATTTGCTTGATTCATGGGATAATGTCATGAAGAAGCTCCAGAGTTGGCAATATGAGATTTTGTGCAACTCATTTACTAGCACACAAACACAAAGACATGCAGATTGGTTGGAGGAGCTCTCCCAAGACATCCAGGTCAAGGTATCAAATTCCAAGGCACTTATCACCATGACAGAAGACGAAGATATTCAAAATTTGATGGTGATTCAAGTCCGGTTGTGCACATTGCTCACTATGGTGCAGGAAGCGCTTACCATCTAGAAAATGTTTAAGTAAGATCTATCTCAACTTGATAACTCCATTACACAATTGGTTGACGAGCCTCAATTCATTCCTCCTCAACAACTTCAACAGGTGCTCTAATAGAGGAAGACTATTTCAAGTGCACAACCAACAATCCAACGTCCTCTTCCAACAGAGTTTACAGAATCCTCATCGCAACAACCTTCTATGCAACCAACTCAGAACATGCCATCACCTTCTCAGTAGGTATGATGCACTATTCAAATTTTATAATTTTTTAAAATTTTTGTACACTCCAATAGGATGGCCTTCAACATTAGGAGTGGAGCTAGGTTGGTTGAAAACTTGTAAATGACAGCCACCTAGTTAAGCTAGTCTATTGAAAAACTACAAGGATGGTAGACTAGTACACTATTTAGTTGAAAATTTAAAAGAACGGCTAGGTAGTGTGCAAAGGGAGAAAATCGATAAATGACACCTAGAATGATAACTGTAACTCTTATTTTTTGATTTAGTTCTTCATTAGACTCAAAGTATTCAAACTTGATCTCTAGATGCTTTTGTTGTGACTTTGTCTCGAGATGACACAACTATATAAGTCTGGGAAAGTGTTGGGAGTAGAACAGAGCTACCAAAATCACAGAGTGTAATTCGACACGTGTGCGACTTACACTTTTTTGTCTCTTATATACCTTTTTGTATGTACTCAACGCTTGTAAGCGTAAGCAATATGCTTCAGAATGCGATGAGTCTTTCCTATGGATTGAGCAAAAGGATGAAATATGAAGTGATATCACTCTATAAACTTTATATATAGCGTTTAGTTGTATTTTGAAATGGTTATGATGTGATAGAGATTAATATACAGTTTTTCTATGGTTTCCCTTTACTCATCTTTTATGGTTGTTTTGTGCGCAGTGATGCTTTGTTTCCTAAATCTGTTAATCATATAGATCCTATCAAATGTTCTGCATCTCATAAGCTTGTGTTTTCTATTTCTTTATTCCTATTTTGTTAATTAATGAATAAGTTACATCTGATCATCAGTCTACTGTATTCTTCCATCATGTTTCACACTATCCTTGTATTAGCATGTTTAGATGGGATTTTTAAGAATATCTGCTAACAACAAATCTTGCAATTGGTCAAAGATACCTCTTTAAATTTGGTGGGGTCTCTAAACTATCTAGCGATAACTAAATTTGGCAGTTCTTCCACATTTGGTGATAGTTCCACTAAACTTGGCAGAAGCACTAAAACCATTTCGCAGTAGGTAAATTTGGCAGACCTCCAAACTTGGCAATAGTTCCGCTAAAGTTGGTGGCACCACTTTGACCAACTAGATCCCTCTCCAGTGCAAGCCATAGATTTGCAATTCAATTTCAACTGCAGAGATCTTGGGCTCCTAACTTTGATTTACAAGTTTTTTTTTATTTTGGCTATTTTTCACGTTGTACATGTACAATGCTATATAGACTTTGCTCTTGGTGCTCAATTTCTCTACAATTTGCAATTTGTCACATGCATTGCGATGATGTTGTCCATCTTGGACTGTTAAGGACTCCATTCAGGGTCATCCAGGATCTGTTTCAAGTGCAATTTTTTTAAAAGTGCATGATTTTTTGTGTACTTCGTAGTGGTGCTCTCAATTTGTATCATTCTAATCAAGAATTGTATCTTTTGCATCAATGCCTTCTTTTGACAATTGTAACACTTTGAGATCACAACCACTTTGATATTTTTGCAAGAGGGCCTTGTAAACACACTAAATATAAAATGTCAAAATCATATTTAATTGGGGGAGTTTCTTCATTGAGTTGTTTTGGGGAGGTTGTGTTATTTGATTGTACCAAATTCTTTGTGTTCTCCCTTGTGCATTTGCATCTTTGCAATGAGTAATTCCACATTTACTTTATTAATACCATATAATTACACAACATGAAAATCACATATATGGAGTGTGTTAATGGGTAAATGCTACCCTCATTACATCGAGGAAATATTCAAGAACCCATGGATGGTAGGAACAAAATAGCGTGGTTAATTGAGAACACTAAAACACTAGGATATCTGTGCCTAGTTATTTCTCTTAACCTTCTTTTTTACATTCATCAATGTAAATCACCCAAGGAGGTTTGAGAAATACTTTATAAATTGTATGGTTAAACTGATGAGGTTAGGGGGCATCAAATTGATAATGAACTCACTAATCTAAATCCTTCTAGTTTTGACAATATCTAATGTATGTAAGTAAAGTGAATGAACTTAGAGCACAACTAAATAAATGTGGTATTGAGAACATGTCCAGTTAGTCTTCAATGTGTTAGGCAAACTTCTTTCAGAATATGCAACATTTGTGTTCAACTTTTAAATTCATCAACTGAGTATGAGAAAAGACTAGACTATGCTTTCTTTTGAGTCATTTTTAGAAATGTTGAACATGCCAAGTTGATCACTATGAGATTTCTCAAGCCATCAAAGTCACAAGCGTTGGTGGCAGGTCATCCACAACATGTAAAAGTGTCTAAGCAACATAAACAATCAATGCACAAGCCACATAAAGCACTTGCACAATCGTCACATTCTATACCAGCAGAGTCTAAATCCATTTTCAACAAAAAATATTTCTAGAAGGAATGACTGATTTGTTCAAATCGCAACAAAGTTGGTCATTATTTGCATTAGTGTCATGCTAAGCAAATTGATATGCTGAAACATCTTCTCAAGAAAAATCACATTAATTTGCCATCATCTTACATAAATGAATCATCTCCTTCTGCATCTTGAAAATTAAAGAAAGGTAAACGACAAACACTAGTCGTAGTAGACAAATTTTTACAACAATGAATTCTCGACTCCGACACTACACATCATATGAGGTCTGATTGAGAACAATTTTATTCTTTGGAACCTTGTCTATTGCCTCATATTCTCACATGAAATGATACACCGGTGGATGTTAGAAAATGATTGATTAAGATGCACAAAAGTGTATTTTAAAATGTTTTGTGTTCTTAATTTATGTGCCAACCTTCTTTCAGTCTACTAAATCACTCATCTTGGGAATGATAAGAACGTTGAGTTTTTTTCCCAATTTAATGAAGATTCAAGATCTTGAGGATGACGCCTTAGTTGTAGTGGGAAAAACCGATCATGAGTCTTAGCTATATGCATTTTTCCACTTTGTGACTCATTCCCATTCAATTGCTTTACTCACTCATACATATTCAGTAAGTAAATTATGATATGAGTGGTTTGGCCATCTCAACTATCGCTACCTTTAGCAACTTAGCTCAAAGCATATGGTCACATGACTCCCTCCTATTTAGTTTTTCGATGGCGTATGTTATAGCTATAGAATTGGAAAGCATCCAAAGAAGTTAGACTAAGGGACATCTTGGAGGGCTTCACAAGTTCTTGCATTAGTTCATAGTGATCTTATGGGTCATTTTTCCACCTTATCATTCATCAAAACCTGCTATGTCCTCACTCTCATTAATGACTATTCACGATACACTTGGGTTTACTTTATTCATCAGAAGACAAAAATCTTTGATTAGTTTCAAAACTTCAATGCTTATGCTAAGAATCAATTTGGGAAACTTGTCAAAAATTCTCTGCACAAACAATGGCTGAGAATATGTGAACCACTGCCTTGAGCAATTTTGCACACTTGACGGGATTGACCTTCAACATTCCATTGTATATACATTCCAACATAACTACTAAAGGAGGTGGCTATATGCATGATCCATGTTTTTTCCCTTGGTTTAGAATTTTGGGTTGAAGCTATTAACTATGTTGTTCACATTCAAAACTGTGTTCCCCACAAGGCCTTGAAAAACATGACTCCTTTTGAAAATTGGTGCAGCAAGAAATCTGTTGTGCGACTTTTTTCGAGTTTTTGGCTCCCTTGCTTTAGCATACATTCCTTCATAGAAATGCAAGGCATTGCAACCACAAAGTTGACTTTACCTCTTTGTTGGATATCTTGATGGTGTCGAGGGATATCAACTATTTGATTAAGACATGGAGTTTTTCATTGAAAGGGTGTTCAGTTCAAGGAAACATTTCCTCCTTTAACCTCTCATACTTCACCTCCTCTATCCATAGTGGACTCGGATGACAGTGACTCACATGATTCATCTTCACCTCCACCTCTACAAGGGTCATCTTAAATAGTTACAAACTCCACTTCTTCACCCATCTTTGTCATTATCTCGATGGGTTCGAAAAACTCTTTAGTCAACAAACACCTTTGTCGGGATCCTTCAGACACTAGGACTCAGTCACAACATTACCATCTTTGACTCATGTACGTTGCCCTACTTCTAATCCACAATTTTTTTGTGAAGCATATGGTCTTGCTGAGTGAGATTCAACTATGGAGGAAGAGTATAGTTCCTTGATGAGGAACCACACTTGAGACCTAGTCCCCCTTCCTAAGGGAAAGAAAATGGTTCGTTGTAATGGATTTACCGAACCAAATATGTAGTGGATGGAACTATTGACAAGTTCAAAGCACGACTTGTAACCAAAAGGTTCTCGTAGGTTCCTAGTGTTAATTACACTAAGACTTTCTTCGCTATTGCTAAGATGACTTCCATTTGCTTGACTCTTGCCATTGCTGCAACTTATGGTTAGTTGTGCATCAGATGGATGTGAAGAGTGCTTTTCTTCACGAGGATCTTTGGGAGGAGATTTACATGGAGCAATCATAAGGTTTGTGGAGGACTCTTCTTTGGTTTGTAGATTACATAAGTCTCTCTACGGCCTCAAATAGGCCCCTCAGGCTTGGTATGCTAAGATGGATTCCTCTTGGTTGGATTCTCGCACTGCCACTCAAATCCCAATGTCTATTTTCTACGACATGATGACTCCCATTTACTTTTGGTTCTCTTAATCAAAAGATCAAATTTGATAAGAATAAACTGTATTCTTATTAAGAATGTAGAATCTATGTTCAACATAAATCGAAATGAAAGAGTTCACAACACTCTTCAATCAAGATCTCTCCAAGAGCTCATTACCACAACCATAAATGCTTCAATATACACACAAGGAACAAACTAACTCTGAACAAACTAATTGTTCTTTAGAAAAACATATGAAAAGGATATGCAAATGCTGATATATTACAAGGTAAAGTCTTTGCTTAAATAGGCAAGGAGAACCAAGATGCAAGCTAGTCTAGCCTATGTGGGATAAATGCACACATAGGACAAAACTAGGAAAAAACAAATAATCTAATTAGAATCTAGCAAACATGAGTAATGATATACTTTAACACCCCCCTCAAGTGAAACTAGGGGCTAACAATAGAGGATGCAATGTGAAGCCATGTGTCCTTATGGGTAAATGCACGACTTGTTCAAAGCACGTCTTTATGGGTGGATGGAACTATTGACAAGTTCAAAGCATGACTTGTAGCCAAAAGGTTCTTGTAGGTTCTTAGTGTTGATTACACCGAGACTTTCTTCCCTGTTGCTAAGATGACTTCCATTCGCTTGACTCTTGCTATTGTTGCAACTTATGGTTGGTTGTGCATCAAATGGATGTGAAGAGTGCATTTCTTCATGAGGATCTTTGGGAGGAGATTTACATGGAGCAATCATAAGGGTTTGTGGAGACTCTTCTTTAGTTTGTAGATTACATAAGTCTCTCTATGGCCTCAAATAGGCCCCTTGGGCTTGGTATGCTAAGATTGATTCCACTTGGTTGGATTCTCGCACTGCCACTTGGATCCCAATGTCTATTTTCTATGACATGATGACTCCATTTACATTTAGTTCTCTTAATCAAAAGATGAAATTTGATAAAAATAAACTGTATTCTTATTAAGAATGTAGAATTTATGTGCAACATAAATGCAAATGAAATAGTTCACAACACTCTTCAACCAAGATCTCTCCAAGAGCTAATTACCACAACCATAGATACTTCAACATACACATAAGGAACAAACTAACTTTGAACAAACTAATTGTTATTCAGAAAAGCATATGAAAATGATATGCAAATGATGATATATTACAATGTAGAGTCCTTGCTTAAATAGGCAAGGAGAACCAAGATGCAATCTAGTCTGGCCAATGTGGGATAAATCCACACAGAGAACAAAACTAGGAAAAAACAAATAATCTAGTTAGAATCTAGCAAACATGAGTAATGATATACTCTAACACCCTCCTTCCCCCCCAAGTGAAGCTAGGGTCTAACAATAGATGATGCAGTGTGAAGCCACGTGTCCTTATGAACACCAATTCATCTTGTTGTACATGGATGTTGAATCACTCTAACTACCAAGTCGAAGTAGGAATAGTGCTGAATACGAGGATCACTGAAAATGAACACTGCGCTCCAGAATATTGGGTAGAATGATGAACCTGAAGAAGCATTGTTTGAACACCCTCCAACAAGATGATGATAAGTGAGCACAAACACTGGTGGGATCGCCACACTAGTGTCACTGTAAGAATCACCAACAAGGCCATGGAGTCAAGTAAAAATCTTCATATGGGTTCCGACAAACAAAGTGCCTGAATAAGATACCCATGTACAAGGGAAGAATCCATAAAACACTCAAATAAGTGCAAAATATACATATAAGTCTCCTAAAGTGAAGAAAAAAGAGAAAATCCGTAGGAAAAACTCCCCCCAAAAAGAGAGAAAAGGAGAGAGCTAGAAAGCCTTTTAAAGATGATGTTGAAGTAGTCCACACTCTCAGTACCTGCTAGTGACAAAGGAACTCAATATGCATGAGTGGTCCAAATCCACTACTCGATCACAAAAACAACTAACATTGGGCTTCACCAAAATAACTTCAGTAAAAAAGACTGTCAATAGTGAGAAAAGTACAAAAGAGTACTGCATGTGCAAGAAATGCTCAACATCTAAGAAATAGAATATACATCCCCCCATATTGCTGACTGGGTGGAGTGGAGGAAAAAGGTTTGCACGAGTGGTCTGAATCCACTACTCGAACATCGAAGAATTTGACAATGTATACACTAGAATAGCTCTATACCATGCTGAAAGAGACTGTCAAACTATCAAAAAAGACAAAGTGACACTGGGATTCACCATAATAGCTACAATTCAAGCTGTGGGAGACTACCAACTGTCAAAAAAGTGGTGTTGAAAATACATATAATGTCTTTCAAAGATGATAGCCCATGGTGGTGATGGAAGAGACAAGCAACTAAAAAAGCTGAAAAGATGCCTAAATTGAGATACAAACGCATGAAGGTAAATAAGACTGAATCAACAAACCCCTCATAACACTTTATAAATTAGTGCAAGTACAATATACCCATACACAAAAAATTCTAGATGGAAACAAGGAAGACACTAGACTTCACCAGAATAGCTCCAAAAAAAGAGACTATCGAGATGTCGAAAAAGCCATCAAGAGAGGTGCTCTAAGAACAAGGGAGCGAAAATGTGTCTCCATAGAAGAAGGTAATGCACTAAGAAAGAGGCCTTGAGGACACTTAACAAAAACTACGAGTGTGTCAAAGTAGCAATGCATGTCGTGGGTTGATGGAAGAGTGTGCCAAATGGCGAAAAAACCCATCTTGTATGCAAAAACACACCAAAAAAAGATCAACAAAAAAATGACAATCTACAAAAACCCCTGCAAATAACGCCAGGTTTAGTTGAAAATGCGTCTGAGATAGTGTGTGTGCAAAGTATAATACAGAAAGTAGTAGGGCCCATAACACACGAAACTCCGTTGAATATGACACTTTATAAAAGTAGTGCATTTTTACAAAGTGATGACACTAATGGATAGTGAATTGAAAACCATACACTTTTGAAACAAATTGAACTCAAGTCCGAGTTACAGTTCAAAAGATACAAGGTTTACAAATTCTCGTAAATGGGTCAAAACATTAAAAATTACATTATAAGTTGATTTCAGTGACCAAATCAGAAAAGAAGACACCGTTTTAACCACTCGTTGGAACCGGAATTGAACCATGAAAAATTACAAATAATCAAACAATCCTCCCATACACTCCTATGTGCCCTTTAATGGAAAAACAATTCCACTTAAGGGCAAAAAAAACAACTTATTTTCCACTTAAAAAAATAAAAAATAGATGTTAGTAAAACTGCCATAACTTTTGCACCAGTCAATAAAATTAATAATTTAAAAATGATCTAGAAAGATGAAATCAATGTGCACAAACCCCCGAAAAGTTTTGGCTCCATTCGTCACAGGTCAAGAGCAGTTAGCAAAAAACCAACAATTTTTATATGGTAGAAGAGGAGTGCCTAGAGTAGCAGGTTAAAATGACCATAGCTTTCTTAATACTCATCAAATTTTAAAATCGTAAAATGATTTGGAAAGCTGTGAGAGATGAGCTCATAACCTAGAAATAGTTTCATAAAATCATTGAGTAAAGATCAATTGAACAAAACATATCACGTTTTGGTAAAAAATACAGTTTTGCCCAAAAACAGATTTGACAGAATGGAAGTATGAACAACATATTAGATCTTGGGACCTATTGGTCTTCAAGATAGTCTCCTATAATGCTGCAGATCAACACCTTCCAATGCAGTTCAGAAACCAAGCTTTTAGCACTCCACGCAGTTGACCCACAAAGAGAGTTTCTGCAGCTTCTTCCACCTGAAAAAAAAAGCTGTAACATAAAATCGCTGAGTAATGGTTGTTAGAGGGTAGCTCTGATACCATGAAAGAGTTCACAACACTCTTCAGCGAAGATCTCTCCAAGAGTTCATTATCACAACCATAAATGCTTCAGCATACACACAAGAAACAAACTAACTCTGAACAAACTTATTATTATTCAGAAAAATATATGAAAATGATATGCAAAGGATGATATATTACAATGTAGAGCCCTTGCTTAAATAGGTAAGGAAAACCAATATGCAAGCTAGACTAGCTAATGTGGGATAAATCCACACATAGGACAAAACTAGAAAAAACAAATAACCTAGCTAGAACCTAACAAGCATAAGTAATAATATACTTTAACAACAAATACATGAATTAATTGCCAAAATAATCTTACAAATGAGGTATTTATGGAAAATACTACTCACCTACCATTCATAAAATTGTGAGAAGTGTCACGATCGTACAAGGTGAGACATTAGTCAAAAACTCTAAGTAGACTTAACTTGACAGGTTGTGAATGAGACCCAAGAGTGGAATTGGTTAGGGAAATAACCCTATTTACATGTAACAATTGAACCAATTAGGGAAATAACTATATTCACATCAACATCCGTTTCCCCCGTCGTCCCCCTCGCTTCCCCCCTTCCCCCGTCGCACCCCTCCCGCCGCCTCCCCCCTCCTCCCCTTAGTGCAACTTAGGGGAAAACAAAACACAAAGATGTAAAACAAATGGGTTCGACATCAAGCTTTGATGAGGTACCCATGTACAAAATGATCCCCTGAAAAATAAAAGAGGAGAAAACTCATAGAAAAAAACTCCCCCCATGTGAGGATGATTGGAGAAGGTTAAGTGACCCCCTCTGAAGTAGTGTCCCGTACCCCTACAAGAGTTCTCAAGTGACGTAAATTACTCTTAGTGAAAGGTTTGGTGAAGTTATCAACACTCTGATTTGTTGTAGGACAAATAACGTAGATGAATGACTTGCTCTTGAATCAACTGCCTGATGTAGTACATGTGGAACTCTATGTGTTTGGTCCTCTGATGGTGAATCGAGTTCTTCGAGATCTGAATGGTGCTCTGGGTGTCATAAAGGATGATAGATGTCTAATGAATGGTGATGCTAGACTTAGTTAGAATATTCTAAATCCAAATAGTGTCAGTAGTGTCATCAATAATGTCCTAATACTATGCCTTAGTCGAAGATAAAGCAATAACATGTTGCTTCTTAATCTGCCAACTAATGGGTCCTGAACCAAGGTGAAAGCTATAATTGGATGTGCACTTATGATCCAAAGAATCACTAGCCCGACCAGAATATGTATATTTGACCAAGTATAGACTAGTCCTTGTTGCATAGTGAATTGCATGTCGAGGACCCAAAGCTGAAAACCATGCCAACTACAAAGGAATTGTCAGGGTGAGTGCATCAAATAGATGAGGCTTCCAATAAGCTAACGGTACAAGGTGACACCAACTAGTGGAGTGGAACACTTCACCTCAAAATTAACTCAACTCAAAAAAGAAGTCGGTGCAAGCTTAAAATCAGCCATGTGGAATCGAGCTAGAAGATCAAGAGCATACTTGGGCTGAGCAAAAGCAATCCCATAAGAAGACCGAGTGATCTCAATCCTAGGAAGGTAATGTAAAGGACCCAAGTCAATTATAACAAATTGGTTGTGCAAATCATATTTGAGTCTATCAATGATGGATGAGGAGCTCCCTATAAGAACCAAGTCATCAATGTAGAGGACATAAGCAAATGAGAGTCATTTTGTCATAGAATGTAGACAGTAGGATCTGAGTGGCAACATGAGAATCAGGTCAAGAGAAGGAAGGAGTCCATCTTGGCATACCAAGCCCAAGAGGCATGTTTGAGGCCATAAAGAGACGTCCACAATCAACAAATCAAGGAAGATACTCTACAAACCCTTGCGGTTGCTCCATGTAAATCTCCTTCTAAAGATCCCCATGAAGAAATGCATTCTTCATATCTATTTAATGTACAACCCAACCATGAGTTGTAACAATAAAAAGAGTCAAGCAAATGGAAGTCATCTTAGCAACATGGGTAAATGTCTCAATGTAGTCAACACCAAGGCCTTGTAAGAATTTTTTGGCTACAAGCCATGCTTTGAACTTATAAATAGTTTCATTCGCTACATATTTTGTTTGGTAGATCCACTTACAATAAACCATTTTCCTTCCCGTAGGAAGGGGGACTAGGTCCTAAGTGTAGTTCTTCATCAATGAACTATACTCTTCCTCCATTGCTGAATCCCACTTAGCAAGACTTGAGGCTTCATGAAAATATGTTGGATCAAAAGCAAGAGTAATGTAGACATGTGGAAGATGGTGATGCTTTGATTGAGTCCTTTTAGTGTTTGAAGGATCCCTGACAAAGGTGCTTGCTGATTGAAGAGTATGTCGAACCCATCATGGTGATGATGAAGATGGGGTTGAAGAAGTAGAGTCTGCAACTACTGAAGATGACCCTTGCAAGGTGGGGGTGAAGATGAATCATATGAGTCACTATCATCCGAGTCTACTATGGATGGAGGAGTTGAAGTATGAGAGGTCGAGGGAGGAAATGATTCCTTAAATTGAACATATCTCTCAATGAAAAGCTCCTCCGTCTTTGGATCAAAGAGTCGATACCTCTTGACACCATTGTGATATCCAACAAAGAGGCAAGGCCGACTTTGTGGTTGCAAAACCTTGCGTTTATCTGAAGGAGTGCGGGCTAAAGTAGGGGAGCAAAAAACTCAAAAATGTTGCACAATAGGGTTCCTGCCACACCAAGCTTCAAAAATAGTCATGCCTTTCAAGGCATTGTGAGGAACGGGGTTCTGAATGTGAGAGACAGTTAATAACTTCAACCCAAAATTATGGACCAAGAGAATGAGCATGTATCATGCAAGTAACCATCTCCTTTAGGGTCCTATTCTTCCATTCAACAACACCGTTCTGTTGGGGTGTGTATAAAATAAAATGATAAAGGTCGATATCTTCATTTGCACATAAATGTTCAAGGCGATGGTTCACATAGTCTTGACAATTGTCTATGTGGAGAATTTTGACATGTTTCCTATACTACTTCTCAGCATGAGCCTTGAAGTTTTGAAACCAATCAAAGACTTGACTCTTTTGACAAAGGAGGTAGACCTAAGTGTACAACGAATAATCATCACTAAAGGTGAGGGCATAGTGGGTTTTGTTGAATGATAAGGTGGGAAGATGACCCATAAGATCACTGTGAACCAACTCAAGGACTTGTGAAGTTCTCAAAGATATCCATTTGTCAAACTTCTCCTCTGAATTCTTGTTAATTGTACAGTTTGAATAGATGCCATTGGAAAACTAGATAGGAGGGAGTCATGTGACTATATATTTTGAGCTAAGCTATTGAAGGTAGCTATAGTTGAGTAGTTGAGATGGCCAAACCGCTCATGCCATAATCTACTCATTGAATCTATATGAATGAAGCAGTAAAAGGGGAATGAGACACAAAGTGGGATAATGCATATAGTCGAGACTCATGATCAACTTTTCCCATTGCAACTAAGACATCATTCTCAAGATCGTGAATCTCCATTTAATTGGGGAAAATCTCAAATTTTTTGCCATTCCCAAGTTGAGTGATTTGGTAGACTAAAAGAAGGTTGGCACATAAGTCAGGAACACATAAAACATTATCAAATGTGCCTTTGTGCATCTCAACTGATCATTTTTTCAACAACATCCACCATTGTATCATCTCATGTGAGAATGCGAGACAACAAACAAAGTTTCAAAGAAGAAAATTGTTCCCGATTAGAACCCATTTGAGTTGTAACACTGGAGTCAAGTATCTATTGTTGTAAAGATTTGTTGTGCTTAGTGCTTGTCCTTTCCCTTTCTTTGATTTTGAAGTAGAAGGAAATGATTCTTTTGTGTAGGATGATGGCAAATGGATGTGATTTATCTTGAGAAGATGTTTTAGCACATCAATTTGCTCATCATGAAAAACTTTTTTGCAATATGAACCAGTGGGTCATTTTTTCCTCTGGAGATTCCTTTTCTTTAAAGAGGATTTAGGCTTCGCTGTTGCAGGATGATTGTGTAAGAGTTTTTCATGGCTTATGCATTGGTTGCTTCTGCTACTTAGACCCTTTTATATATTGAGGATAACTCGTCACCAAGGCTTATGACTTAGATGGCTTGAGAAGTCCCATATATATCAACTTGATATGTTCAAACATTAACAGTTTTGAAAATGACTCAAAGGAAGGCATAGTATAGGCCTTGCTCATAATCAACTGATGTTTTTGAAAATTGGAAACAAACATTAAATGTTCAAAAGACAGTTTGCCTAACACATTGAAGTCTAACTGGACATCCTTCTTCTCAATATCACAATCTTTTACTTGTACTCTAAGTTCATTCAATTTAGTTACATAATATTGGATTTTTTTGAAACTAGATGGATCTAGATTAGTGAGTTTATTGTCAATTTGATACCCCATAACCTCATCAGTTTGACCATACAAATTCTGTAATATATGCCGAGGCTCCTTAGGTGATTTTTAGTTATCAATGTGAAAAAGGTCAAGAGAAATAAATGTGTGTAGATATCCAAGTGTTTTAGTGTTCTCAATTAGCCATGCTATTTTGCCTTAGCATCGATTTGCGTCCTTGATAAGAATACAATTTATTTTTATCGAGTTTGATCTTTTGGTTAAGAGTGCTTCCATTAGACCTTTAGAATCCTGTTAGGTTATCTTAATCAAATCTCACACAACTGATAATTGTATTAGTGAGATCATGATTTGTATTTATGCCCTCAATCTGATATAATTGGTGTTATCATGATATAAAATGTTATGCATCTATATTTCCTTTGTGTTAAACCTGAGAACTTGTAACTCATGATGCTGAAAATGAGTGCATATGGTTTGCATATGCCCCCAACTGTATATGACTATTTGAATATTGCAAACCTGTAACCTTTGTTCTTGTAAAATTGTGTGCACCTACATGGTGTATGCACTCAAATGTATTTGAACATGTGCTTATGTCCCTATAAATTGAATGTGTCTGAAATATGTAAATATCTGTCATATGATTGATAATCTGAACTGACACGAAGTCTTTGAATCATGTAGTCTTATATGACATATGCCCTAGTGTATATAAATATGTAATGCGTATCACAATTAGACCCACTATGACATAACTAAACCAATATGATTAATTGTAGTATTTGAGTAATTGTATCACTTTGAATATTTGTGTGAGATGGAGAATGCTCACATATGCCCCACTTTTGATGTGACAGATGAGAGTATTGAGTTAATCATACTAAAAGATGTAAATGTGTAGACAATTGTTATCATTGGTGGGAACTGTATGTAGTAATGTGTGAGTCATGTTGAAGGCATAGGTAACATGCATATTGAATATGATAATATTGGTATTTAGAATTTTGCGTTAATTGGCTCTTGTAAAATGTTGCAAGAAATTATTCATATTTTGACTTGTAAGTATAATGTGTTTGTAATTGTAATTTCCCCTGATGTATGTTTGATATTTTAGAAATGATCGATTAGGCATGCTATATAACATTAATATTTACCAAGACAATATTCAAGATATCACAATAATTTGTAGGAATGTTGCCCCCATTTATTAGAACTAGGCCAAAGAATCGTATAAGGAGTAAAGTCTCAATTTTTATGCTATTGCCTTGTCATAAATGTCCATGGAAACACTACCATTTGGAAGAACATCTTTCATGTGTTCCAACACAATTGACATGGAGTGAATCCGACACACCGAAGTGGAGAAATTGTGTTCGCAAGTTTGTGTTGTATTAATCAGGGAATAAAAAATTGGTAGTTATAGCATAAAGTCACCCCATATAACTAGGGCAAATAATCGTATAAGGAGTAAAATATCAAATTCCATGCTATTACCTTGTCATAAATGTCCATGGAAACATTACCATGTGGTAGAACATCTTTCATGTGTTCCAACACAATCGATGTGGAGTGAATCTGACATACGAAAGTGGAAAAATCATGTTTGTAAGTTTGGGTTGTATTAGTTAGGGAACTAAAAACTCGTAGTTATAACATAAAGACACCCCATATAAATATGCTGACTTTATAATTTTTGGAAATTTATTTGCATCATTGGAAATTGTGATTTGATCTTTGAGCATCAAAAATACATGTGTGATGTGATGCAATACCCACTCGGTTCGAGTGTTTGGAGACCGCCTTGTAGGTGGAGTGAACGCAGGACTGAGTATGGGTAATTTTTTAGTTGTTTTGAGTGATTTTTGAAATATTAAAAAAATTCCATATTTGCATTTTGTCAAATTTTAATCTTGTAGGAATTGTTTTTATGTCTGACAGTAGTTTCCTATATGTGACAATATTGTCTAACTCTTAACGTTTTTTTCCGAGAACTTGACGGTTTTCTCTGACACAAGGGTCTATGTTTGGCATTTTTTGTTTGACGATTGCATTTAAGTATGACAATGGTGTTTGTAGATATAAATCAACATATTTATGATATACATTTTGTTTTATCTTGAATCTAACATCTTTTTATGTATCTTTTACAATCAAATATACATGTGCATGAGTTTTGCTATGGCAGACACATGGAGATTGTGTGGGGCTTAGACGTTACATATGACGATAGGCAGACATTGGCTAGGGCCAATTTGATCTATGATACTCACTTGAGGTATATCCCTGATGATATGCATGTAATGGCCATGTTGTGTGAGAGGTGGAATGCAAATATATGCACTTTTTGGCTTCTGATTGGAGAGATGACAATCACACTAGAGGATGTGTGGTAGATTCTCAGGTTGCCTATAGTAGACACTCAAGTTGTGATGGATAGTGCCAAGGGTTTGGGTTACATTCGATGAGCCAATTAATATATGACTGGGCATGATTGAGTAGGTTGCTACAAGGATGGTGATACCGCACTTTGCTTTCAAAGATTGTTTTGTCAGTTGTTTCATTATTACAAAAATATTTATGTATTATTGACATCAATTATAGTTTTGGATGAAGGCACAATGTCTATCTCATATCGTATCTGTTGCATTGTGTGTAATATTGAGGAACATGACACCATATATTCTTAGCAATGTACGATGTTAACTCGTATCAAGATTTATAAGGATTTCATCAAAAGGACCATGTTGGTGGACTAGGATCGACCACTTTATTACACTGGTTGGCTTATGAGCACATGGTTGTGATAAGCACTGTTGGAGGTCCTCATGTTGAGTAGGCCCATCATGAAATATATGCAGAGTGGTTTGGGAGGAGGCATCGATTTTAGAGTAGAATGGATTATTGTATGGTTTTGGACAGGTTGACAACATATATGATTACTAGAATGCTGTATTAAGGTTTCATAGGGTGGCTTGAGGATACGACCAAGTTGTGGAGGATTCAAGTTAGTGTGTGGTTACATAATCGTTTTCCAAGCATTGTAGAAATTTTTCAATATGAGAGGGTGGCACACCAGTTATGTATTAGGCAAGAGGTGCCCTCGATTGGGTACCCATGAACCGGTACTTTGAGAGTTGCCATTCCTCTTGATGATAGAGAGCATCTGAGCAGTGCAGATCTAGGTCCACTTCCTACATGGGATGTATACCCTCCTATAGTTTATGTAGAGGCTAATGATGTTGGGTGTACCATAGAGTACACACATTGGTGGTTGAAGGTTTGGTGGCCATTACTATTTCCTTTTATAGCTTAGGATCCACAGGTAAATGCATAGGGTGGAGGAGATGGGGTCGATCAGGGGGTGACAAAACTTGTAGTTGCACATCCTGCTCTTCCACAACCTATTGCGGATGGTGGTGTTGATTGTGAGTATAATGTGTACATGTGTTTTGTATTTACAATTTTTATCTTGATTGGAGAATTATTGAAGTTATATGTTTTGTAGGTTATACTTACTGGTCAATAATGGCATATGTTGTCTTTCATAATTTGACATAGAACATTCTGGAAGATGACATACGGGTGGATTATTTGGAACAAGTTGATGACATTCCAGGTGTGTATGCACCCTTATTTGATTGAGTGGCTATTAAAACAATGAGTTACACTATATTAGTAGGAAGGAAGGATGAGATACAAGCTTAGTTAGAGAGACAAAAGATGTCTCTCCCACCAACTATAGAAGACTTGGGCTACAACATGTTTTCTAAGTATGTGCATCTCTAGGGAAAAATGTGAGACAATTGGAGTAGCGAGGTAGATTGTAGGCCAATTTGGTTGTATATCAAGATCGAGAGAGACATAGTAAGTCTCATTCCCACAAATGTAGATAGGATATTGATGCTTCCTTTAGTAGGGTTGTACATGATGAAGATGATATACATGGTTAGGAACACAATGCTCCTATTATTAATTGATATCATTGTAAACACTTATTGATTAGCTATATGATGTAATTTGATTATGTTCATATTGTGTTTGCATATTTTTAATTTGTCAACTTATATGTATTTGCATTTAATATTCATACCTTGTTAATGAAATGCATAAAAAGATTTTACTTCATAGTCACATCGTATGTATGTTGTAAACTAACTTCTAAAACCATTGGAATGAATCATTTGTGGTGTCTAAAAGTTGTTTGACCAACCACTCGGAAATAAATATGCATTATAATCAGGTGAAACTGGTTGACGAGTCTCTTTCACAACAATTGTATCCTTTTCTTACTTATGTTGTGTAATATTATTTACTTACTTTAACCCTTGATCTTGAACTTCTTACTTTGATTCTGGTACTCACACTTGCATTGAAGATGATGTAGCTGTATTATGCTTTCTGCTTGCCTTATAACTTTGATATGTAAGTAAACCTCATTGGAAAGTGAAATAGATAATGATGCAGGAGCATCTAGTAAGCAAAATACCATTTTGAGCTGTTGAAGTGATATATGCTAGTTAGGAGTCATAGATGAACCATTTTGGGATGTAGGAGTGTGTGAAGGATCCTCTAGGGTCCAGATGTTGTCTTAGAGTCATCATGAGTCATAAGGAGTGAGTTTTATATAAACTTAGAGTTTTCTCGCCAAAAGTAATAATTTGAATGTTTGAAATGGTAAAGAACCTAGTAAGGGTTGTAAGCAGTGTTTCAAGTAATGTCTGTGATGTCCCTTACTTAGGGGCTCTCTTATCTGCACAAAACTCTGATACCAAAGCCCAAAGCTCTGATACCACTGTAATATCCCCTTCTAAACAGGAAATATAGCAACACAACAAATCTGTACCAAGGTATAATCGCTGTTGAATAAATTCAGAAAGATCACAATAATATAGTCTTTTAATAACAAATTACAGATTGTATCACTTGTCCTTGTAAATTATTACAATTGCAGTCCTCTAATATGCATATAAAAATGAAATACAGTCTTGAAAACCCTGGCTTTGAAAAAACTGGAAGTGCAAATCGAGTTCTGGAAAGTCTCGGCCCTTCTGTGTCGACACACAGTCGCCGTCGTCGGTCGCTATATCGCCGACGTCGGTCTCTTCCGATCCGATTTCTGCCGACGTCGGTCTTCAGTCGACCGATGTCGGTCACTGAAACCCTCTGTCTGCCGATGTCGGTTCCTGAACTGATCTGTACGAACCCGTACGGATTCTGTACGGCCGCAAATTAAGCACCACTTCCCTGTCTTCAACCCCTGATCCGAAATATATATGTCTCTAGCACAGTAGATCTCTAGCTGTATAATTTATTGAATCAAAACATAAAGCAATAAATACCTGGAATATCTGTGATAACTTCTGTGTGAAGTTATCTCTCAAACCTGAAATTCTGTGATAACTTCTGGATGAAGCTATCTCTCACTTTGGCAATAAATCAGCTGATATTCCACAGCCTCTTAATTGCACACACTGAAGAGGGAACGTTCTCCAATGCAGATGGAATCCTTGAACCCTAGGCTCAGTCTTCACAGAAGAAATTCTTCAATTTTCAATAATCAATAATCAATAGCATAATGAGCAATGGCCTCCATGAGAAACCCTTATACCCTCAAAAGATATGTTTGCCCTAATTAGGGTTTCTTAAATTAGAATTAGGGTTTCTAATTAAAAATAGGCTAAATAATTAATATTTGATTAAATCAATCAAATATTAATATCTCCCTCAATACATGTCGGATCCACGAACCGATCGAAGCTAGTGAATCAGGGAGTGATTCCGCACATAACCATACCATAATAAAGGCGCTCCGCTGCATATCAAATATCCCTAAAAAGTAGGAGCTCAGGGCAAATGTATCTGAAATACCCTGAATGAAAATCAAATGAAGAAATCATGTGAATCAAAGTCGAGCCAAGCTCCATTATGACCCTCTATCCATCTTATTAGCCTACGAAGGTCGCATAATAGGCTAACCATGAACTCAGAACATGTCAATTGAAAAGGGGACATGACAATGTCAAAGGTGTCAAATGAATGAGTAAGGTCCTAGGGGTCATACGAGTCTAATGGGATGTCAAATAGTTAAGTTGTGAGGTGGTCTAAGAAGGTGATGTATGGTAACTACATGTAAAAAATGCAAGTCATGAGAAAAAAGTGGTGAACGAGTCTTGTTTTGGTAACCACAAAAACCAACATAGATGTTGGATGAGAATAGAAGTTGTAAGGTAGGTGGAGAGAGTAGTTAGAGAGTAGGAGGAGAAAGGAGAGAGCTTTGAAGGTGAGAGAAGAAGAAACCAATAAAACAAGAATGTAAACTTTCCAAGAAGGTGGTAGAGTCCATTCATGGATTGGATATGTAATGAATGATGGTTCAAATTAATAAAGAAGAGTCATTTTGTTGTGTTTACTCTCCCTTGAAAGGTATTGGATTATTCTTGTTTATATATTGCCTTGAAAAGCCCTTGAGGCTATGAATGTATCATGCTTTGTGTTGGTTACAGGTTTGAGTTGAGACTGTAGGTTACAGTCAAGAGAAAATATTGTTTTAATAGCTTTTATAAATGGTAAATGCAAGTACACACGTGGTAAGCTTATCCTGAAATTTTATATGCATCAGGGAATCCATTATCTGGTCATATAGTATGTTCTAGAATAAAGAAACTCATGGAGAAGTCACTGTCCTTGTACCTTGTTTGAATGTGACAGTCAAAGAATGTAATGTATTGATGTTTCTTGAAGTATGTGTATTAAGAAGATCATTGCTCTAATTGAGATGGTCTATAGGTAGATTATTCTTGATGGAATGGTAGTTTTTAGGGTTTGAATGCAAAACAAGTGACAAATTTCCAATGCACATTCCACATGGGAGAAAGAACCCTATTTGCATACTCAAAAATTCTGTTTGCTCAGCCAATATGCAATGAAAGAATGTATGCCTTGAAAAGGTGAGTGGTTGTTGAGTTGGTGGAGTCTTGGTAGAGATGGATGGAGCACATGTTTTGAAAATATACCTTTTGGAAGTCTGGCAACTGCTTTGAGATACAAATAGATTGCTCAAACCCTTGCACAGTCTTACAAAAGTGCACATAGTTCTATGTTTTTAGTTATTGTAAGCCATGAAGGGATTAGTTAAGGTTTCTTATCCATTTAGATAGGTGGATATTGTTTGTACATACCTTGGGAAGGTCTCTACTAAGTTTGAAATGCTCTCAAATGGAAATTATAGCATTTTAACTCCTCTCGGTCTACATAGTCTATGATGCAAGCTCAGAGTTTCATGTTTTTTGTTTATTGTGGTCAACTAAGGAAAGTTTTTGAAATACTAGTGATTGGAGAATGACAAGGGAGATAAAACATAACTTTTAAAGCTGGTTTGAGGACTCGAAGTGGAATATAACTTTTTTAATCCTAATTTGACCCCTCTTGGCCATGCACAGGCCTACACAGTCCACTAACTAGTGTTTGGAAACAAAACCCCCTATATCTTGGGTTCCTAACTGTTGGAAAATAACCAAACTTTTTAATCACATGTATTTTTCCATAAGGAAAAGGATTTAAGAGTTTTTAATCGGGTACCGTATGGTCTGGTACGGATTTGGTAACTGAGCAAGTGCAAGGAGAACTAAAAGGCCTAATTGGCAAGGAACTTACAAAGGAAATGGTATCTACACAGAGAGTTAGACTTTGAAACTTCATGTGAGGTAGTAACAAGATAGAGGGTTCCCAAATATGGGATTAGATCTTATGGAAGACTGATAGAATGTTCAAACCAAAGAGATTTGTGAAAAAAAAGGCTACAAGGGAGTTGACTCACGATTGAGCTTGAGGTGTGTCAATGGATGATGGAGAGTGAATGAGAGGTCAAAAGGGGTTGAGGCAAGTATGTGATTCATAGAAGAGATCATCCATGATAGCTTATTGTTTTCATGAGACCTAAGACAAGGTTTGATCTTTTGAGTCTTAAGTTGTGAACTTGTGAGGAGCTATTGAGTGAGTGAATGGAAGGTGATGAGGAAAATGAATGAAATGTGATAAGAGTGAGAGACTTATGCATGGTCAATGATAGTTGAGAATGATTTCAAAGGTTCCTCTTGAACAAAGTCATGCTAGTGACTGCTATCAAGCTACTGAGAAGATCAAAGACTAGATTGAAGATTGAAGTTTGTGAACCAAAGCAAAGCATCTTGAGTTGATTCAAGCCAAGTTCAAAGCTAGGAATGGTGATTATGAGGATTTTCTCATAACCCTCTGCATCATTTGGTATTGCTAAGATTATGAAAATTTGCTTTCATTTGTTGTAGCCATAATTGTCCCAATGTAACATTACCTTGTGATTATCTTTGTAGACATATAATAATGTGTCAACCATTTTAGGTCCTAGAGAAATTTGAATAGTAATATGCCCTATAACACCCTCATGTATATGTTTCAAGTCATGCTCATTGTATCCCGAAATCTTAAGAAATCTAATTTTGCATGTATTGTGTTGCTACTTGTGGTTAACAACAATGCCTTCTCTATGTTCGCTTCTAATAAAGGATAAAAAACCATTGGCTCCTTAAGAGGAACATCTTGAGAAACATCGATCTTTGTAGAATGTGAATTAGAAGATCTTCTCTTAGTGGTCGGCCTTAGAACCTTGATGGACCATTGGCTCCTTGGCAAGAATGCCTTGGGATATCTCAATCTTCATCGGATAAGTAGAAAGAGAAGATGACGAAGGGGATCTTGCTGACCTAGTGTCCACTTGTCCAAATGTAATAACCCCTATATCCACAAGATGTTCAATATTTTGTTGTAATGCATAACAATTGTTATCATTATGCCCATTAATAGGACTATAATTACTAAAAGATTGTGCCCTCACTCGCTCAAGGCGATGGGGAGGATGATAGTGATTAGGAGGTAAGTAGATTAGCCTTTTATCAAGTAATGCACATAGAATAGTGCTTGGTTGATATTTGGAACTATCAAATTTAAGGGGTTGATTCTTTTTTGTCATAAGTGTCTTCACTTTAGCATTTTCCTTGTACACCTTGTCTTTTAATTTTTTGTTTCTATTAAGGACTGTAATTTGATTTTTACTTTAGTGGGTGACATTACTTATTCTAATTCTTTATGAGGAGCTTCCCTTTTAGGTGAAGGTGGTCTTGAATCACTCTAGCTGGTAGCCTTATGTGATTCATAATTCAAATCATAGGCATGTTTGAAAATATCCATGTACAAATTGCCAAAATAAGTGCAAGAGTAATAGAGTGCTCTCTTTGAGTGGAGATAGAAAACCCTTTCTAAAGATAACTCTTTTTCCAAATTTGAGGGTTGATACATTAGATAATGTAAAATATTCTTAAATTGCAAGATGTAATCTTCAATGAGCTCATC
Source organism: Torreya grandis (assembly GCA_037957365.1). Classification (NCBI taxonomy): domain Eukaryota; kingdom Viridiplantae; phylum Streptophyta; class Pinopsida; order Cupressales; family Taxaceae; genus Torreya; species Torreya grandis. The sequence goes on along the minus strand of JARHVA010001305.1, from coordinate 2,616,495 downwards.
ATGGCTTTGCTTAGGGTCTTAGAGATATTCCAATGTTAATTTAGGAACCTTATATGTGATAAAATCAAATAAAATTTTCTAATTTCTTAAAATAAGGCAAGGAACCGACAGGGTTTTTTGATTTTTTTTTAATAGTATTCATCCATCATTACAATATTATTTGAAAGTGAGTGAATGTTTAGCTAAATGACTAATAGGATATCCATGGCCATCAGACATTTGAAATTTAGGCATAACAAATCATTTTGGATAATTGGATTCAAATACAAACCGTGTAATAGGTTGTCCTAAGATGACACTATTATTTATATAGCCTTACACGAACTACCTTGTATAGTGAGAGAAATCACTTGATTTTGGAGATCACCTTTGACATATACAATAGAAGTGATATGGTTAGTAGGAATAGTAGTGGTTTGGAAAGATTCATTAATTGGTCTTAGCTCACTATCAACCCTAAACATAGGCATCATAGAGTTATCATGACTATCATTGCATTGCATGGAATCACATTTGATAGAAATATCATTGCTAATTTGGGATCCTTGCATACCTTAATTTTTTGGTTTCGAAATTAAGAGTTAGAAACTTCATGTAAAGAGACATGTTCATTTTTCATTTCAAGAGAAGAGAGAGAAAAATCACATTTATTTGCATCATTTGCTACTTGAGGAAGAGTGGAGGAAGTTTGATTTTTTTTGGGGTAACAATCACATCATTTGTGATTTCAATAGGAGGCATATCACACTCATTTGCATCATTTGATATCTTAAGAAAAGGGAAAGAAATTTCACTTTCTTTTGTTTCTATAACATCATTTGGCATTTCAATAAAAAAAGAAGAAATCTCATGAGAAAATTTCAAAGAAGAGCTAGTATCACATGTTAATTGAGTCAAAGGCATGTCCACATTTTTTATGCGACTAAGAGTATCATCACATGTAGATATAAGAATGTAAGGTAAAACATCATGAGCATTGGAATATACATCATCAAGACATGGTACAATTGTATGCTCCTAGGTATGTGCAATACTTGAAATATTAAAGAATGCATAGGTTAATTCATTATTAGTTTCCTCTTGTATTACTGAATAATTCATACAATAATGCAAAGAAGAAATGGGGGAACTAGGCTTTTGTATTCCACAATATATTTGTTCATTTCCATCGTCATTGTATTCATCACTATTGTACCAAGCCTTTTGATTATAATAATCATATTTTGAATAATTTCCTCCACAATCACATTCCAAATCTACACTAGCGTTATTAATTACACAAATTTGATCATTCATCTATTCATTGTTATAAGAATAAGACATGTAATGGTTAGAATAAGACATGAAATGGATAAAAAATAGAAAGTTCAAAGGATGAGGACTATTAGGGGTTTTAGATGGAGTATACATTTTGAAATTACCAAAGCCTAATATAGCAAGGAGTACATACACAAAGTGTCATGCTCAAAATTTTTGTTCCAAAACCCATGTATTTTTTTTAATCTTATTTTAGTGATATTTATATATTCAATATGATTGCTTAATGTATAACCGTTGTTATTTGGTCAATGCATAATTAAAATGCGACACACAATTATTATATGATTTATTTAATACATTTGCTTGCCATCACGAGGCCTCTCTAGGAATAGAATACAAACATAAGAGGTTAAGAGTAATGTGATTCCAAAAATTAGTCAGTAATGTTCTAATTAATAAAGATGGACAAGTCACCTTAATAAGAAGCATTGAATTCTAATTTATTGGTTTAAAGGATTACAAAATTATTCACGCAACCTGATCAATACACTCAAGGGAAGTGAAGCAATCAAGAACAAACAATCATTTAACATAAGGTTACCACTTTAAGTTTTACTTGAACACTGTTCGCTTATCCTAAGACCCAATAGAAATTTTTACAAGTTTTAATTTCGACAACTCCTAAGTTTAGGCATTTAATTATCTCAGAAACCAAACAGTTTTCAAATGAGTTAGAGAGGTATGAGAAGGTCTCCAAAACTTATTTGATTAATTCAAAAAATATAATTATACCAGCTTTGAGAATTTAATTAAAGAACAATTATAGATCTAAGTTTTATATAATTTAATTTAGTTTCAAACAAGGCATAGGGATTTTTTTGATTAACTTGTTTTATTATAACAAAAATAATTAAATTAAGTCAAATAAGAAAAGTCTTCACACTTGTCCAAGCAGTGGTGGGTATAATTCCCACCCTTGAATTAAGTGGACTTCTACCCTCAAATTTAGTGATTTAAAAGGCTTGTCCTAATTTCCTTATGGGCATAATAAACTTTCATGATCAATTTTGTTCTATTATTATTATTATTATTATTATTATTATTATTATTATTATTTTCCAATTTTGGAGGTGGAGGATTTTGGAAAAGAATTCATGGGAAGTTCACAATAAGATTAAGCCTAAATCAATTTGATGTATATACTTATTTTTCTAACTTATTATTTTCGTTATAATTTTTTTTATAATTTCAACAAAGAATAATTATATTCTAGAGGTATATATACACATCTTGTGTGTATATATACACTTACAATAAAATATATTAATTAATTAATTTTTACTTTGAAATCCTCAAATTTCAGGTCCAAAAGCATTCGATCTCGTTCTAAATTTCAAACAAATCGAGTCAAAGGCCAATTACAGGTCCAAACCCTTCTCTAGTTCAAAAACCATTTGAGACATGCCTAGGTACACGCACAGTGGGGCCTCTTACGACCCTAGCTTTGAGGAAGAAAATTTCTACAATCCCTCGAGATACCTTGGGAATTCTATATATAGTGAGGATGATGAGGACCACCCAACAATGTTCGAAGACCTCCCTCCCATTGTTGGAACTAGTCAAGGTCAATTTGAACAACAAATCATGGAAGATAAGGATGAACAACTTCTAAGATTGTTAAAATTTAGGGCCAAGCTCCCACCTAACTTTCCCATAGACTAATTATGTAGTCTTGTTCGCATAGAAGAATTACCTCAAGACGTAGTTATTACCCAAAGTCAAACCCTTATTCAAAGTACAAAACCATCCATTGCATCATCCAACAAAGAGAAGGGCCAACTTGTTGACCCATCCAACACGACTGAATAATTGCTTCAACAATACAACAAATTAACTAATGATATGTTGATTAGCTTGTAGTTTATTTAACTAATTATTTAGCAGTAACGTCATTTAATAATACCACCTTCATAGATCAAAACCAGTTGTTCGAGCAACCACCACAACTTTTAGCCAGTGCTACATCTAATGTAGATCCATTAGCTCCTTCTAAACACGGGATTCCAAAAAATGCTATGCAACAAGTTCCACTTGAAATGCATCATATATTTTTCAACCACCAAGAGATCCTTTCCAACACGCAACAAGTACCAAACAATGCACAAGTGCCAAACAATACACAACAAGTGCCAAATAATCCATAACAACAAGTTGCCAGCAATCCACCACCACAGCTAGTGTTGGGTAGTTCCCAAAGCACATTGCCTACATCTTCTAATTTTTAACAATAATGCCTTCTTGTGAACTAAAATCAAGTTCCTTGAAACCAATAATAGATTCTTCTGAACCAACAATAGATTCTTTATTCTTTAAAAAATCATACTTGAATCTCGCTTTCTATTTGCAGGTTGCACGAAGTCCTGACAGGGTCGTTCCTCTGTATAGGTAAATAAGGTAAGTATTTATAAATTCTTATTTCATTTCAGTATGCCTTGCTCAGGACTACACCTTGTCAATTCATGACAAGGCACTCTTTCAAGGGTGCAATATGTATGCACTTAAAAATTACACAGTGCAACATTTTTGATACAAATCTAATGATGATGCAATGACCTCTTGTTTTATGCTCCACATGGAACTCTCTAGCTTTAAACCTCCCATGCTTTCACATTCCTCTTTTGACCCCTTTTAGTCACCTTGATCGTGACCTTCCTAGCCATTTCTACACTATTTTAAAAATTGGACATGAGTTACAAAATTGTCACCTATGTGACAAAACCATCCCCTCAGTTACGGAATTGCCCCTATCCAAAATCACCACGATGGTTTTGAAACATAAGAGACAATTATACTATAAAAGGGTAGTTATGTATTAAAATAGAGGCAGTTGCATTATCTTACAAGGCAGTTTTGATAAGATAAGTGGCAGTTCTACAACGACCCCTCCATAAAGTGATGATTCCATCATGGTGGAAATGCCTTCCAAAATTATCCCCCGTGACTCCCGTTTTCACATGTTTTTCACAATTAGCTTCACGTTTCTTATTCTTATCACTTGTGTTTGCTTTCACTCATGCCCAACTCACTCACTCTCTTAATTTTAGCCTTCTTCAGTTCATCTCAAGTTGAACTCACTATCACAATTAGTTTAACTCTCCCATGCAAATTCCATTCTTTTCCTACAAGAAGGCTACTTTTAACTTGATTTCAGATCCAAAAATTACCATTAGAGATTTTTATTGAGAAGTTTTTGCAGCTACAACCTTGTTATAATTGTTATAAGATTCAACTCCTAGTATTTTTGAATTGACTACACAGTTGCAAATGAAGAAGTGTAATTGGTGAGAGTAACACAAACCTTGCAAGCCAAGACATTAGCCAACCTCAATTCAGTTGCTTTTCTATTTGTGGAATGTGTCTTCTCTTTTTTATCTTGTTCCAGAGTTTGTGCATCCTCTAGTTAGAGAGTTTCCTGAATCTACATAAGAGCATACAAAGCTAGCATGCTAAGGATTATTCTATCAACATACTATTTGCACTTCAGTGGATTTATTCCAAAGTTAGGTTAGATTTTTTTTAAAAAAATTTCTAGTGTTTTTTCTTTGTTAGATTAGATTTAATATAGATTGTTATCGTGATTCAATTAGTTTGCCATTAAAAAGAGAAAAGAAGCAAATTTGATAATGACATAGATTTATCTCTTTCATTTGTCTTTGCTACAAAAACATAATTAGTTTTGATTTATGCTTGCATTCTGTCAGGAAACCCTAGAACAATAAGCATGCTCTGATCCCACTGTCAGGATCTTGCTCTACCAATTAGAGCACATATGATTACTTCTTGTATTAGCAACTAAACACGAAATTTAACTAGAATCAATAAGTAACTAGAAATATGAAACAACACATGAATTGAGAGACAATACACAATTGTATTAATAATCACTCATAAGAATATACAATAAAGAAGATGCCACTTCTTCTTCCACCTCAAATGTTCGCCACATCTGAAGACCTTCTTTCCTCTCTCTTGGTCACAACAATCAACTCCAATACAGAATTGATGTTCACCTCTCCAACCAGTCAGTAACACGCTGCCAGTTCACCAAGTACACAACCGTACTCCAAGTAGATCTCCTGCTCTCTGCTGCTACCTGCAAATAACTAGACCTTACTCACCATTGTAGATCTCCTATAGAAAGTCATGCCCACATGCTAACCAAGATCATACACACACGAAGAACCTTTTTGATTCTCCAAACTAGTACCCACCTTGGTACTGTGGCACTAGGAGGAACACACCATTGCTCTCTTCTCTCTGAAGGAGCTTATTGCTCTCTTACTCACTAACTACAAGTTTACAATACAGCCCATGAGTCCATATATAGATCTCATGCTTACAATAATTAGACTAACCTAATTACAATAATTAGACACACAACTCAAGACTAAGACTAGCCTTCAACATGCAAACTAACAGTCTCAAAATAGACTCTCTGGACTCAACATGCAAACTGCATGTTCTCGCACAAGCTGCCGACGTCGGCTCCTCCATGACCGATGTCGGCCGACTGGTAACCGACGCCAGTTGCTTCTTCTTTGCTATCTGACCGACGTCGGTTGATCAGACCGACGTCGATTTTCTTGCAACTGATTCTGCAACTCCCCGCAACTCTGCATCCTCCGTAACTTCTCCTGTTTGCATCCTGGTGAAGCTTTTAGCTCCACAACCTAACAATCTCCCACTTGAAGATAAATCGCTGCACCTGTACCTGTACATCGTCTAAATTATTTCCTGGCTTGTATTCCTCTTCAAGATCAATCCTGAAGACCAACTACCACACAACTTGTGATGCTACGCCTGTCATTCAAGTAACCTGCCATATCCGAACCTACATATCCATGTAGTGAAGAACTTGACCCTGCATAACAAGAATTCCTACTGCTAGTCCCACTGAATTGCCCTCCAGTACTCCTTCCCCAAATTGGCTCCATACTTTCTGACAACCTCCACTGCTTGGGAAAACTCAGGGCTACACTAGACCTCATGTGATTTCGAACCCTGTTTCAAGCTAAGCTTGAACTGTCTAGCCCTTGGTGTGCTTTCTGATTCTGCATCTTGCATCATGAACCCCGCCAACACCGTCTTCACATCAGCTCCCACTGGAGATAAAATCTCTGTCTCTTATGCCAAAGAATTTCGCTGCTTTAAATTCTTCATGACACACCTCTAAACTAACCTTACCCTTAGCTCAGCAAATCCCTGTATGTACAAAACCTGCTAGCAAATTACCCACATACAGTAACTGGATAATGTCGCGACTCATCATCCATTTGGTAAGACAAAACCACAATAATTACACTGACATTGACTGAAGCCATGCTTAGTCATCCACTTGTCAACCCTGTACCACTGTCCTGTAGCTTCCTCAAGACCATATGCCATAGCCTTTTGTCTCTTGTGTCCATCCACTCTCTTCTTTAACTTGGGAATCCATTCCGTCTCTAAGTGCTTACTTCTAGCTGACAACTCTACCAACAAAATATCTGTTTGGTTCTTTCCCAAAGACTCACTCCTCATCCATGCCAAGCTCCCAATGTATCTGGATTCTACCTGCATTGCCTCTTCCATCTTCCTGGTTCTTGACCATTAATAAGCAATATAAAGAAGGTGAACAACGAATATGAGGTTCACTTACCCTTTCTGACCTCAACATGAGCGTTTGAGACTTGTTGACAGCTTGCTGTCTGCCCACCATCCGTACCAGTGACCGATCTCGGCCATCTTCCAGTCTGTTTTCGACCGATGTCGGCTCCCTGTACTGACCCTGACTGCCGACGTCGTCTCTTTGGCCGACGCCGGTGTCCCTTCTGTCGACGTCGGTTCCTTTATGATCGACGTCGGTCTTCCTGTTGTCGACGTCGATTATTGTCTGACCGACGCCGGTACCTGTGTTCGTTTGTGAGTGATAACTTTTTATTCGCGAGCTCTTCATGGATCAAAATCTTAATCAATTCAACCCTGCTCTGCTCAGAATAACTCAGTCTCTTCACCTGATCTCTGTTCGTCATCTCCTCCATGAACACCAAGGCTTTCCAGTTCTTTAGCTTGTCAAAGACATCTGACTTCCGCTTCAGAACCTGCATTCTCCTCCTACATATGTGACTAAGCCTATGAAGCCACATCTCTGCAACAAAAGGTGAATCAGTAATATAAGTAGATAGATAAAGGATACCTACTTTCTTACCACCATCTAATTCAAGTATATCCACTGTGAGAGTTACAGTGCATCTCTCATCACCCAAATTTTTTGAAGAAATTAGACTTATCTCCAAGACTGGTACCTGCATGACTTCCTTCAACCACTGTGTGTCATCCATCTGCAATTTCAGCTTCACTTCCCCTTCGTCAATCATCTGACAAGGCTCTCCAACCCCTAAATAAATCTCTCCAAAGTCTCCAAAGACATACCCATGAAATGATGCTCTATTTCGGGCTGCATGGAAAGGGGCAAAAGAATTTGTAAACAAAGATTTCACTTTATCCAGAATATCCTGTGCAACATCACCTGCAACATATGCTTCTACGCGCTGATCTTCTACCGACCAACAATATCTTTTTACCTGCTCTTTCTTTCCATCAATCAGACCATTCATGCTATTCAATTTCTCCATTCATAGCTTACTTTCTTCTGCCATTGCTATACTCCCACTCAATCTGAAACACCTGTGAGTGACCTGTAATCAACAAACACTACCAGATCTGAAACCCTCTGTTAGTCAACCCAATCAAAAGCTCTGATACCACTTGTCAGGAAACCCTAGAACAATAAGCATGCTTTGATCCCACTGTGTCAGGATCTTGTTCTACCAATTAGAGCACATATGATTACTTCTTGTATTAGCAACTAAACACGGAATTTAACCAGAATCAATAAGTAACTAGAAATATGAAACAACACATGAATTGAGAGACAATACACAATTGTATTAATAATCACTCATAAGAATATACAATAAAGAAGATGCCAATTCTTCTTCCACTTCAAAGGTTCGTCACACCTCAAGACCTTCTTCCCTCTCTCTCTTGGTCACAACAATCAACTCCAATACAGAATTGATGTTCACCTCTCCAACCAGTCAGTAACACGCTGCCAGTTCACCAAGTACACAATCGTACTCCAAGTAGATCTCCTGCTCTCTGCTGCTACCTGCAAATAACTAGACCTTATTCACCATTGTAGATCTCCTATAGAAAGTCATGCCCACATGCTGACCAAGATCATACACACACGAAGAACCCTTCTGATTTTCCAAACCAGTACCCACCTTGGTACTGTGGCACTAGGAGGAACGCACCATTGCTCTCTTTTCTCTGAAGGAGCTTATTGCTCTCTTACTCACTAGCTACAAGTTTACAATACAACCCATGAGTCCATATATAGATCTCATGCTTACAATAATTAGACTAACCTAATTACAATAATTAGACACGCAACTCAAGACTAAGACTAGCCTTCAACATGCAAACTAACAGTCTCAAAATAGACTCTACGGACTCAACATGCAAACTGCCTGTTCTCGCACAGGCTGCCGACGTCGGCTCCTCCATGACCGATGTCGGTGGACTGGTAACCGACGCCGATTGTTTCCTCTTTGCTATCTGACCGACGTTGGTTGATCAGACCGATGCCGGTTTCCCTGCAACTGATTCTGCAACTCCCCGCAACTTTGCATCTTCCGTAACTTTTCCTGTTTGCATCCTGGTGAAGCTTTTAGCTCCACAACCTAACACATTCAACATATTAGTTTCCTTTCAAGTTAACAATACATCTTGTCAATCATTTCAAAAAAGAATCTTAGCAAATCTTCGATTCATTTCCATTAAAGTCAACTTTTCTTTTAGTCAAGATCTAGACAAACTTATTTCATCTTAAATAATCACCTAGGCAAACATAGAAACATAGGCAACTGTGGGTGAATGTATGAAGGTAGTAGATTCCTGATCTTATTAGTTTTAAAGGGATAAAAGCATTGTCATTTCTCTCTTCAAAACATAAAATCAGAACTTACATCTTTTGGTTTCATCCTATCAATTCATTAGAAAAAGATTGTTTCTAGTAAGTTAGGAAGGTTCAAAAGCTAGCCTAGTTTGCTTACAAAGAAAATTCATAGAAAGTGTTTCATTACTATTGTTTTGGATCATATATTATCTTATATTACTTGTGCACAAAAGATTCAATTCATGCATTTAGTTCATTTCACGTAAACCAATTAAAACAAACAAAAATATTTCATTAAGTTCACATACAAATACATCTAGGAAAAATCAACATCTTGCATAGTAGTATAAGTTTCTTCCCTCTCCTATTGCTGCATTCCAAACATTGAAAAAGATAAAAAAAGAGTTTTGATTTTAGTTGTTTTCAATTTTGCTATTATTTACTTTCAGCACCTTGTTTTCAACAAAGTATTCATTGGTTAAAAACCTAGGAAAACTCAAAAATTAGTCAACAAAAGTCTTTTCATCAGTACAAGCAACCACATCATATCAAAATCCTTGCCCATCTGTGCAAGCAAACATATCTTACATAAGCGTTGTCCATACACACAATCAATACATATCAAAGCCTTGCTTCAACATACTAACAAACATGTTTTGTAAGCCGCTGACTGAACAAGATCATATTCTTTTCCTTGGGTTCTACCTAGTCTCTTTGGATAACCCTTATCGAGACATTAGGTCTTGTCTGACACGGTCTATTCCCTAGAGTTAGAGCACTTGGTCTCACCATTGTCACACAATCTAACATTAGTGCTGAGTTGAGACGTGAGGTCTTTTGATCCACTCCAATTACCCACCTCATTGTAGAGTCTTTAGTCGCTTTAGAAGAATAAAAGCACATCCTCGATCCACCTATCATTGTTGTTGCACAACACAAAGGATGTCAATATAATGTTATCCAAGCTTAGTCACCCATTCATCCCATCTTCTTCTCCTCAGGTCTAGCCTTGTCTTATATCATTCACACTTAGTGGATGACATTGGCCGGAAAAAGTCAACTTGACAGAACAGATCTTCTCCCACGAGTCATTCAACCCAATCTCTCTCATTTCCCTGAGCTTAGAATTGACCAAAAACTCTGTCTTCTTGTGATATTAGAGAGCAAAGGGCCTTGGAGATCTATCTCCACGCAACTCGACACTCTCAACAAGTAATGAGGCACTGTTGAGGTCTTTTGGTTCCATTACAAGAACCCATTGCCACCACCTATCCCAAATCCCATTCCACTCAACAATCATCCAAACCTCTAGCCCATCCATTACGTCCACTGCCTCGGCTAGAGCTCAAAGAGTCGAGTGCACATGTTAACATATGGCAATTTACATGTATACAATGTCTAAATGCATATCTCTTATTCACTATTCTCATAAACCATCTTTCTATGTGGGATTGACCCTTTGTTTGCCATCATTACTACACAAATTTTAAATTAAAATGCCCAAACTAATTTATAGTACCTCCAACTTGTCTCCAACTTAGGACAATTATCCTTGATTTTCTTGGAAAAGTCCATGCTAAGCAAACAAGTCCACTGCCATAGACTTGTCCACCTAGAGTGGCCACGTCGATGCCAAATAATGGTTAGTTTCCAAATTTTGAATTATTATTTTGAGTTTTCTAACACATTTCATAAGGTCAACTAAAGGAAATTATAAAAAAAAATGCCTATATATACACATCAAAGGTCATTCATTATCTCAACTTAATTGTTAGCTTCAAAATATCTATTGAGTACTTACAAAGTATTTCACACTAAGCAAATCTTCCATATTATTCTCAAAGTAAAGATCATTCATAAGGAACATCCATAAACTAAATCTAAATCATCTCAAAACAAATTAGGAGCTAGCTTTGTCGAGTATCAAAGACATATTTCTAACTGTATACATATAGTCAATGAACACAATTTCAAACTTACTCTAGGTCGGAGAAATACGTGAGCTTAATTTCCATGCTAGGAGTAATGAATATGTAGGTAGTGGTCAATCATTAAGAGGGTGATTTTGGTCAGCGTAACCCATTACACTGCCCTCTTTGTTTTGTAGGTTTAAAGATTTTAAGGTGTCCTTGGGACTTGAAAGATAAAAGACGGAAAACAATGGATTATATGTGAAAAAAAGAATCACATCTCAACTTTCTTAATAGACACAGGCATAAAAGGCACAACATTTATATTTTTGGTGGGGATAAGTCCATAATCAATAGAAATGAGTTGCCTATGCTATTGTCCAAGTATCACAGTCTTGTTCATGAATATTTTCAATTTTTTTTTTAAAAATCTTGTACTATCATAGCTCTGATGTTTCTATCTTTCTGTGTCAGTCATCAGTCATAATCAATTGGGATAATTTTTTAGTCAACAGACACAAGCAGTCTTTGGTGCTATCCAGGGAGTTAGAATTGTCTAAAAACAATTTTAGATTCTATTCCTAATTTTGAGCATGCACAGTTTAATCTCTTACTAATTTCCACTTATGAACATTTTGAAATATTCAATATAAATCTTGAATTGATTTAATTAAGTTTCTTCTTAGTGTTTTTCCAAAATAGTAGTTTTCCCTATTAATCAATTTGCAAAATCATATTTGTTAATTATTGTACATCTTAAGCATTTTGACATCTTTAAAGTTTTATATTTATTAGTACAACATATTTATTATTAATTAAAAAATAGGGTAACATTTATTGGTGAACCCTTCCATTTTTGAGCTTATAATTTTTTGATTTGGTTTTCAATCTCAATTTCTTTTATGTTTTTTATAAATTGTGTATAACAGTTTTGAAACTCACATGAACTATCATTTTGGGTAGAGCAATCTTCCTTTTTACTTGAGCCATGATGTGAGGGGTACTGCTCCTATAATCAAGCCAGTAGACAACATTATATATGGATTTTAGTTTTCAAGTACCTTATGATATATCATAAAATTTGAGGTTTTATTTTTTGTAGCCATAAGTGGCCTTCAACAATTTGTTCTTGTAGTACACTGGTAGGTAGATAACTCTGAAAATTATTGTTAAGGTACCTTATAGATGGTATAGTGTAGCTATAGGACGGTGGAATCCTCCCTAGTTAGTTACCTATGGGCCCTATTCACTATTTTACGAATAAGATCAATATAGTTGAGAGACAACAAAACAAACACACTTTGACTAGTTACATTCCTAATTCCTTTTGCTTATTCGAAATTTCATTTTCAAATCGTGGTTACTGTAGACACCGAAATCGTGTCTACTCCTTGGTCGTCCTCCCCCCTTAGTCCCCTTGGTCCACTTAACCATGCCTAACCTATGTCTTATTAATTTAAAATAATTATCTTATTTTAAATTAATAATTCTCTCTCTCTCTTTGCCACCTCACCCATGAGACCTCACCACCCTTGGATTCTTTTCTTTGGATCCCTTCATTCCTCCATGCCAAGTCTTAAATGCCTAGACCCTCATTTCATTCTCCCACACCTATTTAACCACCTTCGACCGTTTCTTACCCCGACCAGCTGACCTCGACTGATGGGAAAACGGACAAAAGGCTATTTTTAGCCTTTTTGCCCGCCTTCCAGCTGCCGACGTCGGTCAACTGTCAACTGACGTCGGTGGAATTTCCGGCGTCGGTTGCCCTTAAAACTGCATTCAGCGCCCCGAATGCAAAATCTTGAACAATCTGCCAATTTTCAATCTACCAATCCTTCCAATCTTTCAACCTCTCTCACTCTCTCTCTCCCAGGCACACACCAAGCATCACAGGCTACAAGCACTCTGCAGAAATAGCTCCAGACTTTGGGTTAAAGACATTGCAGGTACATTAGCAGCGTCAACAACCAGTCTGCTACACTCTTTCTTCAGCAAGCCATAGGTAAGTATTTCTTCTGTGTTTTCATTTCAATTATTTAGACTATGTTAGTAATTAGTTTTCTAGTTACTGCTTCTTCTTAACATCATCAACCAGACTGTCAACCAGATCACAACCCAACTTGTTCTCCGGGAGCCTTCTCTCACCCTTATCTCCCTGTTGCCTCTGTCCACTCCATCTGGTCCCTCTTTCAGTCACACTCTCTGTCCTGCAAAGACTCTCAGACTATCCAAACAGAGTCTCAGACCATTCTGCAGACCATAGACCCGTCCAGACCTTGTTCAAGGCCATTGCCCCGACCGATGCCGGCCACCAAGCCCATTGCCCCTACCGATGTCAGCATACTAACCGACGTCGGTGACCTTGACCTACCGATGTCGGTAGACTGACGCCGGCGACTGTGGAAGACAGCTTGCCCCATTCAAGTACGCATTTGCTTCTATTTTTTTTGATTCAGTTTTTTATCATTTCTGTTTCTGCCAACATTATTCTCTGTATCAACCAGTGGGCTGTCATCCTTCCAAGAAGTCTTTGCACTTTTAGGACCAAGCTTTTGCTTGGCAATCCACTGTCTAGCTATCTAATAACTTCTTTGTTTGAGTCTCTTTCTTCTACAGGTGTCATCCTCCACAGCCAAAGAGGAGTCCCTTCAATCGTCTGGATAACGGTGCGCATACTTCATCCGGGTATCATCTAACCCTAGACCATTTCTTTTAGTTTCTTATTCCTTTTGAATGTGAAAGCAAAAACTCGATAGAAACATTCTTGCACGCCCGGTGGGACCCTAAGAATTTTCCTTGGGTTCATACTTTTTCTTCTAAACAAACTTTTCATATAGGTGCATTAGGTCTCTCTTTGCATCTTTTTCTTCTATCTTCTCCGAAAAGACACCATCAACAAAGTTAAAAAGAATCTTTCTTTTTCTTTCTTTTCTTGCATCTTAGACTACTCAAACTCATACTCTTCAACATGTTCTCTATTTGTCTGCATCCGAACACATATTTCAATTTGGGCTTAAAACATATTGTATTTCATTTCTGTCTGAATGCATTTTTAGTCCACACATCTAGTAATTAAAAACGCATCATGAATAAATCGTAGCACACTCATGTTACACGCCCAGACCACTTGCACAAATCAAACATCTTAACTTACCTGAGACAAGGTCCGACTATGATTTCATCACCTAGCGGATACCTTACTCGTCCCGGCAATCCCACTTGGACTTTACTACCAAGGGGAAAGCCCACTCTGTTCTCTGGCAGAGGATAATCTCTAGGGAAAGTATATACTGGCTAAGCGGCCCCAGTTTATCTCTGGGTTCGTGAAGTGAGGGGAGCTTGCTCCTTAGCACCAGGCCACGTACGGAACCTAACACAGACTCTTGAGCACCAAAATTAACTTGAAACCAACTTTAGACTGCTTCTTCTAAGACCCGTTCTACAAGCCAACTTCTCAAACACACTCTAAGGCATAAGCCAACAAGACTCTAAAAGTTTATTCTTAGGATTTAACGCTTAGGGTCTGCTTGTCTTCATCTTTTGTTTTTATCTGGTTGTTTGAGCTAGTAAGGACGTATTATCTTACCTTGAATGGTTTTGACACGCAGTCAAACCAAGACTCTTGTCGACCATGCGAGGTAACAACCGCTTCCGCTTCACCGTCCATAACCAGTCCTCTAATGGAGTATCATTCAGAGACTAAACAAACTCCTACCTGATCAACCCCGACTCAACCATCCATTATCCCTGAAGGGGACCAAAACTTTGAAAGGTTCCTTGACCTCAATGTCAAGGCCCTTCAGCATTATCTCGTGAGAAGCCAAACGCGAGACTCTTTAGGCAACCCAACTTATGGGATGCCAACCTCCTTAACTGAAGCGGCAACGATATCGACAACGTCTGCTATTCAACCCATGACCACTCTAGCCTTTGCTTCGACCATTAACCCGACCATGACTAATCTTCAAAGTGTGACTTCTCCTTCTATCTCTGGGCCCACTTCCATCGGGGTTTCGTCCCCCCATCAACCATAGACTATTCAACCAAGTTCTACCCCTTTCCAAAATCTAGTTGTTTCCATCCCACCCACTCTTGCATCCATCAACATTAGAGTAACTACCTACCCTTTAACAAGTGTCGCCACCCCTCAACCACCTATGGCGGCCCCTATTCAATTCGTGCCCTCCAACTCCATGGCACGGGTCCCCTTGGCTTCAACATCCGCCTCGATGACTAGTTACCAATATGTTGCGCCTATACAAGCGCAACCGACTACGTCATACGCCCCTTCTAGCACCTTTCAAGCACCTTACAACCTAGGGGGCACCCCTTTCGCCAATCCGTCAGCAGATCTCATCAAGATGTTGATGGACAAGATGTTTAGTCTCGAGGCTTCTATTTCTGGTTCAAGCAATGTCCTTTCATATGACCAAATTTGCAACGAACCCATTCATCCCTCCGTCCCAATCCGACCGTATCCCAATCAGTGGGAACTTCCTAAATTTTTTCGTTTCCAGAGTAAGGAAGACCCACAACAGCATCTACGAGCATTTAGACATGCTTGTTATCTTATAGCACATGATGATGCGTTACTGCTACGCACATTCCCCATGTCGCTTTCTGGCCCTGCCCTTGATTGGTACAACGCTCTCACCAGTCACTCTTTCTTTTCATTCACTCAACTCGCCCAATTATTTTTTGACCACTTTTTGATCAATATAACTAAAAACGTCTCAATCACAGACCTCTACTCTATCAAACAGTTTGACGACGAATTAATAGTCGATTTTGTTGCCCGTGGAGAGGTTTGATCAACCAACTCTCCTTCTCATTACCTCAACTTGAGCTCATTGAGCTTTTTTTTCGAGCATGTGCCAGGCACATCTCATCCACCTTGCGGGTTCAAATATTCCGCACTTTTGACGAAGCTTTCACCATGGCCCGAAAGCTCGAACTCCGCGCTATTGAAGAAGATAAGGTCAAATTGCGTAATACCAACGCAGAAGCCAATGACCCTTCTTCTTTCAGACTTTCTTTTTCTACCAATTCCAAGTCCAAAGGAGTGGCAAACACTGTGGTCGTTAGATCACCATCCTCTACAACAACCGACCAATCTCAACATTCAACATCACAAAGCATCACCAAACAATTCCAACAACGGTACATACAGCGTCAATACACTCCAATTGGAGAGTCATACGCTTCCGTGTTGGAAAAACTCATCAAGTAGGGGGTCCTCAATCTCCCTCCAATCTGACCACCTCAATTCGACCCTTCAAAAGCCATCCCTGCCTGGTACAAGAAAAATGACTTCTGTCATTATCACCGTGTCCAAGGCCATGACATCAACAACTGCCGAACTTTTAAAAACATTGTCCAGGACATGATAGATAAGGGGGATCTTGTTTTAGATAACCCGAACGCCTCGTCTAATCAAAATATCGACATCTTCAAACAACCCTCCCTAACCATCTTCCTAGTTAAAACAATGTCCAGACCATGGCCGATAGCTCCCAAGAGCATGATATACACACCGTCAACACTGTTTCTCCTCTTGTCCCTAACCAACCTCCATCACAAGTAGAAGAGCCTTCTTCTCTTGTTAGTTCTCCATCGACCTCTCTTATATTGGAGGACCCTGGACCATACCAATGCCACTAGCCCCACCTTCGTCCTTCCTACTACCGGTGGAGGACTCTACCTTTCTTACTCCTCAACCATAAGTAGAAGGCACTATCATCCCTGCCCTCTATCCTCTTGAGGAGCCACATTCTCCTATTTCTTCTCCACCAAAAGAAGAACCTATCTCTTCACCCACCTCGACCGAGGAAGACCCAGTGACGATTTTTTCTTGCCTTTTACCTGAGATCGCTACATCTCACTCACCCTCGTCCATATCTGAGTCCAAGCCCGCGCAGGCGTCCACCATGCCTGAAGAGATTAAATCTCTCGGTGTTCGCCCCATATCTAACCTTGCCTCACACAATAGTGGCCCTCAAAGCAAACTAAAGAAGGCCACTAAACCCCACCAGAGAATTCCTCCCCCACCTTCATCATTGCCTTCTATTTTGGGCCCGCATCCATCCACCTTAATAGGAGTGCTTCTTACTCCCATACCTCACAGAGGCAAATCGCCTCCATTACTCTCTGAACCCATCAAACATATATTTCCTCCAAAACATCCAATGCCTCTCAACGCAAAAGTGCCATCTACACGTGTGGCTACACCGTCAAACAAAAAGATGGTACGACCAACGCCTCCTACAACTCCACAACAAAAGTCATCAACCACTACTGCAACAAAACACGCAGACCCCTTTGTGGGTTCATGCTTTGATACTGCGACAATTGTTGCGGTCTTCTCGCATCAGTCTCCCACCTCTTAAACCATACCAATCTCTCGGACCAAAACCACTCTGGTTCAACGACACTCAAATTTGTGTGTATCGTCGCACACCTGGGCATGATACCGAGCATTGTTGTGCCCTCAAGGTTGTCATTCGCCAATACTTGGAGAAAGACGCCCTTCTTCTTGACTATGTTATCAACAAACCTTCAACACCGCCTACGCCTCCCAAACCTCCTCATCTTTCCACTCGTCAACTCTCGGATCAAGACCATCTTGGTTTGACAACACTAAATTTTGTCACTATCACCGCAAACCTGGACATGACACTTAGCGTTTTTGCGCTCTTAAAGCTGCCATTCGTCAACACCGAAAAGAGGATACCCTTCTCATTAATGATCCTCTTGACCACCTCTTTGACAAATCACCAACATCATCACATGCATCTCAAACATCATCACCTAAATCAAGATCTCCACACAAGACTATGGTCCCTCTACCGCCTTTAACCCCATTATTCGAAGTCAACACAATCAATGTAACCACCGGCCCACCGACCCAAAAGGATAAAGGGAAAAGACATGTTTCTATTCCTTTGACATCCCCATCCATCAAGCCTTCACCACAACCAAAACCCAAGATTACTGTTTTGGGTACATCTCGACCAGTATCTCCGAAGACAATCCCTGACTCCGTGGTGAAACAACTTCACCACATGACCCCTGTGAAGATATCTTTGTATGATCTCATTCAAAGCTCTCCATAGCATCATCACACCTTGATCAAAGCCTTACAATCAATGGAGGTCCAACCTGACGACCCCCAACCACTGGCCACTTTAATCAAATCATTACCAACCATTGCCTCCGTCACCATCCGTGATTATAAGATCCCTGCCTCCAACTTGGGAGATCAGGATCTCGCCCTCTTCAACTAAATCTGTCAAACATTCTCCCTAACAATTGGGGGAATTTGACCTTATCCTGACTATCGCGACCTCGACCAAGCCTCAACCAATCTCAACCAACCATCGACCTGGCATTAACCAAACATTGACCAACCATCAACCAAACATCAACTGACCTTTTAGCCAAACCTCAACCTAGCCTCGACCAATCATCAACCCGACATCAACCAATCATCAACCAATCCTCTACCAAATATCCAACATCCAACATCAATCAACACGTGACCAATCTCGAAGAGGCAAATGGGGCAAATTTGCTCCTAATTGGCTCGGACCTTACATTATAACGCATAAGCATGGACCAATGACTTATCAGAACTTGAGCCCTTTAATGCCTTGCATCTGCGACCATTCTATTGTTAGTCAAGTAATTAATCACTTGACGTTTTACTTGAGCTCATCTCTTGAGCAATCCCTGTCATCGTCATTTCTATTCCTTTCAACCCTTTTTTCTCAACATTCGTCAACCCTTTTTGTCAAGTATGAATGCTTTATCCTAATAAAAGAGAACCCTTAAACCTCTAGAGGCTCGTCCATGGCTAAATTTTAGTCAACAAAACATGTCAAAAATTGGGATATCTAACATACAAAGGTCATAAAACTATAAATGTAGACTGCTCCCTTGAAGGACAGGGACATAATTGCTGTATTTACTAGACTGCTCCCTTGAAGGACAGCTAGGCCAAGATATTCAAAACAAAAATATAGACCACTCCCTCGAAAGATGGCTATGACTAAATCTTGCTACAAATAACACTTTTTCAGAAGCTTCTCGCATCGATCAACTTCACATATATGACCACCAAGCAAAGCAACATCCCTACATGGACTTCCCGCATCGATCAGTTCACCACAAAAAAAAATAAAAAATTGACTGAAATTCTATTAAGTCATGGACATGCCTATAGTCGTTTTTCGGGTCACCTATAAAAGGGGCAAGGTTATTCCTGTCAAAAAATGGTTACCCCATCCTCTCATATCACATAATCCTACTTATCACCCCAACATATTCAAGGGATTTCGAGCTCACTTAAATGTCAAGTGACTAATTACTTGACTAACAGTAGAATGGTCGCAGATGCAAAGCATTAAAGGGCTCGGATTCTGATAAGTCCCTGGTCCATGCTTGTGAGTTATAATGTAAGGTCCGAGCCAATTAAGAGCAAATTTGTCTCATTTGCCTCTTCGAGATTGGTCACGTGTTGATTGATGTTGGATGTTGGATATTTGGTAGAGGATTTGTTGGTGATTGGTTGAGGTTGGTTGAGGCTTGGTCGAGGTCGCGATAGTAAGGATAAGGTCGAATTCCCCCAATTGCTAGGGAGAATATTTGACATATTTAGTTTGAGAGGGCAAGATCCTGATCTCCCAGGTTGGAGGCAGGGATCTTATAATCACAGATGGTGACGAAGACAATGGTTGGTAATGATTTGATTAAAGTGGCCAGTGGTTGGGGGTCGTTAGGTTGGACCTCCATTGATTGTAAGGCTTTGATCAAGGTGTGATGATGCTGTGGAGAGCTTTGAATGAGATCATACAAAGATATCTTCACAGGGGTCGTGTGGTGAAGTTGTTTCACCACGGAGTCAGGTATTGTCTTCGGAGATGCTGGTCGAGATGTACCCAAGACAGTAATCTTGGGTTTTGGTTGTGGTGAAGGCTTGATGGATGGGGATGTCCAAGGGATAGAAACATGTCTTTTCCCTTTATCCTTTTGGGTCGGTGGGCCGGTGGTCACATTGACTGTGTTGACTTCGAATAATGGGGTTAAAGGCGGTCGAGGGACCATAGTCTTGTGTGGAGATCTCGATTTAGGTGATGATGTTTGAGATGCATGTGATGATGTTGGTGATTTGTCAAAGGGGTGGTCAAGAGGATCCTTAATGAGAAGGGTATCCTTTTTTTGGTGTTGACGAATGGCAGCTTTAAGAGTGCAACAACGCTCAGTGTCATGTCCAGGTTTGCGGTGATAGTGACAAAATTTAGTGTTGTCGAACCAAGATGGTCTTGATCCGAGAGTTGATGAGTGTGAAGATGAGGAGGTTTAGGAGGCGTAGGACGGTGTTGAAGGTTTGTTGATAATATAGTCAAGAAGAAGGGCGTCTTTCTCCAAGTATTGACGAATGACAACCTTGAGGGCACAACAATGCTCGGTATCATGCCAGGTGTGCGAGGATACGCACAAATTTGAGTGTCGTCGAACCAGGGTGGTTTTGGTCTAAGAGATTGGTATAGTTTAAGAGGTGGGAGACTGATGCGAGAAGACTGCAACAATTGTCGCAGTATCAAAGCATATGAACCCACAAAGGGGTTTGCGTGTTTTGTTGTAGTAGTGGTTGATGACTTTTGTTGTGGAGTTGTAGGAGGCGTTGGTCATACCATCTTTTTGTTTGGCGGGGTAGCCACACGTGTAGATGGCACTTTTGCGTTGAGAGGCATTGGATGTTTTGGAAGAAATATATGTTTGATGGGTTCAGAGAGTAATGGAGGCGATTTGCCTCTGTGAGGTATGGGAGTAGGAAGCACTCCTATTAAGGTGGATGGATGTGGGCCCAAAATAGAGGGCAATGATGAAGGTGGGAGAGGAATTCTCCGGTGGGGTTTAGTGGCCTTCTTTAGTTTGCTTTGAGGGCCACTATTGTGTGAGGCAAGGTTAGATATGGGGTGAACATCAAGAGATTTAATCTCTTCAGGCATGGTGGACGCCTGCGCGGGCTTGGGCTTAGATATGGATGGGGGTGAGTGAGATGTAGCGATCTCAGGCAAAAGGCAAGAGAAAACTGTCATTGGGTCTTCCTCGGTCGAGGTGGGTGAAGAGATAGGTTCTTCTCTTGGTGGAGAAGAAATAGGAGAATGTGGCTCCTCAAGAGGATAGAGAGCAGGGATGATAGTGCCTTCTACTTGTGGTCGAGGAGTATGAAAGGTAGAGTCCTCCACCCGTAGTAAGAAGGACGAAGGTGGGGCTAGTGGCATTGGTATGGTCAAGGCGTCCTCCAATATAAGAGAGGTCGATGGAGAACTAACAAAGAAATAAGGCTCTTCTACTTGTGA
This sequence comes from Torreya grandis, assembly GCA_037957365.1. Classification (NCBI taxonomy): domain Eukaryota; kingdom Viridiplantae; phylum Streptophyta; class Pinopsida; order Cupressales; family Taxaceae; genus Torreya; species Torreya grandis. The sequence continues at coordinate 2,594,956 of JARHVA010001305.1, read as the reverse complement.
TGGAGGTTGGTTAGGGACAAGAGAAGAGGCAGTGTTGACGGTGCGTATATCATGCTCTTGGGAGCTATCGGCCACGGTTTGGACATTGTTTTGACTAGGAGGATGGTTAGGGAAGGGTTGTCTGAAGATGTCGATATTTTGATTATGCGAGGCGTTCGGGTTATCCAAAACAAGATCCCCCTTATCTATCATGTCTTGGACAATGTTTTTGAAAGTTCGACAGTTGTTGATGTCATGGCCTTGGACACGGTGATAATAATAGAAGTCATTTTCCCTGTACCAGGCAGGGATGGCTTTTGAAGTGTTGAATTGAGGTGGTCGGATTAGAGGGAGATTGAAGACCCCCTGCTTGATGAGTTTTTTCAACATGAAAGCGTATGACTCTCCAATTGGAGTGTATTGACGATGTATGTACCGTTGTTGAAATTGTTTGGTGATACTTTGTGATGTTGAAGGTTGAGATTGGTTGGTTTTTGTAGAGGATGGTGATCTAACGACCCCGGTGTTTGCCACTCCTTTGGATTTGGAATTGGCAGAAGAAGGTCTGGAAGAAGGGTCATTGGCTTTTGCGTTGGTATTACGCAATTTGACCTTATCTTCAATAGCGCGGAGTTCGAGCTTTCGGGCCATGGTGAAAGCTTCGTCAAAAGTGCAGAATGTTTGAACCCGCAAGGTGGATGAGATGTGCCTGGCACATGCTCGAGAAAAGAGCTCGATGAGCTCAAGTTGAGGTAACGAGAAGGAGAATTGGTTGATCAAACCTCTTCAACGGACAACAAAATCGACTATTGATTCGTCGTCAAACTGTTTGATAGAGTAGAGGTCTGTGATTGAGACTTTTTTGGTTATATTGATCGAAAAGTGGTCAATGTATAATTAGGCAAGTTGAGTGAATGAAAAGAGAGAGTGACTGGTGAGAGAGCTGTATCAATTAAGGGCAGGCCTAGAAAGCGACATAGGGATGTGCGTAGCAGTAACGTATCATCATGTGCTATAAGATGACAAGCATGTCTAAATGCTCGTAGATGTTGTTGTGGGTCTTCCTTACTCTGAAAATGAAAAAATTTAGGAAGTTTCCATTGATTGGGATACGGTCGGATTGAGACGGAGGGATGAAAGGGTTCGTTGCAAATTTGGTCATATGAAAAGACATTGCTTGAACCAGAAATAGAAGTCTCGAGACTAGACATCTTGTCCATCAACATCTTGATGAGATCTGCTGACGGATTGGTGGGAGGGGCGCCCCCTAGGTTGTAAGGCGCTTGAAAGGTGCTAGAAGGGGCGTATGACGTAGTCGGTTGCGCTTATATAAGCGCAACATATGGGTAACTAGTCATCGGGGCGGATGTTGAAGCCAAGGGGACCCGTGCCATGGAGTTGGAGGGCACGAATTGAATAGGGGCCGCCATAGGTGGTTGAGGGGTGGCGACACTTGTTGAAGCGTAGGTAGTTACTCTTGTGTTGATGGATGCAAGAGAGGGTGGGATGGAGACAACTAGATTTTGGAAAGGGGTAGAACTTGGTTGAATAGTCTATGGTTGATGGGGGGACGAAACCCCGATGGAAGTGGGCCCAGAGATAGAATGAGAAGTCACACTTTGAAGATTAGTCATGGTCGGGTTAATGGTCGAAGCAAACGCTGAAGTGGTCATGGGTTGAATAGCGGACGCTGTCGATATCGTTGTCGCTTCAGTTAAGGAGGTTGGCATCCCATAAGTTGGGTTGCCTAAAGAGTCTCGCATTTGGCTTCTCACGAGATAATGTTGAAGGGCCTTGACATTGAGGTCAAAGAACCTTTCAAAGTTTTGGTCCCCTTCAGGGACGATGGATGGTTGAGTCGGGGTTGGTCGGGTAGGAGTTCATTCGGTCTCTGAATGATACTCCATTAAAGGACTGGTTATGGACGGTGAAGGCGGAAGCGGTTGTTGCCTTGCGTGGTCGACAAGAGTATTGGTTTGAATGCGTGTCAAAACCATTCAAGGCAAGATAATACGTCTTTACTAGCTCAAACAACCAGATAAGAACAAAAGATGAAGACAAGCAGACCCTAAGCGTTAAATCCTAAGAATAAACTTTTAGAGTCTTGTTGGCTTATGCCTTAGAGTGTGTTTGGTAAGTTGGCTTGTAGAACGGGTCCTAGAAGAAGCAGTCTAAAGTTGGTTTCAGGTTAGTTTTGGTGCTCGAGAGTCTGTGTTAGGTTCCATACGTGGCCTGGTGCTAAGAAGCAAGCTCCCCTCACTTCACAAACCCAGAGATAAACTGGGGCCGCTTAGCCAGTATATACTTCCCCTAGAGATTATTCTCTACTAGAGAACAGAGTGGGCTTTCCCCTTGGTAGTGAAGTCCAAGTGGGATTGCCGGGACGGGTAAGGTATCCGCTAGGTGATGAAATCTTAGTCGGACCTTGTTTCAGGTAAGTTAAGATGTTTGATTTGTGCAAGTGGTCTGGTCGTGTAAGATGAGTGTGCTAGGTTTTATTCATGATGCGTTTTTAATTACTAGATGTGTGAACTAAAAATGCATTCAGGAAGAAATGAAATGCAATATGTTTTAAGCCCAAATTGAAATATGTGTTCAGATGCAGATAAATAAAGAACATGTTGAAGAGTATGAGTTTGACTAGTCTAAGATGCAAGAAAAGAAAGAAAAAGAAGGATTCTTTTTAACTTTGTTGATGGTGTCTTTTCGGAGAAGATAAAAGAAAAAGATGCAAGGAGAGACCTAATGCACCTATATGAAAAGTTTGTTTAGAAGAAAAAGTATGAACCCAGGGAAAATTCTTAGGGTCCCACCGGGCGTGCCAGAATGTTTCTATCGAGTTTTTGCTTTCACATTCAAAAGGAATAAGAAACTAAAAGAAATGGTCTAGGGTTAGATGATACCCGAATGAACTCTGTGCACCATTATCCAGACGATTGAAGGGACTCCTTTTTGGCTGTGGAGGATGACACCTGTAGAAGAAAGAGACTCAAACAAAGAAGTTGTTAGATAGCTAGACAGTGGACTGCCAAGCAAAAGCTTGGTCCTAGAAGTGCAAAGACTTCTTAGAAGGATGACAGCCCACTGGTTGATACAGAGAATAATGTTGGCAAAAATAGAAATGATAAAAGACTGAATCAAAAGAAATAAAAGCAAATGCGTACATGAATGGGGCAAACTGTCTTCCACAGTCGCCGGCGTCAGTTAGTTTGCCGACGTCGGTAGGTCAAGGTCACCGACGTCGGTTAGTCTGTCGACATCGGTAGGGGCAATGGGCCTGGTGGCCAGCGTCGGTCGGGGCGATGGCCTTGAACAGGGTCTGGACGGGTCTATGGTCTGCAGAATGGTCTGAGAGTCTGTTTGGATGGTCTGAGAGTCTTTGCAGGGCAGAGAGTGTGACTGAAAGAGGGACCAAATGGAGTGGACAGAGGCAACAGGGAGATAAGGGTGAGAGAAGGCTTTCGGAGAACAGGTTGGGTTGTGATCTGGTTGACAGTCTGGTTGATGATGTGAAGAAGCAGTAACTAGAAAACTAATTACTAAGATAGTCTAAATAATTGAAATGAAAACACAGAAAAAATACTTACCTGTGGCTTGCTGAAGAAAGAGTGTAGCAGACTGGTTGTTGATGCTGCTGATGTACCTGTAATGTCTTTAACCCAAAGTCTGGAGCTATTTCTACAGAGTGCCTGTACCCTGTGATGCTTGGTGTGTGCCTGGGAGAGAGAGAGTGAGAGAGATCAGAAGATTGGAAGGATTGGCAGATTGAAAGATTGAAGATTGGCAGATTGTTCAAGATTCTGCATTCGGGGTGCTGAACGCAGTTTTAAGAGCAACCGACGCTGGCAATTTCGTCGACGTCGGTCAATAGTTGATCAACATCGGCTGCTGGAAGGCGAGCAAAAAGACTAAAAATAGCCTTTTGTCCGTTTTCCCATCAGCCGAGGTCAGCGGGTCGGGGTAAGAAACGGTCGAAGGTGGTTAAATAAGCGTGAGAGAATGAAATGGGGATCTAGGCATTTAAGACTTGGCATGGGGAGATGAAGGGATCCAAAGAGAGGAATCCAAGGGTGGTGAGGTGTCATGAGTGAAGTGGCAAAGAGAGAGAGAGAGAATTATTAATTTAAAATAAGATAATTAGTTTAAATTAATAAGACATAGGTTAGGCATGGTTAAGTGGATCAAGGGGACTAAGGGGGGAGGACGACCAAGGAGTAGACACGATTTCGGTGTCTATATTTGCCCCTTTTTGTCTTGTTGGTTGTTCTTGACGAACTGCAAGACAAAAACAGGAGTTGGTTGCCCCAGGTATGGGATAAGATCGATTTTGTCCAGCTGGTTGTTCGAATGAACTGCAAGACAAAAACAAGAGGAGGTTGCCCCAGGTGTGAGATGAGGTATTGCATCTGTGACCATAAGAGGCAAATGGGCAAATTTGCTCCTAATTGGCTTGAACCTTACATTATAACGCACAAGCATGGACCGGGGACTTATCAGAACCTGAGCCATTTAATGCCTTGCATCTGCGACCATTCTACTATTAGTCAAGTAATTAATCACTTGACGTTTTACTTGAGCTCGTCCCTTGAGCAATCCCTGTCATCGTCATTTCTATTCTTTTCAACCCTTTTTTCTCAACATTCGTCAACCCTTTTTGTCAAGCATGAATGCTTTGTCCTAATAAAAGGGAACCCTTAAACCTCTAGAGGCTCATTCATGGCTAAATTTTAGTCAACAAAACATGTCAAAAATTGAGATACCTAACATACAAATGTCATAAAACTATAAATGTAGACTGTTCCCTCGAAGGACAGCTACATAATTGCTGTATTTACTAAACTGCTCCCTTGAAGGACAACTAGGCCAAGACATTCAAAGCAAAAATATAGACCACTCTCTCGAAGGATGGCTATGACTAAATCTTGCTACAAACAACACTTTTTTAGAAGCTTCTCGCATCGATCAGTTTAACATATATGACCACCAAGCAAAGCAACATCCCTATGTGGACTTCCCGCATCGATCAGTCCACCCAAAAAAAATTGACTGAGATTTTATTAAGTCATGGACATGCCTATAGTCGTTTTCCGGGTCACCTATAAAAGGGGCAAGGTTATTCCTGTCAAAAAGGGTTACCCCATCCTCTCATATCACATAATCCTACTTATCACCCCAACATACTCAAAGGATTTCGAGCTCACTTAAATGTCAAGTGATTCGAGTACTTCTCTAACACAATCAATGGTCAACGACGTAATGCATGAATGGTGCTTTTGGTTCTAACAACCCCTATCTATGCTATCATTTTGGTCCTTGTCAATGAAAGAGCAACACGCCTTTCACTTCTTGGTCACAAACAATCCAACCAAATCATTTGCCAACCAAACCAAATCAAACCAAACATTTTTAAACCTGTCACATCATCTTAGCCCATTTCACATAGTTTCTATGGACAACAATACACATGGAAACTATCGACCAGACACAATTTATGTTAAGCATAAACCATTACTTGCTGAAGCATAAATAGACCTCAATTTATTTTTAGCATACATCCATCACGAATATGGAAAATTGCTAGGGATGAAAGACCCCTCAACCAATGTTACAGAATACACCATCACATAATATGAAAAAGGCTGTAACATCATCTTATCCTCATCATTTCAATCCATGACCAAACCCAACCCATCGACCTCTTTGACTCTTCACTCCCGAACTACATTGGTCTGAGGCCCTTCACACAGGGGCTATGTAGGCAGCACTCAGATGACACGACGTCTTTTGGGGTTAGCTCAGCCATATTCGTTTGTTCATTTATCTGATGGGCAAACCATATCCTCCTTTGACCTTGACTTAACCTGACCAACACAATCATCAACCAACTTATCAACCAATCTGAATTACATTGGTCTGAGGCCCTTCACAAAGGGGCTATGTAGGCAGCACTCAGATAACACAACGTTTTCTGGGGTTAGCTCGGCCACATCCGTTTGTTCCTCTACCTGATGGACAAACCATATCCTCCTTTGACCATGACTTGACCTCGACCAAAACAATCCATAACTTTGACCCTTCCTCCCTTTTAGGGAGAACTACATTGGCCTGAGGCCCTTCACACAGGGGCTATGTAGGCAGCACTCAGATGACACGATGTCTTCTGGGGTTAGCTCGGTCACCTCTGTTTGTTCGTCTATCTGATGGACAAACCATCTTACCTTTGACCACGACTCAACTTTGACCAATGACATTGGAGATCATGCCTATCTCCTCCGACTATGACCACTTTCAAGACAACTTTGCTTTGTTTGTTTTTGCATTTATGCTACCTCACGACTGGTTAGCAAATTGTGCGCAACTCCTATTTCGACCCTCACAAGTATTGGATCGCGAGCAAGTTGATCCCCACTACTTGTGACATTTTCGTGTTTTTCAGGAGCACTTCTTGAGCCCGAGATACTTGGAACACGACAACCGTTGGAGCTTCAGCTTAGATTGAATAACCCAATTAGCTACGACTAAATGCTGGGGCCTGGTTATTTCGATTTTGGCACTCCTCGACCTCGACCTGCGATAATTGCAGCGTTCATACTCAAACTTCACCATCTCCATCCACTCTTTGTCAAATCGGCACCCGATGTCAGGTTACCTTCCCTCGACTCCCGCTTTGAGGGAGAATACCTCATCTCACACTTGGGGCAACCTCCTCTTGTTTTTGTCGTGCAGTTAATTCGAACCAGCAGGACAAAATCGATCTTATCCCATACCTAGAGCAACCAACTCCTATTTTTGTCTTGCAGTTTGTCAAGAACAACCAACAAGACAAAAATGGGCAAATGTAGACACCGAAATCGTGTTTACTCCTTGGTCGTCCTCCCCCCTTAGTCCCCTTGGTCCACTTAACCATGCCTAACCTATGTCTTATTAATTTAAAATAATTATCTTATTTTAAATTAATAATTCTCTCTCTTTGCCACCTCACCCATGACACCTCACCACCCTTGGATTCCTTTCTTTGGATCCCTTCATCCCCCATGCCAAGTCTTAAATGCCTAGACCCCCATTTCATTCTCCCATGCCTATTTAACCACCTTCGACCGTTTCTTACCCCGACCCGCTGTCCTCCACTGATGGAAAAACGGACAAAAGGCTATTTTTAGCCTTTTTGCCCACCTTCCAGCCGCTAACGTCGGTCAACTGTCGACTGACGTCGGCGGAATTGCCGAAGTCGGTTGCCCTTAAAACTGCGTTCAGCACCCCGAATGCAGAATTTTGAACAATCTGTCAATCTTCAATCTTTCAATCCGCCAATCCTTCCAATCTTCCGACCTCTCTCACTCTCTCTCTCCTAGGCACACACCAAGCATCACAGGGTACAGGCACTCTGCAGAAATAGCTCCAGACTTTGGGTTAAAGACATTGCAGGTACATCAGCAGCATCAACAACCAGTCTGCTACACTCTTTCTTCAGCAAGCCACATGTAAGTATTTCTTCTGTGTTTTCATTTCAATTATTTAGACTATGTTAGTAATTAGTTTTCTAGTTACTGCTTCTTCTTAACATCATCAACCAGACTGTCAACCAGATCACAACCCACCCTGTTCTCCGGGAGCCTTCTCTCACCCTTATCTCCCTGTTGCCTATGTCCACTCCATCTGGTCCCTCTTTCAGTCACACTCTTTGCCCTGCAAAGACTCTCAGACCATCCAAACAGACTCTCAGACCATTCTGCAGACCATAGACCCATTCAGACCCTGTTCAAGGCCATTGCCCCGATCGACGCTGGCAACTGTGGAAGACACCTTGCCCCATTCAGGTACGCATTTGCTTCTATTTCTTTTGATTCAGTCTTTTATCATCTCTATTTCTGGCAACATTATTCTCTGTATCAACCAATGGGCTGTCATCCTTCCAAGAAGTCTTTGCACTTCTAGGACCAAGCTTTTGCTTGGCAGTCCACTGTCTAGCTATCTAACAACCTCTTTGTTTGAGTCTCTTTGTTCTACAGGTGTCATCCTCTACAGCTAAAGAGGAGTCCCTTCAATCGTCTGGATAACGGTGCGCAGACTTCATCCGGGTATCATCTAACCCTAGACCATTTCTTTTAGTTTCTTATTCCTTTTGAATGTGACAGCGAAAACTCGATAGAAACAGTTACAATGAATGAAATTTACTTACACCTTTCGAAGTTTAGCATTATAATATATGTTACTTATCAAATTGTTATTTGAATTCATTATACATGTGTATTGATCAAATAAAAATATCATAAAATGGATAAAATATATAATTTACAATCTCAAGCCTTTCTCAATTCATATTGCTACAATATCCTATTTAAATTATTACATGTCATAATGAGACACCAAATGATGTTCATGACTCAGTTTTTTCTTCCTGCCCCTAGAACTCAAGGTTATCTTATTCATCATCTTGCTCTTATTATTTGCCCATGGATAATATTATAATCCAATGTTCATGTTTTCAACACGAGAAGAGTATAGTTATCTCATTCATCATGTCAAGACAAAGGTGGTCAACATGTTCCACCTTAACCCTCTCCACCTTCCATAAGGAAAGTAATTCAATCTAATGTTTATGTTATCATTGATCAAATGTGATATACCCTTGCTAAAATCTCTGTTTTTGAATTATTAAATAGATCAACAATCTACAAACATATCTTATATGATGCATTGTGTGATACAACTCTTCCTAGTGATACACAACCAATGCCATTTACTTATATCATGAATACAATCAAAGATATTGACGAGGTCATCACCTTTGATAAGGAGGACTTACCTCCTAAGCATATCATAAATCAAGAACTTCCACTATTTATTCAAGCTCAGATATATATAAAGCTATTCAAATGCGTGTTGATCAATAAGGGTTTAGGAGTAAATGTTTCCATTGTTGGTTTCTTTCAACAACTAGGTATCAATTTGAACAACATTAAATAATAGAGAAAAATATTAACGGATTTGATAAAAATGCTCGTCAAACACTTCGAACTATCACATTAGATTTAATAGTAAGTCCTAAATTGGTGCCTACTATTTTTCATGTCATGCCTAACCAATTACACTACAACTTAAATTTTTTATGACCTTGGATTCATGCAATGAAGGTTGTACCATCTACATTCCATAGATATATCAAATTTATTTGTGAAAAATATGAATATATTATTCTCACAGATGATACCCCTTTTAGATATTACAAAATGACTCATTCACAAACTAAGGATCATTCTATTATACCACGTACACAACCCATAACACTTAAGTGAGTGCATACATATGAAGTGGGTGAGTCAAGTATAGAACATGATGGAGTGACAACCATGAGAATTAAATAAAATACACAAAATGAATCCCCAGTTATAACATAACATGGAGAAAAACCCAAGACCTCCTTGTTATGAATAATTTTGAAGATCCTAATTGCATACTTACAAATTGGTATTATAGTGATGATGATATGAAAATTATAATAGGTGAAAATTTTCATAAGCTGACTTTTAATCCTACTAGCCCAGAGGAGTACATACTCTATTCACACCTATGGGGTCAAAACATATCAATATGATTCATATATAATATAAAGGGATAATTCAAAGAATACCAAGGAAATACAATCTTATAAAGACAAAGGAAAAGATATAATGTAATACAATCAACATAATTAGCGTGTAAATACTTTTAGTATTAATTCACGACAAGAAGAAAAAATTGAAGCCTCATGTTAAAGGGTTACATCTGTTAAAGACAAGCTTGTACATGTTTTCAAGCTTCAAAATGTTATAGTTAATGTCACTTCTCCTCAGGAACAAGTACAAGTAGTAGAATAGAAGAAAGTTGAACAAAAACAATTACAAAAGGAATATGTGAACACTACAAGTTATTAAACAAACAAACCAAAAGGGAACCATTTCAAGTTGAAAAATTAGGACCTAAAAAATTGTCAAGGACAATCTACAATTGCAAACACAAAATAATGATAAGCCAAATAACATCCTAAAAACATATATCATAAACTAAAATTAAAAGCAAGACATACCAAAAAAGGATAATGTGGTTCCAATGAAGGCAAATAACCATTCTTCATATATGGACTATTTAATTATTACCCTTGACATTGATGGAAATAAGTGTACTAGAGTTAAGATTTCTTCTTTTACTGAAGCCAATATATGTAGCATAACACTACTCCAATATCTTGGATATGAAAAAACACACTTGGGTAGTATTACTGGGCCTCAATGCTACATTTGATCTATTGAACTTCTAGTAACAATTGGGTCAAAAAATTATTTTATTATATTTCACATCGACCCTAACCTGAATTAATTTCACACAAAACTAGGAAAATCATGGATGTGATCAATGGGGTAACATTGGACAAAGATCATGAATATGTTACATTTGAACATGAAGCTGAAATGGTCACTATCTCAAGACAACAAATTTGTAGAGCAAGAGCAGATAAATAATTTTTTTTCTTCATCTAACATTCAAACACCGACAATTAAAATGATCACACCAAAGGCAGATGATACAACACCTTTGGCAAACAAGCCAAAACCAGAAAGTTCCAAAAAATATTATGGTGTTGTTGGGTTTGCATATATAGATATAAACAACCATAATAGTGGCATATGTTTGGTGAGTTTATATTGTGAGCACTTGTCTTGTGGTACATGCTCAAATCTCTAACATTTAACTCGGTTGTGTCAACTTATCACAAAATGAATCTTTACACGCTCACCCGAGGCACAGAGAGATTCCAGGACTCAATTGGGCTAGTTGGAAATGGTGACATAATTTAGCACTTTCTCACGTGCACCTTGGTACTTGGCACTTCTAAGCTAAGCTACTTGGCCCTTGGCACAATTCTAAGCACTATAATTTAAAATAAACTACCAAGGATAATCAGTAATCATTTAAACTGGAAGTAGTACACAAGATAAATGAAACTTGAGATAAACAAAACACAATTACACCCATAAGGGTAAAGCTTCCTTTTATTATTGCATCACCATTACAATGCCAATAATAAACTAAGTAAACATTGTAACATAATTTAAAAACATAATGATATAATAGTTTTCTCAACAAAAATAATAACAAAAGTAATAGCCCCAACCTAATGTCAACAATGATCTTAGACAACATTAGAAACCATCTCTATCTAATGAATGGGGTATTTATACATGCCCATAACACCCTTATATAGTTATATATAATATATTAGTGCCCTTGCATGGCACAACTATTTGACTATAATTACAATCCATATTTTTTGATATTTGACTTATACACAATTCTATATATTCTCCATCAATTGTTATATCCTTGAAGGCGGTTTGGTCATTACATCTCTAGATGGCTCGCTCTTGTTGGTTTGAACATGATCTCCGCCTTTCACACCTTACAGTTTGTTTAACTAACTTCGAGTTCTCATGCTTCACATTCTACACTACTTTATGACTTGGGTATAAGTAGTCTTACTTCAAAATATTTCATCCCAAGTATTCCTTCTCATATTCATGCACTTATATGATTCCTCACTTAGTCAACACTTGAAGTCCCCTCCTCATGCACACACATCCTTTTACTCTTGCACGCTCCACAATTATCCACCTCATGCATGCTCTCTCTCTCTCTTAGTTATCCCTACGCACATCCATACTTAGGCAAAATTTGGGATTTAACATTCACCCCACACTAATGTTGTTGTCCATTCTTGGATAAATTTATTAGGTTTAATCAAAGAATTTAGGAGCATCCTACTTTATCTCTTCTTCAAAATTGGCCCATCTTTTGAGCACGCCATGTATGATCTCTATGGGGCTTATTATTTGTGCACCAAATCCCATTAATGTTGAAGTTCGTTCTTTGAGTTCTCCAGCTTTTTGGTTTACATTACTTATTTTCTTGGAGGCTTTTTTTTAATATTTTTTTCTCAATAAATATTTCTTCATCAACTATTTTCAATTGACGCTCTAAGAAGCACCGCTCTATCTCCTTTCTCACCCTTATTGTTTGACCCATTTAATTGCACCTCCTGCGAAAAAATCGTGTGTTTTTCATTATTTTACTTTGTATAAATTTAGGTGGCCAGCACGCTCTTCTCATATTCTTGTTTGTGGAGATGCATTTTTATTATAGCCATTTGACACGATAAATTAAAAAACAATTGCTCTGTCACTGTTGCACTTTCTGAGTGCTTATTCACCACATCCTCATAATTTTTCATTTGCTTAGAAAGTTCAATTTTAGCCTACTTAATTTCTTCATGTGCATCTCTATTGCCTTTCCCTCTCTTCAACAAGTAGTAAGTTACAATTTAAAACTTTTCCATGTGCTTTGTCTGGGAGATGTCAATTACATTGAATATGCTTTGTAGTTCCTTCATGATCTGTTCACATAGCTTCAAAGCTTTGATCTCCATAGAAACTACCTTATGCTCTATGGCTCTGTGCTTATCCTCCTTTTCGTCAAGCATGATTTCCATTTTGGCACATTTCTTCTCTTCGTCTTTGAGTGCCTCTGACAGTTCCATTATTGAACGTCTTTGTTGGTTGTAGGTTGTGTTGTTCATTAAGTTTTGCATGGTAACATATGCAGGGAATTTTACCAATGTATTCCCTTCTTGGGTGTAAATCATGTTCATGGGATTCACAAAAAAAAGTCTCTCCCTTCATTAGATTTTGGTGAGGGATCCAATCCTGCGGTCATAGGTACCTTGAATAATGTTTTGTTTATATAAGCACCAAGGCAAAATACATATTATTGTAGGTTCTAGTTGTGGCATTTGTTGGCCTCATTATACTCCACATGTAATTTTATTCATCCTCTTTTCCACCCTAGAATTTGTTGCAAACATTATCTTCCTCTTCTTGTTATGTCTATGGGGGATCTCATCCACTCATATGGTTTTCCCCTTTTTTGTCCTCTCTCTCTTCAACATCTACATCTTCTTCTTATTCCTACAACTTCTATTGTTCTTCAGAGGGTGAACTTTCTCGGGGATTCATTTTAGAGTCTATGTATTTGATATGTTATATGGATACATCAACCCCTTTGTTCATTGTTGCCTCCATATCTTTTGAGATATCTTGTTATATCTCATGCTTTTATTCTTCATGTTAGTCATATTCTATGCACCCTCTTTTTCTGATTCTCATTATTGTTCACTGGCATGTGGGGAGGCTTGAGATTTTGGCCTTGTTTCTTGATGTGCTTATTGTTCTAGCCTAGCCTCACTGTGCTTTGGTATTGCTGAGGTCTTCTGTGGTGCTTGCCTTTCTTGCTCCATAGTTGTTTCAACTGGCACAAAAACTGGTGGAGAAGGTGACCTTGTGTCAACGAGATCTTGATACGTAATCCTTTTTTCTTTTTCTTCCAAGGTACATCATCCATCTCTATTTCTTTTAAGTTCTCTTGCATAGGAGATAAAGGCCTCAAATTTTTCTTCTTTATTTTCTTCTTCTTGGAGGAGGATGCTTGTGAGCTGCTTTGCAATTTTTTGTCATCCTGCCCTTGCACTCCCATGTTGATACTTGTTCTCTTAGGTTTGAGAATGTAATAGAGCTTGTGTATCTGGCCTTTTATGGAAACACTTTATATTGGGTTGACAAGGCATCCAATGTTATCCTTCTCATCATATTATTTTAGCATGGCTTCCCCTAGGCATACATATTTGGTGCGAATGATGTGGATATATGCATTTATTCTTGGAACATCCATGGTTATATTTTGTGTTTTAGAGATGTCATTCATAGTATCAAAAACGTATTGCACAGTAAAACCATATGGAAATTTTGACCAACCAAACATGTTTCCATCAGCGAACTTTATCTCGCCAATGAATAATGTTGCATTACAGTGAATTTGGCATGATCGATCAACATTTATGATAATATCCTTAGAACATGTGCCTCATCCCCTATTTTTTCCTTCAACTGTGCAAATCATTTATCCACTCTTTCCTTATATTGTTTCTATACTACCCTATGAGAAGTATAGATGTGATATTTAAGCATCAAAGATATGTCATTGAGGGGTATGTCCATTGGCCTTTATCGATGCTATTAGGAATGCCAATCTCATAAAAATAATAGGAGCATTAAGATCGTGCTTTATTTAAATTTATCCCCAAGCTTATTTTCTTTCTCTTCCCCTTCAATTATGAAAATTGTTAAGAACTTAGAGATGTTGAATAGTGTCATCTTGGCGATCTCATTTGCTATATATAGAAAGTTTTTGTTTATCTCCACTAGGGCCCTAATCCACGCAACTTGGTGCTTACCAAGCGCATTGCAGCCCTTGTGGCTCTATCTTTGATATGAAAAATTGGGAAAGCAAACCCCATTGTCTTGTACTCAAGATCCTTAGCCATGTGATCAACCTCCTTAGTATCAGTTAGTGCCTCCTTGATATCACTTCCTTACTGGACCAATCTAGTCACTTTGTGGATTTGGGCTAGTGTGATCTTCATTCTACAACCATCGAAGTAGAACCTATCTTCATGGATGTGCGTTATCAAAAATCACATCAATTCCTTAGCCTTACCAAAGCAAGGGAGCTCATAAAGTTGGAGAACTCTTAACTTTATCCAATTTTTGCCCAAAGGAAGCATTAAATATACCATTCCCCTTGGGAGTCTTCTTTCCTATTCTCACTCATTTCGATTCTTCTATAGGATAGATCATTCTTGCAAAAAACATGCCATCAATCTCTTCCTTGACCTTGGCACATAGGTTGGAATTCATGTGGTATGGCATTTTCTTTATTGGTCTTGTGTTGTCTACTTATTTAATATTCACATTTCTAAGAGAAGAGTGCATGCCTTTCATTTATTTATAACCTCATGGGAAGAGGTATTGGAATAATTTTAGGAGATCCAAAATGCACACTAGCTCCACGTCTAAAGAATATGTGTCAATGGTAGCCATATTTGGTTGTCTGTCCAAGTTGATGTGTACCTTTGTAGTATTGATTAACTTGTGTAGTGCTTGTAATTCTCATCCTATGTATCAACTACCTCACATTTGCTATGATAAATATCAACCCTCAAATGGGTCAATACATCTTCTTGAGGCACCTCATCGACATGGTAAACAACGTTCTACTTCCTAGTATTTTACTTCCAAATTTGTGCCATCTAGACCACATCCTCTTCATCATTGGAGTTATTGTTCAACATTTCACTCTTCGAATAACTTCAGTAGTGCCAACCCCTTCTCACCAAACATTTGTCTGAACTGCTCCTCCATTATGGATTCATATTCTAGGATAGTGTGTTGCATGATGTGAAATGGCTATACAAGCTCTAAGTTAGGGGAACAAAAAGAAAAGGTATGAATAAATTTCTCTTTTAATTTGTTCTAGTAAGTAGTCTCCATGTGTGTATTTTTCACAAAGTACCCAGTACAAGCCCAAGTTTTTAATGTCTAGTAAAATGCATGAACCCACAACCCTACCAAAAATGAAGGAAGCTCTTTGTCCAATTTTATTCACATACCCACACGTGTGATCATTGGTCCAAGTTACCACTATATGAAGGGATGCCTTGGGTCTTGTTGTAGTGCCAAAATCTCATGCATATAACCTCCTTGACTTCAATCCAAGTGGGAAGGTTGGGATTGTGAGTAGCCCACCAACATGCAAATTTAATATTAAGGGTGTATACCAAGGCATTTAAGTGATCAAATTCCTTTAGAACATAGGACTTGATGTCATTCAAAAATAGGTTCACATTCTTAGGGCATTCATACCTAGGTAAAGCTGCTAGCTTACCCCTACTTAGTTAAAATACCTTGTTCAGTTTTTGAGTAACACATGAGACCTAGACCTTGTTGTCCGAGTTTAGTGTGGGTTAGTGCTACTTGCATTGAATTAGGGCTAACAATATTTATTTCAATGAGCACACAACCTTACATTTTCCATCGATCACATCGTAGGAATCCTACACCCACCCATCAAAAAGTGACACTGGTGGTTTTAGAAATCAACTGCATCTCATTTCAATTTAGAACCGCTTCATGGTTGGTCTCAAAATCTTCTACTCCTTATGAAGTAATGTTTTAGGCATGGTTCACTTCTTTGTCCAGGTCGACACTCTCAACATACAAATGGCCTTGGTCACTAGCTAGGGGAATGATGATTGACTCCTTACCATATTTTACTTCTTGAAGCGCATGTCAACATTGTTGGCATAACACCAAGGGTGACCAAGGAGAGCAAGGTAGTTTATTGCTTCTACCTCCTCAACGAGCTCAAAGTCTACACATAATTTGGAGCTCAAGATGCTAATTGATAAGTACTTCAAAATTCCTGGTGGTTGAGTGTCAGTCTTGTTTACCATGAAAAAGATGTGAGGGGATGTTTTCAACATTGGACTCACCCTTTTGTGCAAAGAATCCTACACGAGGATGTTGGCTAATGAACATGTGTTTATCAATATATCGCAGACTGACCATCCGTCAATGGGTGCATCTATTATGAGCTCTTGGTAATAGCATGTGTTTTTAGGAATTATTACTCTATGCCCTATGGTAAGATGTGGTGTGGTTATTCCCACTTGGTTTTGGTGTACATGTTAGAATTATTCAATAAGGGGATCATTCCCTTAGTACATAGGAGGGAAAGGATATTTGAAAGGTCACAACTTTCATCATCCTAGTGTTTTCGATTACAACCTTTGTTTGTTTTAGCCTCTAGGTCCCGTGTGAGCTGAAGCTTACCCTATAAACTCTCTATGATCCCCATGGATTCCTAAAGAACTTATTTTTGGCATGAGCCCTCTAGTTAATGTTTTGCTTACTTTATCTTCACCCAGTCTCATGACTAATTCTCATCTTTTCCTTTGGTGTTATAAGTGGTTAAGTGGTGACACCTATCTATGTTGTAACTTGTAATTTTGGCTCCTCTTCCTTAGGTTTCTGAACCTTTGGATCCCATTTCTATTTATTACATGACAGTCTGATCACGCCCATGCCCTTCTCATATTTCTCCCTCTTAGTGATTATTGTATATAAGTTTGGACACTCTTCACCTTGGTGCTCACCCAAGCATTACCCACAGGTGGGGTATGCATGGTAGTCTCTATGATATTGTTATGGTGAACCACATTTATATTAGGTGTGCAATGGAAATCTACCTCGTCAACATTCATTGACTCAGCCTATATTAATGCATTGTTTCCCATAGCCACCATTCCCTTGGTTGGATGTCCCATTTGATTTATTTTGTGCTCTATGTTCATGGGCCTTATGAATCTCATCAATTATCCTTCAATCCAAAGTGTTGTGGGTGGAGGCATCAAATTTTTTATAATACGGGGACACACTTGTCTAGGTTGTGCATTGAAGAAGAAGGTAGTTGTGCTCGTCATAACCTTCATGATATATTTCACATGAAGTTAACAAAGCACAAACATTATGCCTTCTGAAATTATTTTTGCTATGCCCTTCCATCTCAAAGTTGATGCACCAAAGTCTAGTTCAAGAATCATGTGTAATCTTAACAATGATCTTATGGAGTTGAGAAGCCATTGATGTGATTTGTCACACTTCTAGTTACTTCAGCTTTCACCACTACTTCGAGGGCCTCCCTAGGCTTAGTGAAGCTCTTCATGGATAATGCACACCAGAATGGTACCAATATCCCACCGATGAACCACTATACGTGTTGGAATAAATGAATCTCAAATGATAACTTTGCGATCAAGGTATTAAATCTTACATTGCAAGCACACGCACTTTGAACCAAATCCTTCTTGATCTATTTCAGTGCACAATGCTTTGTTGTTCAAACTCAGGGATTTCAAACTTCTAAAGTAAAGCTGATTTTATAAGGTCATAATCGATGATAGCTTGGTTTGGGTCCATATTCTGGTACCATGTGTGGGTGCAATATAACAAGGCAGTCACAAATTGACTTCCTTTCACTTTGATGAGGTTATTCTCTCCACATGCCATATGAGTTCTCACTTGTGAACATGTTCATCGATATTTTCCAATCCACAGTATTCTAGTAGGTGCAAGGACATTTCATAGAAAAATTGTGGAATAGGTAAGGGTGCGACTAGAACTTGTGTCATTATGGCACTTATGGATGTCTATGCACGTGACCCTTGGCATCCCATGATATTACATGAGACACCTCTAATGGGTCCACTACTTGGTGTTGTTGCTCCAATTCTTGCACCAGGCTGCACAATGAAAGTGGCACCTTGAGTTGGCATTGGCGAAGCTTGTTGAGTAGTTAATGTTGTGCCCCTCCCTACTTTGACTTGTTTTGTTCTATTGATATTTGGGACCGACCCACTAACTGTATGTGGAATTCCAAACATCATTGCACTTGTGGGTTGGGATATTTTTTTTCACTATCTTCAAAGGTTTGTATGTGATAACTTACTGTAATACACTATTTGCCTTTTCTTTCCTAATAAAAATATTCTATCCTTATTGAATCAACAATGTATGGGTTGACTTCCTCCACTTGTAAATGAGATGCATGAGCATGTGTTTCAGGTAGATATAAAGTGGGTGATTCCTTAGCCATTCGACCATGCATATTTTCCTAGCTCCTTAACACTTCAACATCATCTTCCATAGCTCTCCTTCTCGTTTTCTCACATTTCATCTTCAACGGAATGCACTACCTATACGTGAGATATGTCCCCATGCACCTCTTGTAATGCTTAGGTCATTTTGGCATTAACTAGACTAGTTTCTCTCCTTTTCCTATGGTCCTTCTAAGTGATCACCTTGTGTTGCTTCTCATCATATTCACACCTTTTGAGCTTGTAGAGAGATTTTGAGCTTTATATATGAATTTAAACAAGCTAAATCCAACTCAAAATGCAAACTACCTATTAGGAAAGATTTATAAAACAAATTAGAATGATATAAAAGCTTACCAAATTCCTTATTTCATATTACCTCCTTCTAGGATTTGCCAATGATCAAGTGATTACATATAGACTCAGATTTGACATAGTGATGGCATGATGGTGGATGAAGGATTTGATAATGAATGCTTGATTATAGATTTGACATGGATTGGCTATGAGAATTCAAGTTGTTAAATGGGCATGAAGGCTTTATGAATTTGCTAGATGGTTTGAGGGTGGAGGGAGAACTT
Source organism: Torreya grandis (assembly GCA_037957365.1). Classification (NCBI taxonomy): domain Eukaryota; kingdom Viridiplantae; phylum Streptophyta; class Pinopsida; order Cupressales; family Taxaceae; genus Torreya; species Torreya grandis. The sequence continues at coordinate 2,575,816 of JARHVA010001305.1, read as the reverse complement.
GGTTTTATAGGCAAGGAGGGAAAGATCAATGGTCCAAATTCAAATTTGGACCATTGATATCAAGGGCTAAGAAATTTTCATGGAAATCTCTAGAAAAAAAAAATTTTTAGAGAAGGGGGCTAGATTGGGGAAGATTTCTAGAATGCTCCAATTCTAGAAATCTCCCCATAGGGTTTAGGGATTTAGGAAAGGCTAGTATAGGGTGATGGGTGGGTAGGTAGACTATTTTTGAATTTTAAATTGGCTAATGGTTTTAAGAAATAGGTTAGTAGGTAATAGGGTCTATTATGAGTCTAATGAGGGGATTAATTGATTTTTGGATGGGATAAAGTTTTATGGGATATAGGAATGGGATGGGGATAATAGGATATTAGTTATTTTAGCTAGAAAATATGGGATTTAGACTTAATTAGCGAAAATCAATATAATTAGTGAGGTGAGCATAATTTAGTGCATACAGAGCTCATGCTCGTATATTTTCTCTATGCTTAAGTTCTCTGCCTTATTCCTCATGCGGACCTAGCCCCTTCGCTTTTTAAAATCCATGTTGCTCATGCATGTGGAAACTTAGCCCTACAATGGAAAATTTTATATTCCACTATTTACCATCACCTTATTTATCTCTAGTGGGAGATGCTCCAAATTCAATCCTCGAGGATCGTGGAAAACTAGTATTTGGATTCCTCAGGGCAATAATAAGTTGAGACGGTGAACTCTAGCACTTAACTATTTGAAGTCCCTTGCCACCACACATTCAATTCTCTTGTCCAAGTGGCATCCAAGTGAGATAAATTATATACACGTTCCTTAGTCCATGACTATCTCCTTTCAATGTTTCTACGCTTGTTCATCACATAAGCATAGATCCATGCATGTAAGTGTGTGGGTTATTCACTGAAGAATAATTTGTACAATGGATTTTGAAGATTCTCTTCTATCTAGTCCACAGGATCTTGGTTTATGTGGCTTGGGTAAATATCGAGCAAAGTTATCCTTAACTTGTTCCACCCAATTCTTAATATTTTTTAGAAAAATATGGTGCACTATTCTCTTGCACCATTGCAGTAAAAGAATCAACTGAGGTCCTAGAAATATAACCAAAATGTTGGGGGAGTTTAGACTACATGCACTTGTCCTACTTTACAAACTCAACTCTCTAAAATTTAACTAAGTTATACAAGCTTATCATGTAAGGAAGCCTTTCTGATCTCACCCAAGGTGCAAAGAAAAACTCTAGAATCAAGCATGCGCATGCTAGTTGGAAATGGTGACACACTTTAGCACTTTCTCGCATGCACCTCAATACTTAACACTCCTAAGCTGAACTACTATGCCCTTGGCATAATTATAAACATTATAGTATGTAATATATTAGTAAGTATAATTATTCATCATTCAAAACAGTAGTACACAAGATAAATGAAACACAAGATAAACATAAAGCACAATTGGACACATAAGAGTAATGCTTCCTTTTATTATTGAATCATCATTATGATGTCAATAATATCTGAAGTAAATATTGTTACGTAATTTGACATCATAATGATACAATAGTTCTCTCAAAAACATAATAATAGTAACAATAGCCCTAACCTAATGTAAACAATGGTTTTCAACAACATTAGCAACCATCTTTGTCTAATGAAGAAGGTATTTATGCATTCCCCTACCACCCTTATACGATTAAAAATAATAAATTATTGCCCTTGCATGCACCACTGTTTGACTACAATCAAAATTCATTATTAAAAAATAGTTGATATTCGATCTATACACATTGCTATATATTCACCATCATGCACTATATTCTCAAAGTAGGTTGGGTAATTACATCTTTGTCTATATCACTTTTACTGGTTTGAATATGATATCTTCCTTTCACACCCTATAGTTTGTACAACTGACTTTTGGTCCCCACACTTTTATATCATGTGCCACTCTATCACTTGGTCTAAGTAGTCTGACTCCTATAGACTTTGGCCCAAGTGTGCCTTCTCATCTTCATTTGCTTATCTAATTCATAACTTAGTCAACACTTGGGGCCCCTCCTCTCACGTGCAATTACCCTTACTCTTACACGCTTCACCATAATCCACCTCCCAAGTTCACTCTATGTTAATTATCCCTGTGCGCATCCATCTTTAGCCAAAATTTGGGTTTAAATAGCATACCACAATTACAGGACTAAGAAGATGATTATGACCATGATTAAGATTATGTTGAATATTAGAATGACACTCCCAACAACACAAGACTTACAAAACATCATACCATCTCAATTGGTAGCTTAACACAAAATTTAGATGATTACATATGTTATGCAGGTATCTTATGGGAATGACCTGTTGACCAAGTCATTAGTAAAGTTGTATTAATTTCTATTGTACATAGCTTCTTGATGTTCGATCGTACACTTTATTCTTCTTGGTACACACATGTTCACGTGTGCTTTCATAGACCTTTCAGTTAGCCCTTGTTTTTGCTTTATTCAGATCTCACATTTTGATTGTCTATCTTGATCCGAAAAATTATGATAATTTCAAATGCATGTGTTTTATGACATATTACTCATGCTTGCATAATTTGGATTCCATTCGAAATTACTTGATTACATATGACATGAACACACATGGATTATTGCCCACTTAGGGGCATGGAAATTTTTATCTCCGTGTACAATATTGAGCTACATTATTACAATTCACATATACTATTGGGAGCATATTACTTGCTTTCACTTTTTCCACATTGTCATGCTATCACATCTGGTGCACACTATGCCTTGACAGATGTTGTGGATTGTTCAGATCCCTCACTTTATTTTATTTTTAAAATTCAACTACTTGAATTTTCATATATTTCAAAAAGCATTCAAAATGTCAAAAATACATAAAATTAAAATATCCCAAAAAATTAAAAAACATTCAAAATATTTTTTGAAAAATAAAAAACGAACACTTGAGCATGAGATGAGTTGCTAGTTTACTTCTTTAGATATGCTATTTATAACATAATTTGGTAAATAACATATTAATTAATATACACACATACATTTCAAGAGGTATAAGAGTGTGATGCAATATATATGTTGGATTCCATTTTATCCAATGATCATGCTTATGTTGGGGGAATATAATCATACATGTCACATTATCAACATATTATATCTTTATATGTCATATCTACTATGTTGAGCTACATATCTTACAAATGTGTTGTCAATTAATCATATCTTGCATTGTGTTACATGCATATGTTACTTTTCTATGATGTGACATTGATATATATGGATGGTGTGGACTAGTTTTCACTTGTTCTATGTTTTTTCGATGTTACTTTTTTGCATGATAGGCTAGACATTGTTTATTTATTGTGTGTGGCCTTTGGCACTTGTGTAAAAATATTGCTTGAACATTTCTCTGAGTTTTTTCTTGGTATGTGTGATATTTTAACATGTTCATCGCTTGAGACCCTTGGCCTTATGTTGTTCACCACATTTGAACTTGTCTCTTATTTATGACACTCTTATTGTCCTTTGTGTATGACCCTTGGCCTTATTTTTTATGATATTCATTTCCATTATATGCGACTTTTGGCTTTATTGTATGAATTTATGCATTGTGTTTGATGAGCTTGATTAGTGCTGCCATGATACATACAATGCACTTTTATTGTGTAGTCTACTTCAAATATTGTCACTTTATTGTATGCCTCATTATTATGCATATCTAAAAAAAATGTGTATGCCTCACATTCAATATATTACATACATGTTTTAATGACAATAACATTACTATGATGACATACTCCCCACATGATGACACAGTGCTAGATGATTATATTTTTATCTCATGATATAGTTAACTCTTCTTTTGAGATGAGTGACTTGTAGGCTACATCCATCATCTCAAAATGGAGGCATCACCATGGATTTTTGTTACAAATCAAAACATTCATAAACCAAAAATTAAGATTTTATGATATAGTACAAGTTTTAGAGAGTCAAAATAGAAAGTTTAAAATATTCAAAGTAATGCAAAATTAAATTCTGTAATAGAGTATAGGTTTTAAATATTCAGAATACATGGTTTAAAGATTCGGATTAGTTTAGAAATTAACCAATAATAGATATTGATAAAATGCTATATATTATGGGGGCAAATGACATACATATGTAGTAACATTTTCAAAGACTCAAATTGCTAATTCATACACATGTGAATGCATATTAAAAATAGTTACAAGAGCAAAAACTATAGGTTACAATTACAATTGATCATATAGGTGCATGGCATTATCTATCATTGACACAAATTCAAGGTGTACATTGTCAAAGTTTCAAATGAATGATACATGTTTTTGAACATTTAAAATTTCAAATTTCAAAAGGAATTATACTTGTTCATGCACATTTTCAAAATTTAAAATTAAAGTTTCAATAACAAATGTTTGTTATTTCAATAAAAATATATTAGAAATGTAGTCATGATGGGCACATGAATATTATTCATTCTATTTAGATCATGCAAATATAATCTAGATATATATGCAGTGGTGTAATTCAAATATGATATGGGTAATGAATATTTAATTCTAGTGATACTCAATGACCTTGGCATTACTTATAGTGAACTTAATGCGTGGTTCCATCTTTTATTATAGTTGATGAATGTTTGAGTCTAGTGACACTCAATGGCCTTGTTATTACTAACCCATCATGGTTTCAACTTCTTGATATTAGTATATTTGACACTCTTCCCCATTCATGAGAGTTAGAATTTTAGAGAGGATTACAAAGCAAGTTAATCAAGCATTAATCCATAAACAATGAAACATGCATAAATAACTAACTAACCAATCCTATCTATTCCTATGAGAATTACAAAGGATAAAAAGAAACAAATGAAAGATATCAATCACCATATTACCTTCCCAAATGGATTCACCATACCTGTGTGGCTCAAAAACATGTTCTCTCTTGATCAAGCATCCTTGTCTTTGTCAACAATGATGTTAAGCTCCTCCAATGCCTCAAGAACACTCCACAAAACATAGGCTCTTGATGTGGAATCACTAAATTAGCCTATCAATGAAGCTTTGTAGAAATAATTTAGCATTATAACTTTGCAATGTTTAAGCTTTGAAGATATTTGAGTATAATAACTTTGCACTAAAATAGCTTAGAAATGATGTCTATGGTCTCTCTATTTATAGATTTTTGAGATTGGTCAGGATTAATCTCAACCGTCCATCTCAAGATTGAGATGTGTGGTTGAGGATAATCTTAATATTTAAAATTAAATCAATAATTATCCTCAAGATGACCTTAGAAGAAGGGGCATTAAAGAGGCATGAGGGTCATTAACTAAGCATGGGTGATCCATAATCTTGATATTTTATGCACTTATGGCTTGATGGATGCCACTCCATAGATTATGTCACTAGGTGATGCAGATAATAAGAATCAATTTTCAAAAAAAAAATATTCAACTACTCTTATGGAAAATCTACTTAAGCTCTTGATTTGGATTAATTAACCTTAAGCAAGAATAATCAACATTTGTGTAATTATTTGAAAATTGACCTTCAACTAATCAAAGTGGTTAGAAAGTCATATTATTGGGTCGTCATTTGACTCAAGAAGAATTAGAAGGTGACTTTAGATGCATTGGAATTGTATTCTTATTTAGGATGTTGTCAACAACAAATAACAAAGGTATATGATATGTACTAATGAATTTACAAGAAAAGAGTGATTTAGAGCACTAAATGGTGAAATGGTCATTTTGACTCGAAATAATTTGATCAAAGTTAGTCGATCCATAAAATGCATTGCCATATTTAGGGATACTTTGACAAAAAATGGTACTTGTAAATGACAAGTTTGAACTATTTATGACGTTTTATGAATTTTGACCTAAAATGTGCATTTGAGTGCAATTGGAGTAAGATTGACAATTTCAACACAAATGGTGTTAAGAATTGGATGTATACATTTTGCCCCTGTTTGAGAAGGTGTAGCGAGACATTCAGGGAAAATGTCTTTTCAAAAAAAAAAGTTTTCAAGAATAAATTGGAATAGACCCATGATGCCCCATCGAGAGAACATACTAGGATGAAAGAGTAGGATGAACTGTCGAAAAGAGAGAGAAAGTGAGAGATTAACCCATGGAATAGATCATATTCATATGAGCTAATGCTTGCACACGTGATTACCATCAATGATCAAAATATAATTAGAAGTATAATAGGCCCCAGAGATGAGGGGAATGGGAAAGATACAATCCATTAATGTAAGGGACACAATATAAACATACCCAATTTAAGAGTACAAGTTGCACACTTATGGCATTGATCAATCCCAAGACAAATTGCACACTAAAATAATGCCATCATGGGCTTTAATGTGGAGAGCTTGGAATTAGAGGAAAAGGGAGAACATTCTGCTTCAGGAAGGTAAGCACCACTAGAGCGGGGTCTCCAAAGAGAAGATAATAAGAAGTGCCTCAATAGAGCATATTTGATCATGATAAAGTAGGTGTGCCCTAGTAGGATGAATCTTGATCATTGATAAAAAATAAATAATGATTTTGCCCTTGTAGAGCTTGATTTGATTCGGATGGTGGTTCAGATGTTGGGCCCCAATATGGGTAATTGGCAAGCAAGAATAGCTTAAGGATATAACTGAAAAGATAGGTTAAAGCGAGCGGGTGCAAACGGACATGCGATGGTGTAATGGCTTAGGAAGCCATATAAAACCAAGCATATGAGAATGCACAAGTGATGAGAGAGATGAAAAGAAGAATAGAGTTAGCCGAGTTGACCTCAATAGAAATTGAGTGCTGTCTACATAGTTCCATGGACTCATGTTCCATCATGAACTTCAGATCAATGTAGTTCACCCAAGTTTGGAAGAGAATGGAATGAAGAATGATGAAAAATGACCAAGAATTGATTAAACTCACAATGTATGCGAAGAGATGCAAGCCTAAGCATAAAGAAGCTTGAAATGCATGCTACTTAGAAGCCTAATTCCATATCATGAGCCTAGGTTTTATAGTGTTCTTGAGAATCATTCATCAGAGCTGATGTTGACGTTAAGACTTTGAGCCCTGAGCACAAAGTGCTTGCTATAGCAAAAGAAATTAGGCATTATAAGTATGAATAACTTAGAATGACATAATATTCTAATTGTGTTGAGCCAGTTCAAATGTGAATATCTATAACTAAGGATAATGGTAAAATAATGATCAAAACCAGAGTTACAACGATTTACATTTAAACAAAAAAGTAAAAACAAAGAAAAACATAAATATAAATGAACCTAACTTAAAATCTAGATATGATCTATCAAGACTTAAGTAAGAACAAAAATGTTTAAAAATAAAATGCAAGAACATCTTAATGACATGAGACCAAGATATGAATAATCAAGATCCATGTGGACCATCAGGGTGTTCCTGAACACAAAAGTGAAAAGCAAAATCAAACAGAAAAACAAGACAAAGAAACACAAGAACAAGAATGAGACAAAAAGGAATAAAAAGAGAAAAAATAAAAGGAGAGGTGCGAAAGCACAACAAAACACTAAGAAAACTCAAATAAACACACAAACAAAAAACCAAGTTAGTGTAGTTTAAAGACAAATATTCATACACGTGTGATAGAGGCATTACTTTCCACCACATCATAACAAAGAACAATGACATGACAATTGTTCCCTAAAAAAGGAATAATGATAGAAGAAATGAGGGAAGAGAAGAAAAGGAAGGGGTTGGCCGAGCTGACTCCAGATGTATAAGACAAGTGGACGCTACCTACATAGTTTCATGGATGCATGTTTCAACATGAACTTCAGGCCAAATGTAGTTCTCCCAAGTAATGTGATAGAAAAAAAAGATCAAACCAGCATGAGTAATGTTATAGAAGAAATGGAAAATATGACAAGCAAATGAGAATGGTTTGGCAAACAAGAAGCTGATGAGATGAGAAATAATGATCTTGCAAAACGGCAAGTGCATGGGACAAGATAAGATGAACTGGTGTTCCTATGCGTGCAAAATGGCAAGAGCATTTTTTCTTAACAGTTGCTCGCAATATGGTGAGAGCGTTCAAACTTAACAGTTGCTTGCAAAATGATGAGAGCATTGGATGGTGGAACGGGAATGTATAAATGTATAGAAGCGTGAGACAATGTTTTTGTTCTTTTGTGGATCATGTTATGATGTTTTTGGTATTTTCAAAAAAAATTTAATGTTTTTGGTAATTTTGGGATAAAATATGCACAAGGTGGGACCATCTAGTTGAGGAGATGCACGTCCTGAGAGTAGAGGTTCCAATAAGACAGCTAAGCCGACTACAACGACCCATGCTCGTAAATCGACGAGAGTGAGGATCTTGATAAAATAAGAAAGCAACAAAATACTTGTATTGAAAGGATGCAACTTTTCACCTGTCGAAAGCTGCACAAGATTGTCTTGGCTAAACTACTTTCTAGAACCGTTGTTGAAGATGTTCATAATGCTTATGAGACATAATCGAGATCATAATTGGTCAAGGGACAAAAAGTGCTCAAGCTTATAACATGTCCTAGACAAAACAAAGAATATGCCTCTCGAAGAGAGCAATCCAGAATGGGATGAAGAATGTGTTCAGAGTGCTAAGAGTTTAGAAACCTTTACCATCAAGATTCATAAAAAGTGGACCTTGGTAGTATAAAATGTGTGTAAGGTAAGATAAAAGGGTGGGATAAAATTATGACAGCCCAAGTTGCCCCCAAGTTAGGGGTCTTATAGACAATGGTTCAAATCTGTTCATGCGTAGAACCTCTTAAGGTGTATGATGTTCATGGGCTCTAAAAGTTCTTCACCATTAGGTTTAGACAATCGATATGCTCTTGATCCATAGTTTTCCATGACAATGTATGGTCCTAATCAATTATGCTGAAACTTGCCTTTCTTTTTGAGTTCAACATTCATGTTTTTCTGGTTTTCTTTCAAAACTAAGTCACCAATCTCAAATTCTCGAGGGAGAATGTGTTTGTTGTAGCTTATCCACAATCTGTTCTGATAGGCCTGCAAGTTTTTTAGGGCAACCAAATGCTTACCATCAAGAAGTTCTAGTTCTAGCAACCGTGAGGCTCTATAGCCTTTATCATCTTCAATGTGCTTCAATGATATTCTTAATGATGGGATCTCAATCTCGACCGGGATGATAGCTTTAGTGCCAAAAACAAGGGAGTATGGAGTAGCGCTAGTTGGGGTGCAATGATTAGTTTTATAAGCTCAGAGGGCAGGAAAGAGTTGCAAGTGCCAATTATGGCCAACATCATTGACAATCTTTTTAAAGATGGCTAGAATGGTTTTATTTGATGCCTCAGCTTGTCCGTTGCCTTGCGGGTTATATGGAGTGGATTTCTTGTGCTTGATCTTGAATTTTGCACAAAGAGCTTTCACATCTTGGTTTACAAAGGATTCGCCATTATCGGATATAATATGGACTGGGATGCCATATTGATAGATGATATGGTAATGAATGAATTTGACTATTTGTTTCTCGGTAACATAAGTGAGAGGAATGGCCTCAATCCACTTGGTAAATTACTCGATTGCAGTCAAAATGTGCTTATGACCATCTGAAGATGTTAGGTTAATTTTGTCAATGAGATCAAGATCCCATGTTGAGAACGACCATGGTGTTGTAATTAGCTGTAATGATAAGGAAGGTGCATGTATGAAGTTGCCATGCTGTTGACAAGGAACACATTTCTTTACATAATTACAAGCATCTATCTCCATATTAGGCCAATAATACCCTATTCTGAGAAGTTTCTTTGCTAGGACTACACCATTGGCATGGGCCCCACACATTCCTTCATGAACCTCCTTAAGTGCCAGCTTGGATTCTCTCAAAGATAAACAATGAAGAAGCGTTCCATCATAGTCTTTTCAATAAAGCGTGTTTCCAAGGAGGATATAACATGTTAGGTGATGAAGGAAAAGTTTCTGTTGGTTATTGGAAAGGTTGGCAGGAAAGACATGGCTATGGAAATAGTTATAAAAACCTTGGAACCATGGTAACTCAGGGGAGAGATTAAGATCAACAATGGTGCGTATCCTCTCTGAATTTGATAAAATATATGTTGATTGAAGAAGATTTTCAATCAAGAACTTATACTCTTTAGCATTGTCATGCACTTGAATCATAGAACCAATTGTTGCCATGGCATCAACAGAACTGTTGTTGACTCATGGAACTTGCTCAAACTGCAGAGATTTAAAATGTATTTTATGGTTATCAACAATTTTCTTGTAAGGGACAAGCTTATCATCTCTTGTTTGATACTGATCAGTTGCCTGATTTATGATTAGCTGTGAATCTCCATAGACCTTTAAGCTTTGAATATCTCATTGTATGGCAAGATGGAGCCCTACAACCAATGCCTCATATTTGGCCATATTGTTTGTACACTGAAATTGTATATGGAAGACTTTGGGGATCAAATCCCCTTGTAGCATTATCAACAATATGCTAGCTCCAAATCTTTGGGATGTGAAGGATCCATCAAAATATAGTGTCCACTGTTCAGGTTCTTGTGATGCTTGTTCTATTGTCATGATATAATCATCTGGAAGGTCAAAATTGAGAGGTTGAGTCGCTGTAATAGGAGCTTCTACAAGTTGGTCCACAAGAATCTACGCTTTGATTGCTTTTTGATTGTGGTATTCAATATGAAACTCGCTGAGGAGCATAATCCATTTAGCCATGCATCCTTGGAGAGCTACTTTAGATAAGAGGAACTTGAAAAGATCTACCTTGGCAATAACAAAAGTTTTGTTATTTAGCATATAATGTCGCAAATTTTGAGTGGCGAACACCATAGCTAAACATGCCTTCTCAATATGCATATTATTATGTTCATAGGCGACCAATGTGCAGCTTAAATAATAAATTGCGTGTTCCTTACCATGATCATTATGTTGAGCCAAAAGTGCCCTCAGTGCATATTCTGTGGCCGATATGTAAAGAAGCAGTGGCTTTCCTTGTCTTGGAGGGCATAAGACTGGTGGATTGGCCAAGTATGTTTTAAACTTTGCAAATGCTATCTGACAATCTTTATCCCAGTGAAATGTCACCCCTTTCTTTAAGAGATGGATAAATGGGTGGCACTTATCTACCAGTTGAGAAATGAACCTACGTATTGACTGGATCTTGCCTTGTAGACCTCACAACTATTTATGATTGTTGGGTGGAGGCATTTCCATAATAGTGGTGACCTTTGCAGGGTCGACTTCAATCCCTCGTTGTGATACAATGAACCCTAACAATTTTCTTGATGTGACTCCAAAGACACATTTCTTAGGATTCAAGTGGACTTTATATCCATGAAATTTCTCAAATATTCGTCGTAGAATGTCAGGGTGTCCAGCTCTTGTTCTTGATTTTGCTAGTATATCATCAACATAGTCCTCGACAATGTCATGCATCATGTCATGGAAGATGACAGTCATTGCATGTTGATATGTGGCTCTAGCATTTTTCAAACTGAATGGCATGACTTGGTAACAGAATGTTTCCCACAGAGTGGTGAACACGCGGTCTTATGCTGAATCTTCAGGGGCTATCTTGATCTGATTGTAACCGAATTATCTCGTACCCAGCAGTTGAGTTGACAATCATGTCGATGTTGGGCAGAGAAAATCATCTTTGAGACATGCCTTGTTGATATCACGAAAATCAGTACAAACACGTATGCCTGGGGTCTTTTAACTTACAGTCACTATGTTAGAAATCTATTCATAGTAGTCCAGTGGTCTGATAAAATAGGCTCCTAACTTCTCCAACTCGGCTTTAACCAAAAGGGCGATGCGTGGATGCATTTTTCTTAACTTTTGCTTGACTGGTTTAGCATTAGGGTGAACAACTAGATGATGCACAACTAAATCTAGATCCAGATCTAGCATGTCAGAATATGCCCATGCAAAGATGTCTATATAATCCTTAAGAATGGATATAATATACTCACATTCTGCTTCAGTAAGGGAAGCTCCAAGATAAACATTTTTGGGATCCTCATGGGATCTCAAATTCACTTCTGTTGTGCTCTCCATAAGGAGTGGATCCATCTTCTAGAATTATAGGCAATGTATGGTTGTGATCATCTTCTTCTGCTATATCTTCTTTTTGTTCCTCCCAAAGATCTAGATAATATGAAGAATCAAAATTTGCATTCTCAAGTAAAGGCCAACTGGCAAGTCCTCTGGAAACTCAAGAGCAAGACGCTCAAATATTTGATGTTGTTCTGAAGAGATGCTTGTACTAGCTATGGAACTTGGGCTAGATGAACTTTCTATGTCCCGAGGGGATGAGCAAACTTTCCTGTCTGGGAGTGCCTGAAACAGGGTTTCACTCAAAGGCTTGTCTTTTTATTTACTTTTTCCCTGATCAACGAGTGCCTGAAAGAGGTTTTCACTTGAAGATCTCGATGTTTGTTCTTTATTATGACCAAGAAAGTTTGCCTACTCTCCAAAGTAGGCAAAAGGATTTAATGAAAAATCAAAACCCTGTTTATGATCACCAATGGGGAATGCATCTCGTAGGCCCATGTATTCTGTAATTGATTCTTCATTTTGAAACTCATTGAGGCATATGACCAAATTTCGCTGATCCCAATCTATGAGTTTTGGATGGCACAAGCATAGGTTACAATGAGGGTTTGCTTTAGGATGGGAAGCACCAATGGTAAAGATATAATGTCCTATTTTAGGAAGGGAAGCACCATTAAGACGGGTTTTTGCTTTAGGACGGGAAGCTCCAAAAGGTGTTATGGTCAATATGGCATTTGAATCAAACAAATATGAATCAGCAAGTTCATCGAAAAGACTAATGGGACGTTGCGTCGTTGATAGGAGTCTCGCTATTAGTCACTTCAGAAGAATCACAACCAAATGTTATGAGGTCATCCTCTAGTGGTTTAAATCTGAAACCATGATTCCCATTGACAACTCCAGCTGATAAGGGCTCTAAAATTCCTTGCACCTAGGGGCCAAGTATCATGTTAGAGATAGGATACTTTGGATTCTGAAAACAATTCGCAAGGCCCTCAAAATATAACCAATCTCTCTCAGTAAAAGCCTCTCGATCTTTCTTTGGTGCAATTGTGGGCACAAAAACTACATGAGGCTTTGGTTGCTTCTTTTTTGGTTGCCAAATCTGATCGGGTTTGTTAGGGGTTTGGGAAGTTTTAGGCTTACCAAATGTTTTAGGGGATTTTGGTAATTTTGCAATATGGAGGACATCTTTCAGATGATACGTGGAAATGCCTGCGTCTTTAATAATCACCTGCTTGGCCAAAGCTTTGGGAAATGGATCAGTTGAGGTGGAGGCTAGATCACCAGGGTCTATATAATTAGATGGAGATGGATGAGAAATGATGGCTTTGTTCTTCTTTACAATGAATTCAAATCCTGGGCAATAGTTATAATTTCGAAACTCTGTTTCGAGATGCTTGCAATATTGGTATAGCTGTTGATCAATGAGAATAGTAACCTCGATCCCATCATGGAGAAACTTAAGGCATTGGTGAAGAGTAGATGGAAGTGCTTGTGCTTCATGGATCCAAGGACGACCAAGAAGTATGTTATAAGGAAGCTCAATATCCACAATATGGAATAATGTGTAATGAGAAATAGCCCCAACTATGACTGGCAACCAAATTGTACCGGATGACTCCCTCTCGACGTTGTCGTAAGCCTTGATTGTAAGAGTCTCTGGTTGAATGTCTTTGTTCATGTAACCCAATCATTGCACCAATTTAAGAGATATGATGTTCAGCCTTGAACCATTATTTATAGGAACCTGCTTGATCTTGCGATCTTCAATGATTATCTCAATGTATAGTGGGTTATTGTGGTTTGGGCCAAGGGTGGAGATGTTCTTTTCATCAAATGTGATTTGCCAAAATGAAGACAAATGTCTAATTAGGTTTTGGAACTGATCAAGGTTTATATCATTAGGCACAATAGACTTGTAAAAGTTTGAGGATGGTTCTATGTATATCAGATGTCCACAAGAGTTCTAATATGGAAATTTGCGTATGGGTTTTATCTAATTGGTCCATTAGACTATAAGGCCTTTGAATTGTGGATTGAACTAGTTTAGTCTTTGTTGGAACAATATTCGGCTTTGGAACCAGTGGCACAATGTTCTCATTGGGTTTATGGAAAGAAGTGGGTGAAGGGCCCTGGATGGTAACTCACGAGCGTCTAGTTGCGACTGCATAACCTAGAGGTGGCAAGGAGTCGTTATAATTAAAAAGACAAGGCAAAGGGCCTTGGATGGTGATTCGTGGGCGATTAACAATATTGCTATAATTTTGGGTCAGCGAGAAGCCTCTATAAGAATGGTACTGTTCAAGATTAGTAACCCATGCAAATGGAGTAGCAACATGATTATGCGAACTTGACATGGTATTACTACGGGTAGAGGGTGCGGACCCTATAATGATGGGTATCGTGTTGCAAGGAACACGAGATCGACATGCGACGTCATAGTAACAATGGCAATGTGGGTTGTATAAATGCGTCCCACAATGTTATTGTGGTCGTAACTCATAGTGTTATAAGCCACATTGTTAGTGTGGGGATCATGATCTCGATTATGCTCATTATGATTTTGACCCTATTGTTGTTTTTGATTCGACCTCTATCCTTGATTGTGACCATTTTGATTGTTTCTTGGTGGTGGTGGATCATTTCGAGGAAAGGGGTCTTTGTAGATTCCCATATCCTGATTAGGAGCCAACTTAATTTCCAGCTCACTATTTTCAATAAAGTCCTCAATAATGTCACAATTGAACGCAACGATATGCACCGTGACCATCAACATGATGAAAGTTACACCATTCATTCTCTTTATACTAGTCTGGTTTTCGCTGGTCTTGAGGAAATGGCCTTGATACTGGCCATATAATTAAGTTAGCTGCAATGAGCTTTTGTAATATTGCTTTAACAGATTCTCCTAACTTGCTAAAGACTCTAAAATTGTTATGAAACGTCCTTCATGGAGGTTGTCTTTGCAAAGTAGGTAGCGGATTTGAGGGAGTTAATTGTACATTTGGAGGAGGCATAGTCTGTACCATTTGTACATGTCTTGTTTTTGTAACCCCATTTCCGACCATGTTCTTATTTTTGTGAAAGCCCTTAGACTTATCCTGCATAATTGTTTGAGGAGCCAGTGATTTACTCTGATTAGACACTTGCCCTTGTGTAAATATTTTAACAAGGCCACTAGTAATAAGAGCCTTCTCAATTTGCACTCATTTGTCAATAATTTCTTCAAATGAGTTAGCACAAGCTAACTGTAGATTATGCGCAACTTCAAGATGTAAATTTTATG
The DNA here is from genome assembly GCA_037957365.1 of Torreya grandis. Classification (NCBI taxonomy): domain Eukaryota; kingdom Viridiplantae; phylum Streptophyta; class Pinopsida; order Cupressales; family Taxaceae; genus Torreya; species Torreya grandis. Next base: position 2,560,417 of record JARHVA010001305.1, on the reverse strand, counting down.
CAAAGATATCAACGAACTGTTGATGAGGCTAGGATATGCCCAATAAATGTATAATAAATGACCTCATCTTACTCTCTCTTTCTATTAAGTTTGATTGCATTTGTAACTTCTATTTTGATCTGAGATGAGTTAGGATGTGATTATCTATCTTTTATTAATTGTGATTCTAACGTTTTAAAAGGCCTGTAATTCCTAACAAGTTTGTTGGAAAATTCTAGTTTTGCAATAAAATAGGTCATGATCAGGCTAAAGAACAAATATGAAGGGGATTGCATGTTTTTGGAAGCATTGGACTCAATTCAGATTAGTTTTAGAACCTACAGAATTTGTTCCGAAATCATCACAGTTTCAAAAATTGCAGAATCTGTTTTGGAACCATCACATTTAGTTACGAAACTCCACCATACTATTTCAAGTTGTCGCATTTTCTGACTTAGCTCTGAAACTCTATATTTAGCTCTGATACTCCTACAGATAAGCTCTGAAACTTTTGTGGCTAGATATGGAACTGATAAGGATCTATTCCAAATGACTGGCGATCTGTCGGATCAATGATCCCATTAAATCAGGTACAAATTTTTGATTTTCCAAACTTGCAGAATCAAGACATTTATCACACAGCTAAACACTCAGCGACATCTTGATTCAACATTTATTCTGGGCACGATTCAGTTCCATCATATCTATGAAACAGTTACAGTTATCAAAGCATCTATATATACAAACCTAGAAATTTAGTAAAAGGGATATAGATATAGAATATAGAAGATAGATAAAATCATTGAAGAATAGAGAGATAAATGATAGATTAGTACATTTGTAATACAGAACATTTTATTAATGAAATAGCCATTTCTGTTTTGAAAGCAAATTAAATTGTTCAAACCCTGTTCTAGGTGGAGCAAGGGCCCACTCCTCCAAAGAACCAGGATCTTCATTTTTGTCGGTATTTATATTTCTATTCGCAAAAGTAAATAGGTAACTCTGTTAAATTTATAAATGCTTCCAACTCCTTAAAGTTAAGATTTGTTGTAAATTTGTTCCTGCAGGCATTTTAGATTAAAATTTCATTTCTGAAGCATGTGTTTGTTTCCAGCAATCTATTTCATTTTTGCAATGTGTGTTTGTTTCTAGCCATCAATTTCATTTCTGCAACGTGTGTTTGTTTCCAACAATCTATTTCATTTTTGTAATGTGTGTTTGTTTTCAGCAATCAATTTTATTTTTGCAGCGTGTATTTATTTCCAACAATCTATTTCATTTCTGCAATGTGTGTTTATTTCTAGTAGATTTGCATAGTTTGATTCCAATAAGGTTTTAACCAAAATTTTTTTAAGACATTAAAAACTTCCCAAAATAAAAAAATACAAATACCTCCATTCAATTACTAAATCGCTACGATTCTTCTTGTTGCATATAGCTTTAGACACAGCCCTGGTTAAATATGACATCAATAGAAGGTTGATTAAATGAAGGGGATGACGACACCCATCAACTGTTTGTCTAGTAAAGTGTGTTGAAAGCGGATTGGCAATGCTCTCCACCTTTGTACATATGCAACAAAAGTTTCACCATCATGATGTTTAGATTTGCATAAGTCAACAACAGTTAATTCATGTTCTATGTTGTATGAGAAATGGTTAACAAACTTTTTCGATAAGTTGTTCCAATCCACCACTGATCTCTTAGATAGTTCAAGTAGCCAATCAAGAGCTTGTCCTGCTAAACTTTGCAGAAACAGCTGTAATAAGTACTCGCTACTATAAGCAACCTCTTGACACAAGACAGAGAATTTTTGTATGTGTTTGCACAGGTCTCCTTTCCCTTTATATTTGTCAAATTTGGGTGGCTCAAAGTGAGGTGGAAAGGAGTTTTGGAGAATAGATAAGTCAAATAGATATGGGCATATCTCATTGAATTTGTACTTTTTGACTTTATTGTTCGTCTCCAATCTTTGAACAATTTCCTTCATAGAATTCTATTCTTGCATGTTTGGTGCACTTGTGGATCAGATAATATATTGTTGGGGTGGAATGTGCCCTTGGTTTTGTTGCTATTGGGGTGGAATGTGCCCTTGGTTTTGTTGATGTTGGGGTGGAATGTGCCCCTAGTTTTGTATGGATCTATAGGGAGCGTATATCTTTCGATCCATGATTTGGTTTTGATTTGTTGCTTGAGTTGAGAACATAGGCCGTTGATTCTTGGATTGTAAAACATTCCTTGAATTTGGTTGTTTTGTATTTTATTGATTTTGGAAATGTCTATGTTTATTTATCAATCTTTGGTTTGTTTGAGGAATTTTTTCAATTCGAACTGAATGTTTGGGTTTCTGAGTTTGTAAAGTAACAAGAGGTTCTTGATGATTGAAGAATGTATGTTCCATGTCAAATGGAACATCTTGTAAGGTCTCTTGTGACTTCAACTGTTCGTTTAGATTACCTTGATCCACTATGGTAATGTTCTCATCCAATATTTGTTGTGTACTATCCACCATATCTTCGTGTTGTTTCGAAGCCTTATTGTGAATTGAAGTGGCAACTAGGGAGTCAATGAAGTCTACGACAAGTTGATCTACATATTGTTGACTTATTATCTTGATCTCAGCTAGAAGATCCGGATTTGTGGGTTTTGACTCTGTTTGTATTTCCTTTCCTTTGTTAGAAGAAGAAGATATGTCTATTTGTGCAAAAGCTTGCTCTTGCCATTGTTGTTCTCCTTCTCTAACCAAGGTATGCAATTGTTCTATAGGAAAGTCAGAAGGTAGTCTAGCACCTGATTCTATCAATCTAAGAAGGGCTTCATCTTGATCTTCTTGGGGTTGATATTCATTGTAATCATTTTCAAATCCTACTGTTGCAGGGATATCATCAAAAACAACAGGGTTATCTTGACAATCATAAAATTGCTCATCCTCATAACTAAGGCCATAAGAGGCCCCACTACGAGTGAACCTTTGAGTCATGTCTAAAAAGCGTTGTTCTGTGCATTTGACTAACTTTGGACCAATGTTCGACCACCAATCAAAGTATGCTTTGGCTCTCTTTTAAACAAATAACCAAGGTACCAATGAGACTATAAGGGACGGTGGTTTGAAACCACGCACAATTTAGAAGATTTGGTTCACAAAATTACTCAACCTTTGGTAAAGTTGAAATCGTATAAATCGGAAGAGAGTAAGGTAACTCAAAGAACCAAGGTGAAAACTAGTACACCAAAGCCTAGATCTTTGTGATACACCCACATTACAAAAGCTAGTTTCAACTTCGACAAGTTGACCCTATAAATTTAGAGGAAAGCTCTCTGGATTACAAAGAAGACAAAATGAACTAAGCAACTCAATATGTAAAAACATACGCGAATCACTAAGTATAAAGCTAGGACCAAATGGGCAGCACAACGTTACCACATGATTCTAGTAGGATAAAATATGTTCTAGGACCCAAAGCGTGAGTGATACGTAAGATGACTTGAGTCCACCAAGATGATAATGTGATTTTGAGTCTTAATAAACAACCTTCAATCCAAATAAAAAATTGAACCCAAGTTAAAACAAGCCTAGTGCACAAATGGTGAACCCACTTTGATGCACCAACCCTTAGAACTCAGAAATGTTCAATTTTGAATGTGGATTTTAAATGAATGATTTAAACAAATTGGGTAAAAGTTCTAGACTCAATTGGGCAACATGACTGCGTCCAAATTGATGTCATGACACAAAGCTTTTGATAACAAATTGAACAAGAAAAAGATGAATTTTCCATTTGGACAACTTGACGCCTCTTTTGCTCAAGAAAATTGAGGACAATGTGTTTTGGTTAAGTTCATTGAGTTAAAAGAAGTTTTAGACACAAATCAAGACCAAGTAAGCTAATGACAAAAAACAAACGTCTTAAGTCTAAATTGACAAGGTATGGCAAATTGGGGTATACTAAACTATCAAGTTTCGAACGTTCTAGGGGAATCAATTGCACAATGACTTTCACGCTAAACAATGCAAAAAAAATATGGATTTTGGGTTCGTATCACTCGGCTCGTTGCATAAAAAGTCTAGTCCTTTATGCAACCACTACATCTTGCTGTTCGCTCAATGTAGTGTGATGTCCAAAGTGCCACTACGTCTTGTGTGCAACTCTAAATAGAGCCTCTCAAGCCAAGTTGCATAAAAAACAAAGAAAACATAAAAATAGAAAGACTTTATGGTTGTTTTCAAGATCACCAAAACTTGAGCGAGTTTTTGGGGAGTGATTTAGATGACATTCTTTCTAAGCCATAGACTAGGCTATTTGCAATAGGAATGTCGCTTTTGATTCCAAGGGTTCCCTATAGGGGACAAATGAAAGAGCATACATACAACATTCATTTTTTTGCCAAACAAAATTAATCTAATCAACTATTGCAAATAAGAATTAACAAGTGTGTTCAATTTTAAACCCAAATAAAATGTTTAGTGGTGTTCATTTGACCCCTTGGTCTTAGTTATAAATTTTGAAAACATTTAATAAAAACATCTAAAAAATCTTTATTAAACACCAAAACAAGGTTCCTAATCCATTTTTAAGCATGCAAAGGTGATTTAAACATGTTTTAAACAAATTTTAAACTTGATCTGGTAGCAAAATTGTTAGCATTTCCCTTAGCTTTGAAGCTTTTTTGAACTTGAAACAAGAAACATTGGAAAAGTAGGTCTCAGGTCTGTGTTTTTGGAAAAAACATAGTGACCGACGTCGATCAATACCACCGACGTCAGTTACAACCAACTGAGGTCTGATCGATGTCGGTTCTACTGACCAATGTCGATTGAGCCATGTAACCAATGTTGGTATTTCTGCCGATGTCGGTTACTGTGTAAAAATCGTGGCAACCAAAAATGACAAAATAAAGTTAGAAAACTAATTTGCATGAGTTTTAAAAGCTTAAATAAATTTTTTTAAGGTTGCAAAAAGATCTCCTTAGGTGTAGGATGCGTCTAGTCCCACCAAGTGTGCCAAGATGTAGAGATGATTACAAAGAAAATTAGTTAAGCATTAGTCCATAAACAATGAAACATGCATAAAGAACTAACTAACCAAGCCTATCTATTCCTATGGAAATTACAATAGATAACAAGAAACAAATGAATGAAAGCAATCACCATATTACATTCATAAATGGATTCACCATACCTATGTGGCTCAAAAACATGTTCTCCCTTGATCAAACATCCTTGTCTTTGTCAACAATGGTGGTAAGCTCCTCCAATGCCTCAAGAACACACCACAAAACCTAGGCTTTTGATGTGGAATCACTAAACTAGCCTATCAATGAAGCTTTGTAGAAACAATTTAGCATTATAACTTTACAATGTTTAAGCTTTGAAGATATTTGGGCATAATAACTTTGCACCAAAATAGCTTAGAAATGATGTTCATAGCCTCTCTATTTATATATTTTGGAGATTGATCAGGGTCAACCTCAATCGTCCATCTCAAGATTGAGCTGTGTGGTTGAGGATAATCATAATATTTAGAATTAAATCCATAATTATCCTCAAGATGACCTTAGAAGAAGGGGCATTGAAGAGGCATGCGAGGCATTAACTAGGCATGGGTGACCCATAATCTTGATATTTTATGCACTTATGGCTTGATGGATGCCACCCCATAGATGATGTAGATAATAAGAATCAATTTTTAAAAAGAAATATTCAACAACTCTCATGGAAAATCCGTTTAAGCTCTTGATTTAGATTAATTAGCCTTAAGCAAGGTTAATCAACATTTGCGTAATTATTTGAAAATTGACCCTCAACTAAAAAAAATGGTTAGAAAGTCATATTACTGGGTCGTAATTTGACTTGGAAAGAATTAGAAGGTGACGCTACATGCGTTGGAATCGTATTCCTATTTAGAATGTTGTCACCAACAAATAACAAAGGTACATGATGTTACTAATGAATTTAGAAGAAAATAGTGATCAAGAGCATTAAATGGTGAAATGGTCATTTTGACTCGAAATGATCTGATCAAAGTTAGCTGGCCCAAATAGGGATATTTTGACTAAAAATGGTATTATAAACGACAAGTTTGAACCATTTATGACGTTTTATGGATTTTGACCTAAAATGTGCATTTGAGTAAAATTGACAATTTTAACACAAATGGTGTTAGGAATTGGATGTCTACAAGAATATTCATCTTTCCAACTCAAGGGCTTGACTCGTTATTAAATATTGAGACTTGATCACTCTCAATTCATAAATGGTTCAAATTATCTAAGAGGTTAAAGAAGGGGGCATAGTTCTCCATCATCTTTTATAGGTTATAGAGAGATATGTTTTCATATCCATACAAGTGTACTCGTTCCTTGATCTCATCTTGAATTTTAAATTTTCAAAGTTTATCTTTTTGAAATTTCAAATATGGACAAATGACTTTGTGTTTTTGCATGGGGTCAAATGTAGATCCCGTATCTAGTCATATATACTTGAAAATGCTAATTATTGACACATCTCAAACCATCCGACTTGTGCCCAAGTACACAAATCTTATTCATCATTCCTCTAAGCCATTTTTATGTGTAGGCTTGAATTTTTTTTGCCATCATTACGAGACAAAACTTTCAAAGTCAAATAATCAAACTACTTTATAATACCATTAGACTATCTCAAGATCAAAACAAATGTCTTTCATTTTTTGGGACAAGTTTGTGCTAGGTAGACAGGTTCACTACTATGGACCTTTTCACATAGAGTAGTCAATGACATCCTATGCCAAATAACAACTAGTTTCTAAAATTTGAATCATACTTTTGGGTCTTATCGCATGTTTCATAAGGTTGGCTAAAGTAAAATATCAAAAGACTTGTTTATAAATACACATCAAAGGTCATTCATTATCTCTACTTGGTTCCTAGCTTAGAATTATCTATTGATCACTTACACACTATTGTGCACTAATAAAATATGCCCTCTTCCTCTCAAATTCAATATCATTCACAATGAGTAGCCATAAGCCAAGTCTAAGGCGTTTTAAATCAAGTCAAGAGATATCATTGTCAAGTATCAAAGCCATATTTATAGTTTCATACATATAGTTAAGAAGCACAATTGCACAATTATTCTATGTCAGAGAATTACGTGGCCCTGATTTCCATTTTTAACGCATTAGATACATGGGCAATAGTCAATCATCAAGAAGGTGATTGGGGTTAACTCAACCCATTACACTCCCATCTCTCTTTTTAAAGTTTCAATATTTCAGGGTGTATTTATGATTTCAAAATATGGAAAACATCAAACTACACATGAAAAAACATAATCGCAACATCTCAGCCTACTCAAAAAACATGCGTAGAAGATGCAACAGTCATATTTCATCACAGTTAACATAGACAAGTCCACAACCATTATACATGAGTTGTTTGCATTGTTATCAAGGGGTGTGTGGTCTTGTCTATGAATATTCTCAAATTTTGTTTCTAATTCTTTTACAGTCACAACTATAATTTTTCTATTTTTCTTTGTTAGTCATTAGTCACAGTTAATTGGGACAAGTTTTTTGTCAATAGACATGATGGGCATGCGCTAACACCTAGGGAGTGTGGACTTGTTCGAAAATAGTTTCAGGGTCTTTTCTTGATTATAAGCATGCACAATTCAATCTCTTACTGATTCATACATCCATATATCTAAAACCATCATCAAAAATGGTGATTTGAGTTTAAGTATATTTCCCCTTAGTGTTTTCCAAAAATAACAATTTTTCATATTTATCAATTTCTAAAATCAAATTTGTTAATTATTGTAAGTCTAAGTATTTTGATATATTTAAATTTCTACACCTATTAGATAAATATTTGCTTTTTAAAATAAAAATTAGGGTAAAACAACTACTAGCGTTAGTATAATTTAATACTAAGTTATATTTCATTTACCCAAATCGTAAAGCTTTGTTCTAAAACTGCAAAGCTTTATTTTGTAAATTATCTTTCCTTTCATAAACAACAAGAATTTCCTTCACAAATTATACTTTCCCTTATGTATTTAATTTTAGTTACCATGGATAAAATATTATTTATATTTATTATTATTGCTTTCAGTTGATTAGTTATTCATTTATGTTTCTAGCCGAGTTCTTTTTTGTTTAGACTTTAGCTCGTGCAAGCCAGAGGGATAATGGATTTAGGCTTATATTTTATCATTTGGGTTGTAAGCCATTTGATTTTCATTCTTTTTTAAAACCTTATTACACATTTAGATTCTTTTAGCTATATTTTGGCACACCTAGTGGGACCCCACATGTTTTACTCTTACCAGACTTTGTGTTTTTCCTAGTTCCAATCCCTTTCAACCTTTTCTCAAAGTTTTCTACATTATTTTCATCAAGTATGAATTTATCTATAAAACCATAGCTTCCTTTGTATCAAATAACATATTTTTTTACTAAACCACGACATGTCCACAAAACCATATTTTCATCTCTTTCTGGGTTTTGTTTGTAATGTTCTAATTCTATTTTGGCCTCTTTAGCTCCTACCTATAGTTTTCTCTATAGTTAACCTCTTAATTTTCCTTACTGCTTGTTCCTTTTTCGTAACATTGATGTCTCAACTCCCTCACTTGGGATGTTATTTTCATTGCATTGAGGGTGACTATAAGCACCCAATTTTTTTGTGGTGATACATTTCATGACAAATCTAATGATGATACAATTATATTTGCCAAAATATGCTCATATTTGGTTCTCTCTCTCTTTTTTTGGTTTTTTTACTCTTTCCTTGGCCTTTGCAATTCTTAGAATTTTATATTTCCAAGTCCGTTTTCTTTAAATTATGAAAATTTGACCTTTATGATTAAATCGCTAAGACAATAACATAATTGTCATGGTAGTTTCAAAAATTGTCGTAGTGATTTGTAACTACTATGGCAGTTCCATTATTGCCATTTGCATAAGGTGGTGGTTATGTCACATGTGCAATGTTTATAGAATTTATTATCCGAGAATTTAGTTTTCACATGTTTTTATTGTTTTCATTTGTGTTTTATATTGTTTCTTCTTGATTTTATTTCCTTGACTACCTAGTTCACTCCATCTTTTTTTTGTCAATATGCTTGACCTTCAAGTTAACTTGAGCAAACTCCAAGTCAATTTTCAGTTAGCTTCTATTCACAACTCCTCCTTCCACATTACAAATATTTCAATTTTACAAGAATTTCATATTTGAATTTTTTACATGTGATTGTGTTTTTGAAGATAATTTTCTTTAACCATCTTTCGGTCATTTTGCATGAGTTTTGGAGAATGAAATTCATTGAGCTTCCAACCTATTCTTTGCCTATTCATGAATCAATCCAACTATAGTAAACTATATTATTCCTTAGATTTGTGTTCATTTTCTTACATTACTTTGCCATCCTCTTGTTAGATAGTTTTGAAGGTATTTATTTGAGCAAAGTAGATAGCTGCTTGAATAGTAGAGACTCACACCAACTATTTCTTCACCTTTAGTTTATCTTAACATTGATCAGGTTGGAGGATTTACATTGGTTATATTTTATTTATTTTGTTTACTATATTAGTTGGTTAGATTCAGATTATATTTATCATTTTAAAATATTCATAAAACTCCAGGACAAGAAAAAAATAATCTTTTCTCTCATTCTATTATATTGAAAAGAATAATTTTATTTTCCTTAGTGGCACTTGCATATAAATTTTTCAAAGAATGGTAGTACTTACATTAGATCTAAGTTAAAAGTAGTTGAAGCAAAACATTATCTACAACCAAGCATAATCATTTCATATTCAATTTTCACCTACAAGCAAACACCAACCAATACACACACACACACACACGCACACACAAAGTTAGAAAACTAGACAAAGAGAAGCTTACATTTTAGAGATGATTTTATTCATTTGCATGATGAAAGAACACTATTCAAATTAGAAAATCATAACTTTAAATTTGAATTCTTTCAATCATAAAACATCTAGTTCCACGTTCAATAGTCCAAAAGTTTTAAAACTTGCCTTTTAGCTTGCATATGTGAATAATTATATGAATACATAGAAGTTGTGCTTGGCAAACCCAATCTAGGTTTTATATTGCGTTCCTCATTAACATGTTTGAAATTTTAATCATATAGTAGCATTCACTTATTTGTATTCAAAAATACAAAAACAAATTTAATTCATTTATCACATATAGGTGAAACTTTGCATCTTTGAAACTAGGAAAAGATAAAATCAACATTCACTTCTTTTGTTTGAAATTTTAGTTTTGGAATCTCATTTGTTGAGAACCTCAAAAGGCATAAAAAGATTTAAGAAATGTTTTTTTATTTCATTTTTAGTTCATCATTTATTCCCTTCCAATTGCTTTCATTTTAGGAAGTAGTGTTGGTAGTAGACATTGAAGTAGGCTCCATAATTCAACACACTTCCTACGAATTTGTATTGAGACAAGACAACTATTTGAGTTCCAAAAAGTGTTGGTAGTAGACGTTGAAGTGTAAAATCATAGAGTATGTATAAGTGATAAGTGTGCAATGTATTTTATTTTGTGTAATCTATAACATTTTATATGTACATCAACATATGATTGAATATCAAAAGTTTGTAAGAAGATGAAATAACTCCTTCGAGATAAAATCAAAAGGTTAGCAATGCGAAGCGACAAAGCCTTATTGAAGCTCTATAAATATTGTACATTTGTAAATGAAAAGAGTTTTAATTTATGAGATACTAATATAGAGATCCATTGATGGTTCATTGAAAGTTTCTATGTTATTCTGTGTGCATTTATTTTCATGTTCTATTTAACTACGCGTATTCAATGTTACAATGCATGAACTATATTGATAAATTGGTTCGAAATGAATATATCCTACTATGAATGAACTTAATGATTTGACTTGCCATATCCCCATTGGAGTTTCTAAATTTGTAATTGAAGTCGCAAAAACAAACCTTAGCATGTTCTGATGGGGCTTTCTAGGAGCCTATGCTAACATGGCTCTTGGGACTCCATCTTCTCCTGGTTTGCCACTTTAAATGAGTAATGTGATGTGTATGAGATTTTTTTAAATTAGCATGAACATCTCTTACCACCCGTAGTTAAGAACTCCATCCTTATACTGCAACCTGATAAAATTGTTCTTCCATCTTTGCCAACCCAAATCTCTCAATCACACTAGCCTGTCCAACCTAACCACTAGACCATCCACCCTATTATCCATTCATTAGTTATCTTAGCCAAAAATATGCCGAGTGCACATAGATTAGCATGTCACTTTCTGAGTGTACATTGACCCCGCTCCATCTTTATACTACAACCCAATAAAATTGTTCTTCCATCTTTACCAATCCAAATCCTGCAATCACACTAGCCTATCCATCATAACCACTAGACCATCCACCCTATTATCCACTCATTAGTTGTCGTAGCCAAAAATATGTTGAGTGCACATAGATTAGCATGTCACTTTATGAGTGTACAGTGATCCCATAAGATGAATTGAGAATAGGAAACAACCATTGTTGAACAATATATGATCACTAGAGAGCATGAAGTAAATGCCATTGAACAATTAAACAACCCTCTTACATTTGTTACAAAGAAATAGTGGAATTTTTACAACCAATGGGGAGCTCATTCCTATTTTCAACCATTTGAACATGCCATCTAAGCTTATGTTTTAGGAAATCGAGTCCACTTTTCCTTCCCTTATTCATTTAGAGGGTGACCACCTTTTAGAGTATACTCTGGAGGAGGAATTTGAATTCATAGAGGATTTCTGTAGATTCCTCTAGGCTATTAGTGTTTGTGTTGAACATTAATATTCTCATAGACACTGTAGGAGTTCTATCTTCAGTGATAAATCAAACACTTTCTCATGTTCAACTACATCTAACCATTCTTATAAAATAACTTCCCATTCCTAAAAGATGAATCTACATTAGGAACCTAATTAGAGTGCTATAATGTAGACAAGGATCATGGATCCTATAACACAACCTTATCCCACCCACTTACTCCTTATGAGGTATTGGGTAGTCATATTGATTTTAAAAATCACTTAAGGCATAAGGATCCTTGGGATACCTTTCATATTTATTAATTTTTGTGCCATAATCCTTCTCTTAGACACATTTGTTGGATCACAATTTCAAGTATCCTATTTAGAATGAAGCCATTTGTCGCTACGATTTAGACCATGCTTGACAAAAATATATCTTTTATTGGCTTCTGTATAGGAACCCACCTTCAATTTTTCCTCGATCCCTACTAACATAAGTCAAATATATATCGCTATGACTCTAATGCGGGTGATTGTTTGTTTCTAGCCATCACCCATTATTATAAAGACTTTGTAGGAATCCTTGGACCCTAGATGCACTCAAATTTTACACTGCGACATTCGCAATACAAATCCAATGATGATGCAATTATCACTTATTTTGTGTTCCATAAGAATCTCTCTAACTCCTTACTCCCCTTTTACTTCCCTAGTCCTCCCTTAACCCCTTTTGGTGCCCTTTTGTTTAATTTCTACAACGTCTATCAACTTGTTTTAAAAACTTCCTCTGCAGGACAAAACTGCCACTCTAAGTGAAAAAAATTGTTGCTCTCCTTTACGAAACCACTCCTCAAATTACATAATTGTCGTGGCGGTTTCTTAATAGATGTGATAGTTCCATCTTAACACGGTGGCTTTGTATTAAAACAAGGACATTTGTAAATATAAGCAGTGGTTATGTCACCAAAAGCGGTCGTTTCGCATCACCCCTTGCATAAAGTGGTGGTTCTATCCCCTTGTATTTGTCTTCCAAAATTAGCTCTTGAAAATCATTCCTTGATACATTTTGCATGATTTTTGTCACGTTTCTTCTTTACTCCATCCTAAGTTCACCTCCAATTAAGCCCATCTCACTCCCATTTCTATTTTCAATCATTTTGAGTCCCTCTCAAGTTCAACTCTTTCATGCAAGTTCCCAACTCTTTCTACAAAAATGTCATTTTTGACCTGATTTCAGATCTAAAAATTGCCATTAAAAGTTGTTATTTTGAATTTTTACAGCCACAGTCTTATTAAAATAACCTGAAGGTTCAACTTCTATAGTTTTCATGTTGACTACATTGCCATAGGTGAAGAAGTGTTATTAATCTAGCAACTCAGTTTTTACAAATTAGAGCATTGGCTAGCCTTAGTTCAACTGCTCTCCATTTGTGGTCATGTCTCTTCTCTTTCACCATTTGTTTCAGGGCTTGGTCATCTTCTAGTTAGAGATTTCCCATAATTCACACAAAGATAAAAATGAGCTAGCATACCGAAGATTCTTTCATCAACATACTACATGCATTTCAACTAATTTATGCCTTGGTGAGATTAAAGTCTCTTTTGATTTCAGTATTGTTTGTTTATTAAATTAGACCAATGGAGTAAATGTTTCATTAGATTAATCTCATCACTTAGAAAAAAAAACAAATTTGATAGGGAGATAATTTTCATAATTTTCATTGCCTTTGTTGCCAAAAAAAAGTAGTTGGTTTTGATTATGCTTACATTCTAATAGATTTATTTTATCTCCATTAGCAAACCAAATCATAAACAGTTCATATGAAAAACTTATTGAATTTTCAAAACATATCCGACCAACATAACATTTCATTTTCAAAGTCATTTTTTTTCTTGCATTCATAACAACCAACTAGTCAACCACAAGACCTTATACAATCCTAGGTGCACAAGCAAAGCAAGTACATTTTTTATTTTGTTTGTTTTGAATGAATTAAAAGAGTTGTTGTTCCCTCTTGAAAACAAACAATTAGAATTAATATTTCTTGTTTTCCTTTTAGCATATCATTAAAAAATCTCATTTACAACAAACTAGGAAAGTTGAAACACTGGTTTATCTTGTTTGTAGACAAAGAAAGTTAATGAAAAAATGTTGTAATATTGTTGTTTTAGATTAGATATCATTTTGCATTGCTTGCACATTTAGAAGACATAATTTTCATATTTAATCCATCCCACATAAATGAAACAAAAATTATAAAAACATCACTACTTAGGTTGCACCTAGACAAAGTTAGGAAAAATCAATAGCGTACATAATAGTGTAGATTTCTTTCTCTCTCTTTTGCATGCATTGTGAATTATTAGAAAAATATAAAAATAAGTTTTACTTTCATTTACTTTCAATTTTTTATTTCTTTTATTTTAACATTATAATTTCTGCAAGCAAGCATTTTACCTCCATAAACTCAGAAAACTCAAAAAACAAGGTAAAAACAACGAAAACTCAAAACAATAGTGTCAAGAAGCCTTGCTAACACACACAAACACCTATATTTCATTCGAAGTCATGCCAACATGTACAAGCATCCACACTTCATCCAAGCCTTGCTATTCATGTAAGCACCCCACATAAAGCCTTACTTCAGCATCACAAGCAACATACACAATAAGCCATTGTCTAATAAGCTCATATGGTTCTAACTTGTCTTTTGCCTAACCTCATTTGGATTACCCTTCCAGAGACACCAGGTCTTAGTCACCAAGGTTTATTCCCTATATTTAAAGTACTAGATCTAAATACATATATTCAAACTGACATTAATATTGAGCTAAGACGTGAGGTTTTTCATTCCACCTTGATTCTTTATATTATTGTTGACTCCTTGACTGCTTTGGATGAACAAAAACATATCCAAAATCCATGTGCAATTACCCACCCTCAACATAGAATTTACCCAATCAACATCACTCATCCTTTGTCCCATTTCCATTCCCCTCCTCCTCAGGTCTAACCTCATCTTATATTATTCATATCTGTGGTTGACATTGACCAGGGATAGCCAACTCGATAGAGTAGATTTTTTCCCATGAGTCATTCAGATCGATCTACCCTATTTTCCTAGTCCTAACATTGACTAGGAGCTTCGCCTTCTTGTGATCTCATAAAACGAGGGACTTTGAAGCTCTATTTTTGTACACCTCAATGCTCTTAATGATCAACATGATGCTGATGTGGTCTTTTGGTTTTGTCACGAGAACCCATTGCCACCACCCATTCCAAAATCCATCCCACTTAACAATCAACTTATCCATAGCCCATCCATTATGTCGATTGCCTTCACCTGACCTCAAGGAGTCGAGTGCATAGTTTAGCATGTGTTATTCATATGTACACAAATTATTAAAATCGATGTGAAGGACTTTGTCCTTTGCATACTCCTTTCTTCCTCTTCTCTCCTCTAACTTCTCCATCTTCCCTCCTTTGATTTATTATATGGGTATTCATACACCCCTAGAATATGTCTAGACATGACATAGGTGGATTTCTTGGCCTAGAGGGCTATATGAGAACCAAGTTTAATTCTAATGAGCCTTTGTTGATGATTTAGAACAACTCGACATTTGACACCAATATAGATTACCAATTCTATGACTACTCTCATCCTAATACCCAAACCAAGAGTGGGATCCCCATTTAGAAACTACGAGACGTATATGGGATTGCAAATAACCACCCCAACTCCAATGCGCTGACCCTTATTAGTGGAGGCGTGGTCACCCCCCACATGGCCAATAGGCCATCCATTAGCCTTACTAACCATATCACTTCTATCGTATATGTCAAAGGTGATCTCCAAAATCAAGTGATTTCTCTCACTATACAAGGTAGTTCGTGTAAGGCTAATATAAATAATAGTGTCATCTTAGGACAACCTATTACACGGTTTGTATTTGAATCCAATTATCCAAGGAAATTAGGACTGGTTGAGACTTTGATTCCATTAGCGTTCTTTGAATATTCTCAGTATAGGTTCTTCGTTACGTTTTCTAAACCAAGCATGGGTGGACTCAACATATTCAAAGAAAGCTAATGGAATCAAAGTCTCAAAGGCAATTTTTAATGAGGACTTTGTGGAGAGAGCTACAAAGATTGTCAAAGTAACTTCAAATTTCAATTTCAATTACAAATCGATTCCTTTATTTTCAAAATTTTAAAGTATTTAATTTAATTGTAAGTTTTTAACTTTAATTTTTGTGTAACTTTATAGGTGTCAAAGCCTTTGGTGAGGGTTTTGCGCTTGGTGGATGGAAAACAAAACTCAATGCCTTACATTTATGATGCCATGGATAGAGCCAAAAAAGCCATCCAAAACCATTATAGGGGGGATAGTGTTAGATTTGATCCCATTTAGGAGTTGATTGATTGGAGGTGGAACAATTAACTCCATCAACAATTAACTCCATCAACCCATCCATGCAATGTGATACTATCTTAACTCTAAGTTTTTCTACTCCGATGGCTTCACAAATGCTAATAGGAAAGTTATGGAGGGCCTCTCAACATCCATTGAGAGTATGACCCCTGATATTGAGATGGGAGACCTCATTATTTCAGAGTTGCATAACTACAAGCAAGCTAGGGGGAGGCTCTTTTCTTTGGCACTAGTTATCCAAGGGAGAACCACGTAATCACTAGTTATCTAGACTAGTTGAGACTTTGATTCCATCAGCTTTCTTTGAATATGTTGAGTCCACCCATACTTGGCACACAAACATCTGTTTCAAAGCTATCAACAAACTGCAAATACTTTATAACATAAGAAAGTTAGTTGCAAACCTTGTGACCCCTCGTCACATAAGCTCTTTCCTCTTGGTGTGTTCTCTTATCAAGTTGAGAACCCAAGGGTGATTATAAATATATTTTGTGATGCCATTAGCCTCTTCTACAACCGGTCTCACCCAATCAATTTTGCCTATGTCCTCCAAGAGAAAGTCAAGGCAATGGACCGTGCAAGGTGTCCAAAAGAGTGATGGATGTTTGTCCTTGAGAAGTCTCAGCTGCCACATATGTTGTTACATTGTTAGTGATAACTTAGACAACATTCTTGATGCCCACCTCTAAAACAAACTCCTCGAGCATCAAGCTCAAACTGTCTACATTTTTAATCTTACTAGATGCATCAATGGATTTCAAGAAAATAGTCCACCATTTGAAGCCACCAAAAAACTAATGAGTGTGGTTCTTTCCGTCAGTTCATCCATTGAAAAGAATAGTGCATCCAAACTTTCGCTACAAACTCTTTTGATCTTCCACAATTACTTTCGCATCTTAAACTGCATTCTTGAGCAATCTCCCACTCAAGTCTTTTGAAAAAGGTGCCTTGTAACCTTTTCCAGCAACTGCCAATGTTGTCACCAAATATTCTCAGTACTGGTTCTTCGTTCTATTTTCTAAACTAGTAATAGTCTGATTTATCACTTAGGTCAGCAACTGTCAATGTTGTCATACACTTACACTTGGAAAGAGAGGGATTCGATCCCCTGGTAAACACATGCCTACATAGCATTGCTTGATGCCAAGTGTGAAGGGTGACTGAAAGAGGAGTGATTATGACTGTAGGTAGTGATAACTCATGTCCAGAACAATCCTGATGATTGAGGACACCTCCAATGCATGTTGGATCATGTTTATAACCCCTCCCTCTCATTGGAATCATCTCACTTGTCCCTAGTCTGCTGAGGAATGTTCAAAGAAGGCCAAATGATGAAGACAATTTTTAAGCAAGCAAATGAAGATTTCTACACCACATTTCAGGTATTTCATGCCTTTGAGGGACATTTGTCCAATGAGACCTTGCATGGTCTATTCCATACTCCCTTCTCATGCATATGTAACTCCTCTTAGCTTGACAAATGGTCTAGTGACTCTTGGACTTCATCTTTTTCTCTCCTCTCTCAAATTCTATAATAACCATTTTGGCTCTTGTAGGCTAATTCCAGTCCATGTATGGCAAAGCCCTACTCGATTGATGTTATACTTTGCCTTTGAACAATAAGTGCAATCTAGGTTTGAGTTCATGAACATTTTGTTTAAGTGTGCAAAGTGATGTATGGTGATGCCAGGTGATAATCTTTTATATGTGCTTCTCCTTATCCTCTCATGTTTATGCAAGAGTTCTTATTCTAATAGATCATATAGAGTGTAACTAGTGTTTTAAGATCCTTTCAAGTGTACAATTATTTTTAGAGTGTGCAATTTATCCTCTGGTTCAATTATCTTGTGTTGTCTCATGTGTATCACCTCTATATTGAAGCACTTATGTTAGAACTTCTTAGGACTTTGAAGCTAGTTTGTAGGTCTTGTCTCTTTGTGAAAGAAATATAATGGTCTTATGGAAATATTTTTAGTGTATCACCCCTTTAGAGTAATTTTATTTCATGCAAACTTCTATACCCTTTCCCATAAGCAATTAGTTAAGTAGGGAATAAACACTTCAAGACATATTTAAGGAGTTAGCCCTTAAACTTAGAAGTTTATTTCTACTATAGGTAAACCCACATACCTAGAAGTATTTTCATGTTTCCTAAATTTAAAGGAGGCTTGAACACTCTCCTCTAGGGTACAAAATTTGGTGATAATAGTACTTAAAAAAAAATTATCTTGTTCTCAATTTACAAATGATAATTTCATTGTAACATTACTTAAAGATGATCTATTAGAAATCAATCTGGTTCTTTGATTATTGAAGGTATTCAAAAGAATGGTTTATATATGTTTTTCTTTCTTATATATGTTTACTTTCATCGCATAATAAAAATAAATCTCAATATGGAATGAAAGATTATGACATGTTAATTTTATAAATTTATATGATATGTCTAAAAATAATCTTATTGTTGGAATTCTTTTTATCCTCTCTTATCATGAAATTTGTAAGAGTTATTTACGTGGTCAACATCATACTAGCATATTTCACAAAAATTATGATGCAAATTCTTTACATCCTTTAAAATTGATTCATAGTGATGTTGTAGTACCTCTTGAAGTTGTATCTCTTAATGATTCTTTATATTCTGTTACTTTTATTGATGATTATACTAGAATGATATGATCTTTTTTTACTAATTTTTTTGACGTGTTATCTAAATTCAAAGAATTTAGAGCTAGTTTAAAAAATGCACTTGATTTTTCTATTAAGAGATTAAAAATTAATAATAATGGTGAATAAGTTAGTAAAAAATTTGATTCTTTTTCAGTAATTTTGGTATTCAAAGAGAACTAACATCTCCCTATTCTCCTCAGTAAAATGATATTGCTAAAAGGAAAAAACACATCTTTATATAAATGATTAGAATAATATTATAATTTGTAAATATTTTTACATTTTTATGTGTCAAAACTATGAATATTGTTGTGTGTATTCTAAATAGTCCCTATCAAAGCTTTGCATCTTTCTACCCCTTTAAAAATATAGACTAAAAAAAATCATAATGTGGCTCATCTCAAGATTTTTGGTAGTCTTGCTTCTACATTTATTTTTAAAATTAAAAGAACGAAGTTCGATTTCACTTCTTATCCTTGTATTTTTGTAAGTTATGGAGGTAAGACAAAAGGTTTAAAAATGTATGATCCTTCTAAACATTAGATCATTGAGAATATGAATGTTTTTATTTTTAATTTTTTTGTGAGCCTTCTACATATCTTTTTTCAGTGTTTTTTTATTGCTGAAACTGACTCTCATGTTTTTTTTTGTGATGAAATAGATGCCATTGAAGAAGTTGATCAAGTTTTGGATAACTGAGAGTTTGAAGAACCTTCTGAGTTTCATGTTCAATTTAAAAGACCTAAATAGGAAAAATCTTTAATTCAATCTTCTAACATTGATAACTTGACTAAATTAACTAGAAGTCAACATTCTTATTATGTATTAATAATTATATATGAATGTGAACTTTAATCATTTGAGAAAGACACTCAAAATGATAGATAAAATATTGCTATGCAAGCTGAATATAATACTTTAATTAAAGATCAAATTTAAGAACTTATCATTCTTTCGCCTAAAAGACATTGTCAGTTGTACGTGAATTTATAAGATCAAATATAATTCAATTGATAAAATTGATAAATTTAAATCTAGATTAATTGTTCATGAAGTTACTTAAAAACCTACGATTGACTATGTTGAATTTTTTGCTTTTGTAACAAAAATGAGTATTATTAGACTTGTTATTGCTCTTACAACACAAAATAATTGAGTTATCTAACAAATGAATGTCAATAATGTATCTATAAATGATGATTTAAAATAATAAATTTACATGGATCAGTCTAAAGATTTTAATGATCTTAATAGAGAACATTTTATATATAGTTAAATAAATCTTTGTATGGTTTAAAATAAACTCCTTGAACTTAGTATTCTAATTTTTTTCAATGAATTAAGTGTTTATAACTATTATTCATATAATGACCTATTTGTTAAAATTAAAAAGTCATTTGATTTTAATTGTATTATATGTTGATTTATTTATTACTAATGATCTAACTAGTTTAATTCATAAATATAATGATAAACTAAGTAAAATATTTGAAATGATTGATTTAAGCATTTTACAACATTTTTTAAGAATGATTATTTTTAAGGGTAAACATTCTATTATTATATCACAATCTCAATATGCTCAACTTTTTTGTTAAGTTTAACATGTTTAATTGTAAATCTTCTACTCCTATTGAAGTTGGTGTTAAACTTAATCTAAAACTTATATGTGAAAAAATTAACCATATTTTATATAGACAATTTATTAGTAATTTGATCTATCTAACCATTACTAGCTTATATATTTCATATATTGTTAGTGTTACTTCTAGATTTATGTAAGATCTTTATTTAAATCATGGAAAATTAGTAAAGAGAATACTTTAAGTATATCAAAAGAATTGTAAATTATAGTTTATTTTATTTATCGATTGATAATATTAATTTATATGGTTATTGTGATGTTGACTATGTTGGTGATATTTTAGATTATAGATCTATTTCGAGATATATGTTTAAGTTTGGTGCATGTGTTATCATTTAGAGTAACAAGAAGTAACCTTTGTCTCTCTATTTTTTACAAAAGTGCTATGAAAGTTGTTAAAAAAGTCATGTGGCTACGAACGTTGTTGGAAGAACTTTATTTGGATGTTTCTCAGAGCATCGTCTTTCATTATGATAACTAAAATTGTATAGCTCATGTAAAAGATCTAGTGCAACACCAAAAAACTAAACACATTGAAGTTCATGTGCACTATCTGAGAGAAAGTCTTCAATCATGATATTAATTTCTAATTTTATTCTGCAGATGAATAATTAACATATATCTTCATAAAACCACTTATTGCTACCAAGTTTTATCATTTTTGTGTAATGTTGAGTCTATCAAAATTGCCATTAAAAATGAGTGTGCAAGACATTATCACTTTTTAACAGCGATATGTTACTTTTTGTTATTGTAAAGCATTGTAAGCTTCATGTAGAGGTTATGTGATTTAAGTAAACTTCGTGTGAAAGTTTTACTTTTATACCCAATACATTAAACACATAATTTGTAATGGAGGTGCTTATGTTATAAAACGTTCCACATACGTTTAGTGCTTATTCATGATAAACAATGAGATGTAATTTCATAATCATGCTAGTCTAAACTTATATTCAAGTAGTTTATGGATTATAATTTTTTTTGTTTCAAAATATGACTTTTGCATGAATGTTTTTAAATCTTTTAATTTTTTGTATAGTATAATTTTTTTAATGGTAACTATGGTTTTTATCTTCACTTAGTATTAACGGGGAGTGTTAGAACATTTAATGCCTAAGTGGTGATTATTTAACCCTTATATTAGTAATTTATTAAATAATAATAATATATTATTTATTAAATCGAAGTGGAAACCTTGTGTAAATAATAATATTATATTTATTTAATAAATTATTGAAACTTTATTAATTGCTTTTTGGGGATGGTTGGACCCGTTATTCACAATGGTCACCTCCATTTAAATTTCACTATAAAAAGGGTTTACCCTTATTGATTATTTATTCAAATTCACTCAAGGTTTTGTAAATGTTATTTTGGAAGGGAGGAAGTAAGAAGAGAAGTTACGTGTTGAGATGATTTGATTTCTCATTAATGAATATCACATTGGTAGGTTTTTTACCTCTTTAAATTTTTTTCATGGTGATTCCTATGTAGTCTCAATTGACGTGTGATTCGCTTATTTTATTCTATATCTAGATTTGTATATTACATTATATGAATCTTATGAATTTCTTCATGTTATCACATCCAAACACATTATTCTAGATACAGTCCTTTATCATAAGATCTTTGATGGCATGCTACTCTAATGTGTTGACCAAGAGGAGTCAGAGACAATCCTTTTTCATTATCACAATAGTGTTTGTGGTGGACACCTTAACAACCATGTGACTGCTCAAAAAATCCACATGATGGGATACTTCTGGCCCACTATAGACCATGTTGTCTAATATGTATGTAAATGCAAGAAATGACAACATTTTTCACACAAGATACATATTACTATTAAGGAATTGCAACCTATTATCACTATATGGGCCTTTCCCACCTAGAATTTTGATTTAGTAGGTAAGCTCTCCCCTACTTCTTCAGATGATCATCACTTCATTATCACGATAATTAAATATTTCACCAAGTGGAAAGAAAAAATGCCATTAACAACTATCATGAGATCAATTATCACAAAGTTTATCCTAAATTAAATTATCTACCTATTGAAAATATTATCATTGATGTCAAAGGTCTAGCATTATTGGTGACCAAGGCCCCATAGTATTTATTATCTAAAAGTGTTTTTAATGTTCATATTTTGACTAAATATGTTGATATTTATTTAATATTAATGAATATATTTTTGTTTTCATAAAATTAAAAAAGGGCCCATGAGGAAGTCAAAGAGTCATAAGAAAAAGACCAAAAAAAGAAATGATGCATTTTCTCATGAAAGGTCATCTTGAGGAATTAGAAAGGTCACCAAGTGAAAATAAAAGAAGGGTGCATTTTTTCATGAAGAGTCACTTCAAGGAATTCAAAAGGTTATCAAGATAAATATAAAATGGGAAATGACACATTTGTTAATGAAGGGTCACCATGTAACTTTTCAAATTAAAGGTTTTAAAGTGTCATGCAAGTTTGACACCATTTTTCATGAGGAGTGAAGGGTCACAAAAGGTGAATGTCAAAGGTCATTTGAAACGCTATAAATAAAGGCTTGAGAAGTCATTTGTAATATGCAAGAGAGTGCATAATTTGTAGTTATTTTATATAAAAAAAGATGAGAGAATAAAAAAAATTATACAGTTCTATCATTTGTTGAGAAAACAACATTGAAAGATGTGTTTTATACGTAAGAGGAGTTGGTGCCCCTGTGAAGTGGTGCTCACAAATCTTTGTAAGGGGTTGGTGCTCCTACAAGTTGATGTCTGCAAATTTTGTAATTTACGTTGGTGCTCATTCTTATACTTGAGATTGTTCTTCATAGTTTTTCGTACATTGAGTTTCCATAAAAATTTGGGGTCTCTCTCTCTCTTATGTGGTGCATGTTATTGTTTCAGTTTTATTTCATATCTTGAATAAATGGTTAAGTGGAGTTCGATTAAGTAAGAGTTTTATAAGATATATGATATATTGATTTACCCCCTCTCTTAGTATATCATGTGCTTAACAATTGATATCAGAGCAAGTTTTTTTGAAAAGAGTTTAATAGTTTGAAGGTAGATTGAAGAAAATACGATGGTTGGTTACATGAAGTTTTTTATATAAATAAGACACATTTGTTTGATAGAATAAATTGTGCCTTTTAGAACATAAAGATGGGGACTTACCTGATGTCATTTGGATTCGATATTTGACAAGTAGTAGTGGAGGAATATGAAGAGCCACAAACACTTGTAACTACTCTAACAAAATAAAATAAAATAAAAATAATGCTAAAGATTTAGGTACTATTTTATGTGATTTATGTGAATCAAAATTTATTAAAATTATGAAATGCAAATCTGCTTATGACACTTGGGTAAAGCTTGAAAATATTTACAAATGTGATGGAAATGTTCAACAAGCTAAGCTCTAGAGTTTCAAAAGACTGTTTGAGAGTTTGAAGATGGAAGAAGAAAAAACATAACAAGTTATCTTTTATGGGTTGATCAAATAGTTAATCAGATTCAAGGACTTGGAGAAAAGTTAAAAGAATCAGTGGTGGTACAAAAGGTTTTGAGATCTCTATCAATGAGATATGATGCAAATGTTTCAGCAATCGAGGAGATGAAGATTTTAGCCAAGCTAAAAATGGATGAACTACATGGTATTCTTACAACATATGAGATATGGAATGAATAAGAGAAACCTTCAAAGATGAAAATTGTTTTCAAGACATCAAAAAAAGATAAGATTAAAATTCAAGAATCAAGTGACAGCTCTAGAGATGAGGAAGATGACAATGAAGATCTATTCATCTGTAAGCCAAAAAAAAGTACATGTAAATATCAAGAAAAATTACCATTTAAATGTGGTAAGATTAGACATTTTGAAGTTATGTGCCTAGATAAAAATAATGGTGATAATGAAAAAGAAAAGTCTACATACAAGAACTTCTAAAGCAAATTCAAGAATGGATTTGAGAATAAGAGTTTATATCCTAAAGATCTTAGCTCAATCAAAGATAATGAAGTTAGTGACTTAGATGAAGAAGAGATTCTATTCTTAACCATACATGAAGATGCCTCCATAAGTAAAAATACAGATGATCAAGAAGAAGAACGTGATGAAGCTGAGGTGAATTTGGTAGGAGAACTCATTTGTGCCTTAGAAGAATTACAAGCTCTTGAGAAGAAGAATCAAATATTGAAGCTCTAAATCAAGAAAAATGAAAAGAAATTAAAAGAAAGAATTGAAGATCTACAAGCACACATTGAAGAAGCTAAAAATACTGAAAAAGATCTAACAATTCAATTGCAAAAAGTAAGTGAAGAATGTGAAAGGTATGTTGTTGAAATTATCTCTTTAAAAAAAGATCTTGAGAAAACAAATAAAACAGTCAATGACAAAGTAATCAATGATTCAAAATTTGAGAATAACACTAATATTTTGAATACGATATTAGAAAATCAAAAATCAATATTAGATAAGATAGGTATCGGATTTTAAAAAAAGCTATGCTGAAACTTTTATAAAAGAAGAAACAAAAAGGGAAGAAGTTAAGAATGTAGAGGACAACTTAAACAAAGAAGGCTGGAAGGAATAGAGCTATAAAAGATAATCAAGTCACAGATACACAAATCAGAATATATTCTATTTTCATAGTTATTATTTTTATTGTAATGTTTATAATCATAAGAAAATAGAATGTTGAAAAAGAGAATAATTTCAAAAATAAGGAGAAAAAACTCATACAGAGTCAAACAGAAGCCACAACT
Source organism: Torreya grandis (assembly GCA_037957365.1). NCBI lineage: Eukaryota > Viridiplantae > Streptophyta > Pinopsida > Cupressales > Taxaceae > Torreya > Torreya grandis. The sequence continues at coordinate 2,535,133 of JARHVA010001305.1, read as the reverse complement.
CTTTTACTTCTTTGTCAGGCTTTGATGAAGAAGCCATAATATATTACAAGTACAATAATTTCAGATACATAGCCTGATATTGTAGAAGCACGTTCGAGTCAGTCAAGAAAGACCAAAGTTTCAAGGCTCCATTCATCAAGAAGAAAGTTCAAATTGGTTCATGATAGAAGAAACAACCTAAAAAGTCTATGTTAGTCTAGACAACTTTTCAAGCAAAAAATAAAGAAAATCCATGGTTCATTCACAACGGATGTTAGACGCACATGCCAAGAGATAAGAGCAAGTTCATAGCTTTAAAGAAGATCAATGGTGGCACAGTGAAATTTAGAGACAATATCACTACCAAAATAGTCAAAAAAAATATATTAAATTTGGATAATGGTAGAACTAAGACTAAAAATATTTTATATGTAGGTCATAAGCATAATCTATTGAGTGTAAGTTAAATGTGTGATTATGGACACACGAAAATTTTATACATAAAGTTATGAAATTAAGAGAAAAGATTCAGATGTGTTGATTGCAGATACTCAAAGGATAGACAACAGTTTGTATATGTTATCAGATATCAAAGGTCAAAAATATTGTTTGAGTCAGGTTGAAGATATTTGGCTATGGCACAAGAGAATGTGACATAAATTTTGACAATCTTATCAACATCAGCAAGAAGCAAGTAGTTAGAGATATTTCAAAGATTACAAAGCTCTCCAAAACGCTTTATGAACCATATCAACATGGGAAGTAGGTTAGAAGACGGTTCAAAACAAAAGAATACTCGACCACTCAGATGTTAGAGCTTGTTCACACTGATTTATATAGACTTATGAGAACTCAAAGTACTTAAGGTGAGAAATATTTGATATTGCTTATTGATAATTTTATATGTATGACTTGGGTGATATTTTTAAGGAAATAATTAAAAGCTTTCAATGACTTCAAAGCATTTAAGGCTTTTGCTGAGAATGAAACTGATTTGATGATTAAGTGCCTGAGATTAGATCGAGGAGAAAAATTCATGCAAATGAGTTTATTAAGTATTGTGAAGACCATGGGATAAAGAGACATTATTCAGCAACTAAAACTCTACAACAAAATGAATTAGTTGAGCAAAAAAATAGAATAGTTTAGGGGATGGTAAGGACAATGCTAAATGAATATAAGATACCAGATAAATATTAGAGAGAGGTAGTAGGTACAACAATGAATATTTAAAATAGAATTTTGTTGAGAGTCAACAGTGATAAAACTCCTTATGAGCTATGAAAAGGCAAACCAATTACAATTAATTATTTTAGAGTTTTTAGCAGTAGATGCTTCATAAAGAGAACTAATAAAAAAATGGGTAAGTTTGAATTTAAAACATATGAAGATATATTTTTAGATATTCTAGCAAAAGTAAAGCTTATAAATGTTATAACAAAAAAACTAAGAAGATTATTGAAAGTGCAAGTGTCATGATAGATGATGTAACACAAAGAGTCAGTGATCTAGTAGACTCTCCTAAAATCATTGAAGAAGAAAATTTTGAAGAATCAGATGAGGATGAGAAGGAGCAAAAGGACAACAGAACCCCATCTAAATACGTTCATATAAATCATAATAAGAGTGACATTATCAAAAACATAAATGAAAAAGTTCGCACCAGAAGGATGATGGTAAGTGAATCTGAACAAGTTAATTTTCTTTGTTATTCAAAATTTAGCCTAAAACTTTTTTAGAAGCTAGACATGATGAGCATTGGGTTAAGATAATAGATGGAGAATTAAATCAGATAGAAAAGAATGATACTTGAAAATTAGTGCCTAGACCAAAAAATGAAAATATGATAGGAATAAAATAGGTCTACAAAAATAAGTTGAATGAAGATGGTGAAGTTACCATAAATAAAACAAGGCTAGTATGTAAAAGATATGCTCAGATTGAGTGTATAGATTTTGAAAAAAAAATTGCATCAGTGGTAAGGCTAGAAGCTATTATAATATTTATTACATATGTAGTGTTTCAAATGGATGTCAAGTCTATCTTCTTGAATAAAAATTTAAAAGAGGAGGTCTACATTGAGCAATATGAGGGATTTATTCTCTCAAATGATAGTAGTCATGTATGCAAATTGAAGAAAACACTGTATGAATTGAAACAAGCTCTTAGAGCTTGGTATGCAAGACTTGATAAGTACCTGCAAGATCAAAATTTCAAGAGAGGTTTTGAGGAAAATAATCTCTACATCAAAATAGAAGGTGAGCATCATTTGATTGTTGTGGTATATATTGATGACATAATATTTGGAGGTAACATTGAAAAGATAAATTTTTTTTTGACAATATGCAAAATGAATTTGAGATGTCTATGCTTGGAGAATTGTCATTTTTCTTAGGGTTGAAAATATTTTAGTCAGATAAAAAACATTCATATTTCAAAGTAAGTATGCCAAGGAAATGTTAAAAAGAATTGGATTTGAAGATTGTGTACCAATTAGCACACCAATGAGTATAGAGAACAAGATGAGTAAAGATGATTTTTTTGTTGTAGATCAATGTTTGTATAGATCTATGATTGGTAGTCTTTTATATTTGATAACATCGATGCTAGACATCATGCATGTAGTAGGCATGTTTGCAAGATATCAAATAGCTTCGAAAAAGAGTCATATTTAGTTGATGAAGAATATATTCAGATATGTCAAGGGGACATTGGATTATGGATTGTGGTATCCCACAAATAGATATTACTTTGATTACTTATACAGATTCAGATTAGATAGATTGTTTGGATGACATAAAGAGTAAAGTAGAGGAGATTTATTTCTTGGTGATAGCTTAGTATCTTTGCTAAGTAAGAAGTAGAAATCAATATCACTTTGTACAGCTGAAATAAAATATATTATAGCGGTGTTGTGTTGTACTCAAGTGCTTTGGATGAAGCAAACTTTAGAAGACATCAAGGTAAAAAATGATGAACCTATATCTATTTTTTGTGACAACACAAGTGCTATTAATATTTTTAAGAATCCAATGATGCATTCAAAAATAAAACATATTCCTATTAGATATCACTTTTTGAGAGAGTAGGTGGCAGATCAATATGTTAAATTAGAATCTTTCAGTACTATAGAATAGATTGTAGATATTTTCACAAAAGCACTACCAAAAGACACATTTGAATATCTACAAGAGAAGTTGGGAGTAATTTCTTTTACTTCCTATCATTGAAGATCAACATCAGTTGAGGGGGAGCTAAGTGTTAGCTCCAGAATAGATCCTTTGCCATTGATGTCAAAGGGGGAGAAAAATAAGAATAGTTACAAAAACAAAGATATGAATAGGTACAAGATGCTACCTTAATGAAGAGTTATTGTATATTTTTTAGATGATTGTATGTGCAGGTTGGCATGTGCAATACAAATTTTAGGATGTGGCAGTTTTAGTTTGAGGTTGCCATCAATGACAAAAAAGGAGATTGTTGAAAATATTGTCATTGATATCAAAGGCCTAACATTGTTGGTGACAAAAGCCTCATAGCATTTATTGTCTAAAGATATTTTTAATGATCATATTTTGACTAAATATGTTGATATTTATTTAATATTAACGAATATATTTTTGGTTGCATAAAGTCAAAAATAGGGCTTATGAGGAAGTCAACGAGTCATGAGAAAAAGATAAAAAAGAGAAAGAACACATTTTCCCATGAAAGGTCTTCTTGAGGAATTTGAAGGGTCACCAATTGAAGACAAAAGAAGAACACATTTTTCCATGAAGAGTCACTTTAAGGTATTCAAAAGGTCATCAACATAAAAACAAAAAGGGAGAGGATGTATTTTCTCATGAAGGGTCACCACGTGACTTCTCAAATGAAAGGATTCAAAGAGTCATGCAAGTTTGATGCCATTTTCCATGAGGAGTGAAGGGTCACAAAGGGTGAATGCCAAAGGCCATTTGGAAAGCTATAAATAAAGGCTTTAGAAACTATTTGTAATATGAAAGAAAGTGGATAGTTTGTAATTATTTTATATAAAAAAAAATGAGAGAATAGAAAGATAAATTGTAGAGTTCTATCATTTATTGAGAAAACAACATTGAGAGATAGTTGTGTTTTATACACAAGAGGGGTTGGTGCTCCTGTGGGTTGGCGCTCATAAATACTTGTGTTGATGCTCAACAAAGGGGTTGATGCTCAACAAAGGGGTTGATTGTCTTGCAAGTTGGTGCTTGTGAACTTTGTAATTTTAGTTGGTGTTCATTCTTATACTTGAGATTGTTCTTTATGGTTTTTTCTCACATTGAGTTTTCATGTAAAAATTTGGGGTCTCTCTCTCTTGTGTGGTTTATGTTATTATTTCATTTTTATTGCATATCTTGAATGTATGGTTAAGTAGAATTTAATTAAGTAAAAGTTTTATAAGATATATGATATACTGATTCACCCTCCCTCTTAGTATATCATGTGCTTAACACTACCGATTTGGGGTCCCACAAGTCATCATTACTAATAATGGATCCCCTTTCAAAAATCCTAAAATTTGTGAAATATGTACTAAATTCATTATATCTCACCATTCATACTCATTGTACTATCCACAAGCCAATGATGAAGTTGAAGTTACTTATAATACTATGAAGTCAATTTTGGTCAAAACTATTAAAAATTCTAAATGAGATTAGCATTTGTAGCTATGTCCAGCACTATGGGATTAAATAATAATTATCAAAACACCCACGAAGGCAACTCCCTACTTACCTGTGTTTGGATCTCAATATATTCTACCCTTATAAGTAGAAATACCTAGCTTTTATGTTTCTCTCCAAGGCCTTTTGGATGATGAAGAGTATAGATAAGCATGACTAGTTGAATTAGAACTCTTAGACAAACATCAAATTAACATTGTAAATAATCATATTGATTATGATGATCGTATGGGCATAAAACACAATAAAATGTCCACTAGCACCTAATTAATTTTTGAGACCTTGTCCTTAGGCTTGAAAGTAAAATTAACACAAATAAAGGAGAGGGTCAGAAGTTTAGACTTAACTGGGTAGGCACCTACCTAGTGACATAAGAAAAAAATAGAGCTTATCAATTATGCAGTCTAGAGGGAAATGAGTTCGATGAATATTTGAACTCTTTTCACCTAAAACACTTCTATATCTAATACCTATATATCATGACATTCTTGTTCACATTGCATTTTCATAGTTTGCATGTTTGTCTGCATATCAGATATGTTGTTCAATGATCATTTAGTTGTTAGTTCACATAATATAAAAACTTTCAACATGCAACATATCACATCATCCCACTCATATATTACCATATCACCCCATGAAAACATTCTCAAAATCACATTTAATAGTCTTTTCTTTATTTTTTATGAGCAGGGTACACCTATTTTCCCTACATCTTCTTGCACAACTTATAAAAGTGCTAGCTTACTGTCTAGTCTAGAGACTTGTCCATGATAGAGTTCCATTTTATAGTGCCTTCTAAAGAATAAAATTATCATGCTAAAAAATAGGTAAATATACTTGCATAACTTTGTCCTTGATAATAAGCCCTTGCATCTTATGAGTTGCATGGGGCCAATATTTAGGGGTAAAGGTCTTGCAGATAGAAAAATAAACACTCTTGGGAAAATCAAAAGTTTATGCAAATGTAAAAAATTCAAATCCCACATCTCTCACCCTATTCTAGCTTTTGATGTTGAGCCTTCTCATCTTACTGGTTACATGAAGTTAACACTAGGGAGAGTTGCCCTTACTTACCTACATCTACCTTTGGTGATGAGCCGATGTGTCTTCCTAGTCACATGAGACTAAGTGTAGTGGGTCACAAAGAGAAGTAGAAGTCAAATATATAAGCAATATAAAATCAAAGAGTGTCCAAATAATTTTTCTTTCAAAAATCTTGCCTACATGCATATGTTTAAAGAGGGTAGACTTTTTCCAGTTATTAGTTTTATCAGGACTAGTTGTCTCTAGATAAAACCAATAAAGTTAGTGTTTTATAAATCTATCAAGAAGTACATTTTCCATTTTTATCATAAGGATTAGGTAATAATAATTTTCCTTTATGAAATTTTGACCTATGGATTTCATTATTTATACCCTTACATCTATCCTATTGCCCCTTCTTTCCTTCTACAAATTTGAAAGTAATATCTTATCTAAACAAACTAACTAGGTAGTCACCTGCAAAATAAATGTTAGCACATTTAAAGTTTCATGTATTTATCCATCACACTACATTTGCATACATTTTGTTTCCACATATAAATAACCATTTCCCATACCAACATGTCAAAAGCAAAAGGATATATATATATATATATATATATATATATATATATATATATATATATATATATATATATATATATATATATATATACATCATCACATGCCTAGTCATCTAGAGTTCATGAACTGAAAATCAAAACATGTAAATTAAAGCCATAACACATGAATGACAAGTTGCTAAGAGGTGACCCAAAAAACATGCACACACACAAATAATAACTGTCAAGTTTATATAAAAAGGATGTCTAATACAAGCTCCTCCATGGAGAGCCGATGTGCCCCAAGGCATCTCACAAAGAGTCAATGGATACAATCGAGTAGTAAAAACATTTGTAACATATCTTAGGACCCTATCCTCCACATATGAGAGGTTCTTGATGTATAATAATGTCAGGGGCTCTCATTTTGGTAGAATATCCTATTAGATCCTCCCTTAGAGGTTGCATCACCCTCTCTAATCTAAAGGCCAATATGGTGATCCTTGCTAGCACCTCCCTCTGAAGTTATCCTCCCTGTCCTGTGGATGGAGGATCTCCCTCCTCCTACACCCACCATAGTATCTACTAGGGTCTTCCTTGATCTAGCAAATAGGGTGTTTTTATCCATCCTTAATGCTGTCACCATCATAAAATCATGGTACATTAGAGTGAAGACATATGTGTCATGACCAATCCCTATAAGGAGTCTAGGATCAACCAAACATTGGTCTATAGTCTAACTAATGATTGATTGATAAAGGTTTATCAAGATTTCCCTAATCATCCACTTCTAACCACCCATAATATATGCCATCACAAAGCATAAAAAAAATGTCAGATCTAGCTGATATAAAAGATCCAACACACATAAAATCAACTAAATAACTAAAAGAACCAAAGTATAGGTTGTTTAGACAAAGTTTTCAAATTTTATCAATTATTAATACTTTCTCTTTTACAAGAACCCATCGAGTCTTAATCTCTATGAGTGCATGCCTTAAGGGTTACACTGAGAAAGGGGTGGGCAAACCATTGATGTTTCACAAAATTGTTGTCCCTATACTACCACTTGCTATCTACACCCCCACACCCCCATATCCTAAAAACATTTCCTAAAATTTGCCTCTTATTTGTTAAGTTGTGGAGCTAAAAGCTTCACCAGGATGCGAACAGGAGGAGTTGCAGAGGTTGCAGAGTGTTGCAAAATAAGTTGCAAGGCAACTGACATTGGTTTGATCAACCGACGTCGGTCATAGTGCAGTGCAGAAACAACTGACGTAGGTAATAAGTCAACTGACATCAGTCAAGAAGGTGCTAACGTTGGCAACCTGTGTGTGCATGCAGTTTGCATGCAGGTTCTGGACTAGTCTATTTTTGGACAGACAGTTTGCATGTGAAGACTATTTTTGGTCTTGAGTTATGAGTCTAATTATTGTAATTAAGAAAGTCTAATTATTGTAAGCATGAGATCTATATAATAGACTCATGGGCTGTATTGTAAAAGTGTGCTAGAAAGCCATTGTGCTTGTAGAGAGAGCAAGATTAGCTCCTCCTAGTTCCAAAGGGGTGTTGAGTGTGTATGATCAGGGAGAGTTGCAGGTTGTGCAAGTTCTGGTAGAAGATCCACTGGGGTACTGGTTGAAGAATCATAAGGACTTGGTGAGGCAAGGACAAGGGTTCTTCAGGGTGTAGAGATATCTACATGGTAAGTAAGGTCTATTGATTTGCAGGTTGTTGCAAGAGAAGGGAGATCTACTTAGAGTACGGTTGTGTACTTGGTGTATTGGCAGCGTTGTTACTGACTGGTGGAGGTGAACACCAACTCTGTGTTTGAGTTGTGTGTTGAGACCATTTTTGGTAGGAGAGTGAAGTGTTGAAGGAGAAGTACTGGTGAACCCTAGAAGTGTGGGAGCTCTAGAGGTGTGAGGAGAAGAAGTGTGGCATCTTCTTTATTGTATTTCCTTCTGTATAAGTATTAATACAATTGGGTATTGTCTCTCATATTCTGTGTTGTTTCATATTTCTAGTTACTTATCATTCTGGTTAAATTCCATGTTTAGTTGCTAATACAAAGGTAATCATATATACTCTTATTGGTGGAGTAGGATCCTGACAGTTGGTATCAAACCCTGGTTGTAGATTCAGTGTGTGATACCAACCTGACAAGTGGTATCAGAGCTTTTGGTTGGGTTGCTTATAGGTTGTTTCAGATCTAGGTAGTGTTTGTTGATTACAGGGTACTCACAGGGGTTTCTATTTGAGTGAGAGTATAGCAATGGTAGAAAAAAGTAAGCTACGAATGGAGAAACTGAATAGCATGAATGGTCTGATTGATGGAAAGAAAAAGCAGGTAAAGAATGATCGCTGGTTGGTATAAGATCAACATGAAGAGAAGAAAGAAGCAGATGTTGCAGGTGTTGTTGCACAAGATGCTTTGGATAAAGTAGAATCTTGGTTTACAGTTTTTGTTGCCTCTTTCCATGCAGCCCAAAATAGAGCATCTTTTCATGAGTATGTCTAGGGAGACTTTGGAGAGATTTATTTAGGGGTTGGTGAGCCTTGTTAGATTATTGGCAAAGGAAAAGTGAAGCTAAAATTGCAGACAGGGAACACATGGGTGTTGAAGAAGGTCATGCAGGTTTCAGTCTTGGAGATGAGTCTAATTTCTTCAAGAAAGTTGGATGATGAGAGTTGCAAATTAACTCTCACAGTGGATGCACTTGAATTAGACGGTGGTAAGAAAGTAGGTATCCTTTATCTATCTACTTATATTACTGATTCACTTTCTATTGCAGAGATGTGGCTTTGTAGGCTTGGTCACATATGTAAGAAGGGAATGCATGTTCTTAAGCAAAAGACATATATCTTTGATAAACTTAAGAACTGGAAAGCCTTGGTGTTCATAGAGGAAATAACGTATAGAGATTCGCTGAGGGGACTGGATTATTCTGAGTAGAGCAAGGTTGATTTGGATAGGGTTTTGATCCAAAAGGAGCTCATGGGTAAAAGTCATCACTCACAAGTAAAACACAGAGACCGACATCGGTTAAAAAATTGACGTCAGCGTCCAGACAAAGACTGACATTGGCTATTTACAGACCGATGTCAGTGACTCGAGACAGGTAAACACCAGTGTCGATCAGGGGTAATCGACGTCAACAAGGAGGCAGTCGCATGAAACTGACGTTGGTCAGGTGCAGATTGAGATGTGACTGACATCGGTCATTGAGACGGATTTTGGGCAGACAACAAGCTATCAAGGAGGCTCAAGTGCCCATATAGAGGACTGAAAGGATAAGTAAGCCTCAAATTTGTCATTTCCCTTCTTTATGCTACTTGTTGCTCACTGATGGTCAAGAATTAGGAAGTTTTTTAAAGAAGTAGAATAGGTAGATCCAGGAAATAGTGGGAGCTTGGCATGAATGAGGAATGTGATTCCTTGGAGAAGAACCAAACAGGAGTTTTTTGGTGGAATTGCCAGCTGGAAGAAAGCACTGAGAGACGAATGGATTTTGAAGGATAAATAAGAGTGAGAATGGACACATGAGATGGAAGGCTAGGGTATATGGTCTTGAGCAAGCTACAGGATAGTGGTACAGGTTTGACAGGTGTATGACAAAGCATGGCTTTGGTCAAGGTCAATGTAACCGTTGTGTTTTTATTTACTAGGTTGGATGATGATTACAACATTATCCTATTACTGTTGTGTGGTTGCTTGTTACAGGGTTACACATGCAGGGAGTTTCTGAGCTAAAGGTAAAGCTAGTTCAGAGGTATGTCATGAAGAATTTGGGAGCAGTGAAATTATTTGGCATAAGAGACATGGAAGATCATAGGTTGGTTTTGTCTCCAGTGAGAGCTGATGTGAAGAAGGTGTTGGCGGGGTTCAAGATGTAGGATGCAGAACTGGTAAGCACACCAAGGGCTGGATAGTTCAAGCTGAGCTTAGAATAATGTTCGAAATCACATGAGGTCTGGTGTAGACCTGAGTTTTTCCAAGCAGTGAGAGTTTTTAGAGAGTTTAGAGCCAGTTCAGGGAAGAAGCACTGGAAAGCATTTCAGTGGGTTCTCAAGTATCTGAGAGGGACCAGCAGCAGGGATTCTTGTTATGCAGGGTCAAGGTCTTCACTACATGGGTTTGTAGGTATGGATGTGGCAGGTTACTTGGATGACAGGAGGTGCATCACAAGTTGTGTGGTGGTTGGTCTTCAAAATTGAACTTGAAGAGGGATACAAGCCAAGAATGAATTAGATGGTGTACAGGTATAGGTACAGGTGCAGCTATTTATCTCCAAGTGGGAGATTGTTAAGTTGTGGAGCTAAAAGCTTCACCAAGATGCGAACAGGAGGAGTTGCGGAGGTTGTAGAGTGTTGCAGAACAAGTTACAGGGCAACCGACGTCGGTCTGATCAATCGACATCAGTCATAGTGCAGTGCAGAAGCAACCAACATCGATAATAAGTTGGTCGACATCGGTCAAGAAGGTGCTGATGTCGGCAACCTGTGTGTGCATGCAGTTTGCATGTGAGTTCCAGACTGGTCTATTTTTGGACAGGCAGTTTGCATGTGAAGACTATTTTTGGTCTTGAGTTGCGAGTCTAATTATTATAATTAAGAAAGTCTAATTATTGTAAGCATGAGATCTATATAATATACTCATGGGATGTATTGTAAAAGTGTGCTAGAAAACCATTGTGCTTGTAGAGAGAGCAAGATTAGCTCCTCCTAGTTCCAAAGGGGTGCTGAGTGTGTATGATCAAGGAGAGTTGCAGGTTGTGCAAGTTCTGGTAGAAGATTCACCGGGGTACTGGTTGAAGAATCATAAGGACTTGGTGAGGCAAGGACAAGGGTTCTTCAAGGTGTAGAGATATCTACATGGTAAGTAAGGTCTATTGATTTACAGGTTGTTGCAAGAGAAGGGAGATCTACTTGGAGTACGGTTGTGTACTTAGTGTACTGGCAACGTTGTTACTAACTGGTGGAGGTGAACACCAACTCTGTGTTTGAGTTGTGTGTTGGGACCATTTTTGGTAGGAGAGTGAAGTGTTGAAGGAGAATTACTGGTGAACCCTAGAAGTGTGGGAGCTCTAGAGGTGTTAGGAGAAGAAGTGTGGCATCTTCTTTATTGTATTTCCTTCTGTATAAGTATTAATACAATTGGGTATTGTCTCTCATATTCTGTGTTGTTTCATATTTTTAGTTACTTATCATTCTAGTTAAATTCCGTGTTTAGTTGCTAATACAAAGGTAATCATATATACTCTTATTGGTGGAGTAGGATCCTGACAGTTGGTATCAAAGCCTGGTTGTAGGTTCAGTGTGTGATACCAACCTGACACTATTTTGCACACTCCTATAATCATTTTCTACCTTCATTAACCTTTTTTAACTTAAAATATTTTTTAGTGGTTTACGATACACTGTCAAACCCATCGACTTTGTACTCTAATTGAAAAAACTCATTTAGGTTCTAGGTCAGCCCTTGGCTGACATAGACCATGACTTAATTTGTTTTTATCAGTAATGATACATAGTCAATTGGGCTGACTCTGTTAACTAAACTTTTAGAAAGGACTAGGGTTAGATCCAGCTTTATAATCACATCCATTTCATCATTTCTAAGAGAAAAGAAGATGAGATATATATTGTGCATCTGTTTATCTGCCATTCTACTTAAAACTTAGGGTTTCATAATGTAGTCATATAAAATGCAAAAAAAGGTAACTTGAGTGTGGCTAATGACACTCAACCCTTAGGTCCTTCTTTTAAAATTATTTTCACTAATTCCCAATCATCCATAGCTTTTTAGACTTAGTCCTAGCTCATCCAAACTACTCTTTCCAAGATAAATCAATCCCCCCATGGTTCTTCTACTTAAGACAAGAATGCCACAGTTAAACTACATCGTTGATGCCACTCCTATCTAATTTCAGCTCTCTTGTCCAAGTCCATTTCTGACCTCAATGATTAATTTCTTATGATTTCCCATCCTTATTCTTGTTAGTCTAACACAAGCACATTCAACCCATGACTAATAGATCCCTATAAAAGCTCATTTAAAGATCATTTGGAAAGGGTTGACGATTATCACTAAGAAAACAATAATACAAACAAGACTATTCGAGTAATCTTCCCTATTCTCTACATACAACCAACCAACACACTTAAAAGCTTATTCAAATCCTTATACTAGTTCCTAGCCATGTCAAGTACATCTATTTAGCATTCTACATCTTCATACACACAATTTCATAAAGCACATCAAGTGGGAGAACTACATATAGCTTGATTCCTCTTCATAATATTGATATGTAGGCATCGTGCTCACACAAGGGGTGTGGATCCATGTCTAGTGATTATTATACACACTAACCCCCCTTTTTTCTAAGAATTGGTCAAAGCATAATCAAAGATAGGGTTTAAAAAATAAAATATACTCTACATAGAGCTCTATAGATTTTCAACTATCGAAACTTCATAGACAGGGTCACATAAACTTGGCAAACAAAACCCAAAAAGCTAAGATCCTCAGAACAACAGTGACATAGGTGGACTACAACGTCAGTGCTACTCTTGTCCAGTTTATATGCTCTTATCCAATCATAAAATGAAGTTTAGATCTCAGTTTACAATAGTGTTTTAGTCCTGCATAGTGAATTTCATCGTCTGTCTCAGTTAGATCAATAAGTTTTTAGTTAAGCCTTGTTTTCTTCCCCTTATTATCATTTTTAGAAAAGTTCAAATTACAAACAAATTTCACAAATCAATAGCTTGATAATTGCATATTTATTTACTAATTTTACTACTCATACCCTTTAACTAAATTAAGAAGAATACACTAATATTTTCAAAATTGTTGAATCATTTGGTGAACCCGACTTACTTTGTTTGCACATAAAAACCTTAGAAACTCTAGGATAAAATTCTTACTAATTTTTCCTACTTTTTATTTATTTTTTACCTACATAATAAAATAAAAAATTAACATTAAATTTTAAAATTTTGTAGTAATTTTAAAATATATTTCTTTCAAACCCTAGTTGTCCATATTAGGTCCCAGTATTTTCTTAATAAAATTTCCATCATTTTCTAAATTTTTACTAGCATATTTAAATCAAAAAATCCTTTCAAATTTCAAAATTCAATAGTAATTTTAAAAAATATTTATTTTTCAAAACGCTAGGTCCTATTCAATCAAATATTTTTCAATATTTTTTTAATTTTAGGTGCATATTTAAATCAAAAATCTACTTTCATTTTTAAAATTCCATATTATTTTTCAAAAATATCATTTTTCAAACTCTAGTTATATACACTATGTCCCATTGCCTCTTGAGGTATCACCTTACACTTATAATCATATTACAAAAATGGATCTCCTTTATTTACAAATTTTTCTTACATTTTTTGTAAAAAATAAGGAGACTGTCATTGATCTTATCATGTACATGAATGATGAAGTCTATTATATGTTAGTACAAAGCTTCATTCTTTGTATTTCATGGTGATTTTTCATTATATGGGATGATGTTAAGAAAGTTATTCTCAAACATGTTAAGATTTCTTTTGCATCACCTACCTTGAAGCCTCTATCCCATGTCGAGTCATGTTGCATGGTCTATTTTACTCTTCCCTAGGTCACTACCCATCGATAGAGAGCCCAGTTGACATTCATTGTCCCTCCAACACCTAACTTGTTGATTATCTTTGCTCTCCTCCCGTAGCTACTACTAATCCTTTACAGATAATAGATAATGCAGTTAGAGCTGTTACTCGACATGCCACAATGCCTCCTCCACCTAGTCAGGGCCCCTACCACCCTCTTATTCTTTTTCATCCCAGGCCCAACCCACCCACACAAGTAGATCCGCACAAGGCATATAATATTATTGATCAGTTGAGAAACACACCAGCTAAAATTTTCATGTTAGAACTACTTTAGAAAGTCAATGTGTTCAAAGACATTCTCTATCAAGTACTCACTTAGACTTCTATGCCCATTGATTCAAAGATTTCTTATTTTACATTAGTGGTTAACACGCTAAAAACTATAGAAGATGCAATCACCTTTGATCATGATGACATACCATCTTAGACATTAATTGATCATAACTTATCACTATTCATATAATTTCAATTAAAAATTAGCATAGTTAAGAGAGTTCTAGTTAATAGTGATTCCAAACTTAATATATGTAATATTACATTCTTATAGACCATGGATGTAGATATGACATCCATACAAAAATTATATAAAAATATTAGAGGGTTTGATGATATACCCTGACAAACATTGGGCACCATTGCTTTGGATATCATGGTAGGACCCAAAACCCTCTCTACACAGTTCCAAGTCATGCCAGGTCCTCTTCATTATAATCTTTTACTCGAATGACCTTGGATACATGCTATGGGGGCATTTCCTTCTACTCTTCATCGATCTGTTAAGTTTATCCACAAAAGATATCTATATACATGTCCAACAGATAACTAACCATTCAGATATTATCAAACTACAAAGTCATCTTTGACTATTTTCCTAGATGGGACACCTCATATCAGAGTTCAAACACCACCTCATTATATTTCTCTTGATCATATGCATATGAGGTTGGAGAACTAACACTTCTCACACTCCACTTAAAATTGAGCTCTCAATTCTAGATATTCAACCAGTCACAACATCTTCAACCATTCTAATTACTCCATCAGTGACAATTCCTACACTTTCTATAGTTATACCTTCATCGACAATAGTTCTAGCAATACCAATTGATTTTATAGATACATTTACTCCATCAGTTACATATACTCTCATAGAACCATTGTTGTCTACTATTATAGTTAATGAGACTCCCATATCTCAGTTACCCCTTGTGGTAAATGTTGAGTTACCATATGTACATGATGTTGATACAGATTCTTAGGGTTCTTCAGATGATGATACGACACCCACACTCATTGATGATTATTTATGTGGGTTGAGCTTTACACCAATTGGATTAGAAGAGTACCAAGATGACTTTAGATCTCTCATTAAACATCCTACATCACTTTTATCATCTTACACCCCTCTCAAGATATACCCCACATTTGTGGCCACAGATAGATCACTTGGTACATACTGTTTATATGATTACCTCTATAGATATAGAGCTAGTCATTCATATTCAAGCATGCAACACACAACATCAACCATAGATTATGCTACAAAAGTTACTTGATAATAGATTAATCACATTACCTAAAATACGACACAGATCTATTAGTAGATTATCACAATAGGATGGTTGCCCATTTTATCTTTTTCATAAGATCACAAACCATGATACAAATTCATGTACAACTTTACAACAGATATTGGATAAACTACAGGTTTAAGGTATAATTCAGATTACAAAAACCACTAAAACCAGCTTCTCCACTTTCACCAAAGCATTTACTACCAAAGCTAAACATTCCAGAGGGGAATTAACATCTCCACCACTAGAGCAACCTTCAGTTTTTCTTCGACAGGATGATGTCGTGTACATAGCTTCTACAACATATGATGCCACTTATGATGATGATCTTGAGGCACTTGTTGATGGTCATGATCCCTTTCTTCATCTCCATCCCCAAAAAGCTTCACCCTTGGACCCTTTACCCCCTCTAGCCTAGTCTTTTACATCATTGTGTACATATTGCTTATTTTGAAATTACTTTGACATAGTTTCTTTTTGCTTACTTATACATAGTTTCTCAGTATTTCTTGTACATAGTCTTTATATGATTGATTGTACATAGTTTTTAAATATTTTTAAAATCCAAAAATATTTAAATATTTCAAAATCTAAAAACATTCAAATAATTCAAAACACCAAAAATATTTTGATTGTATGTATTATCCATTCTTTATATATTACTATCATGCTAGACTTATATTTGTTATTTTATGCTATTGTTTGTAGATTTATCTACATTACCATGCTTCACTTGATCTTCTTTGAGTGTGTGTAGTGACATACAATGCTTTGATTGTTTCACTATATCTATTAAGGAGGCATCCTAATTCTACATCGAAACACACATTCATATATATACCCACTAGGAGCATCTTCTACATGACTACACCATCCAAGTTATCATGTTGATATATCACTATATTAGGTTAGCTTACACAAATTACTATATCAACATCTCATTAATATATAACACTTGTGTATTTTTTAGCGTATACCTAGTCTTGTACTAACATGTCTTGCATATTTTTTCACTTGTTTTGATTAGTTAGATGCGATTGTATTTTTAGTTATTTCATGTTTTCCTTTCTTGCTTAGTGTAGCTAGATTGTTTGCATTTTTTTAATTCCAGTTTTGTTTCTTGTTTATGCCTTAAGACATTTGTTAGTGTCTTTTGCTTCTATTTCATGTGTGTCTTAGGATATTTGTCAATGTTCTTTGCGTATACTTTTCTATGTGATTGTGGCTTTCAAACCAACTCTACTTGTTTCAATTGTATGTGGCATTTGAACATGCCTTGTATGCTTGCCTTCTAGTATGAATGGCATGTGCCCATGTCCCTTGTTTGTGTAGCCCCTTAGACATGCTTTTATGCTTCTTGCTTCTTACCTTATGTGCTTGTTTGTTTTCTTCTCATTGATTGCAATGCCATGATGGACATCATGCTCCATCTCTCCAACTAAAAACTAGTAGTTAACCAAAAATTTCATTTTTAATTCAGTTCAATGCACATGTTATTACATTGTTATATCTATCTAGGCATATCCTTATTGATTTAATAATTTTCAATACAAGTCATACTATATCTTGAGATATCTTGTCGATTTTTATTGTAACATCATGTATTTTTGCAGTGTAACACACTTGCAAGGCTCTTTTTTCTGAGGACAATCATTATAGGTTCTTTATTCCTACCCTTAAAAGAGAGAGAAATAAATCAAAGTTTTGTCACAAAGATTAAAGCTCATAAAGATCAAAAAAGTAACATTCAACACACCTAAAATAGTAATCAGACATCAAAACAGTCAAGATAAACCACACAAACAATAAGAATATCATAATAGTTATCAAATTTAGTCTAGGATAACAACACCTAATATGGACTACAATGTCGATGCCACTAGTGTCCACTTTCAATGCTCTTGTAAAAATAGTAAAAAACCAAACTTTTCAAAAAGAGGTAGAAAAGTAGGTTCAATTATAGTTGTGCCCAACGAGAATAGTTTAGAATCAATAATTTTTTATAGAACAAGTAATACGATTGCATATGAACCTCAGATCTAGATGTGAGACCAATAGCAAAGATATTCACCGTGAAACAATGAGAGAAAATTTGAACACACCATAATACATATATGTGAGAAAACCTTCAAAAAGGTAAAAGAATCCACAAAGATTATTCATATTATGAGAAACTAACAAGTACCTAATATAGTCTTTCTTCCTCACTTCTTTTTTTATTACATTTTACAATATAAACTCTTTATTATATATGCAAGATAATCTGCCCATTATAATTGACTTTTTTCAATCACCACATTAATAGGTCCAACCTCTTTAAAGGTCATTTAAAATATTTTATTATTTATTTACATGAAAATAAACTCATATTAAATAATAAAATATATGATTATTTAACCAATGTAATTTAATGTATTAAGGGTACACAAATAATATCACTTAACCATCAATTGTTCTAATACTCTCCCTTAATGATAAGTAGCGATACATGGTGATTTTTAGGAGGTAACAACATAATGAACTTACACTCCATGAACCATACATGATGAGTTTTAATAGGTAATAATTGAAAGAAACATCCTTCATCATGCCATAGTCACCTTTAAAGAAATTATGCTTTGTAAACATAATCACCCAAAGGTATTACACTATTTAACTATAGACACCCAAATATATTACACTATGTAACTGTAATCACATAATCAACTTTAAAAGAATTACACTATACAACTATAGATATTAAAAGGTATTACACTATGTAACTACAATTACGTAGTTACCTTTAAAGAAATTACACTATACATCTATAGACATCTAAAGGTTTTGCACTATGTCTCCATAGACACCATTCAATAAATTACACTATGTTATTCTAAACCACTTAAAGTGAGTTTAAGCTAGCATGTTTGTGAGACTACATCCCAGAGTGAGAATACATCTCATAATTTTTTATGAATAATCAATGAAACATATTGGATTCTTTTATAACATAAAAACCTCCATGCTACTATGTGTTGGGTACAATGTAAACTTCCATATGAAGTTCACTAAAATCACATAAAGTGATATATTATAATGTTTTACAATAATAAGTATAAATAGATAGAATAAAATACATGACCCACACAATTTTTAGAAAGTGACATTGTCATGCACACTCCCCCTCAATGGCAACTTTGATAAGTCTAGCATTGAATGAACTTTCATAGGGCTTAATTTGTTGGTGTTGCATTGGATTTTTTACCAAAATTATAAACTTTTTACTATCACTAAGAAGGTTGGTATAATGAAAAACTTCCACACAATGTTTTTCTATCATCCTTCATAGCCACAAGGTTTTTTTAGCAACTTCCACATGAAGTGTTTCAAGTTATAACATCGAAATATTCACATTGTTAATTTTCAATGATCAAAGTATAAATCTTGCATGAATCTGAAAGCAACTTCCACATCTTATGAAATATACATCATAATAATGGTTAGATAAATCAAAATACCAAAAAAATAATTGTAAATAGAGATTAGTTTTATTCACACAATTTTTGGATCAAACTTTAACACAACCTTCAATAGAACTATATGTAAGCTTGCAATCAAAAATGTTAAATTTAACAAGTAGGTTATGTGATGCACATACAATAAATTCACTACTAATTTGATAATAAGTTAACCAAACATTACATATATTATTAAGAATAATTTTATATTATAATTTGGGTCATGAATATTTTTCCTTCTTTTTAAAGTTGACAATACAAGTTTGTATTTTATACTAAATTGAAAAAAAATTAAAAGAAAAAACAAATTTTTTAATGTGATTTATATTTGATTTTGTAATAAATACACATATTCTAATGTGTAAACAACACTAGCCACTTTAGTTGATTACAAAATAATTCAAAAACACAAATAATTACAACATAAGTGAAAGTTATGTCACGAATATCATAAATACTGTCATAAATTATACTATTTAAATAATTGTTGTAAAATAAATAGTACAATGTTTAAAATCAAATAAAATACCATCACAATGTGTTTGAAAGGTGTAAAAATTTAAATATCGATTGGTCACACGATCATCTTTGACAAAGAATATGACAAGTACAGGGTGTTAAAAGTGTCGAAAACGTTGCAAGTTTCACATGTGAGATTTTGCACGACTAATAACTAAAATTTTTAACTAATTATTTTTAAAATAGTTAATTAATTTTGAAAAAAAAAAATATGATTGATATTTAATTTAAAGATATTGGATCTATAAATATTTTTTAAAAAATACTAGTAAACTTCTATTTGTCCAATACAAGACTTCACATGCAAGCTACATGATTTAATTAATTTTAATTTAAAAAAAAATTAAAATATTAAATGCATGTAAAATATATATCTCGTAAATGTATAAATAAAATAATTAAATATTTTTTTAGAAAATACAAGTCAACACACCTGGACTCATCATGTGCTTGCATAAAAAAATGGCTAATTACAACTCACCCACTAAGCACTAACTTATGTCTTATGTTTAATCTTTTTCTGGTCTAATTTTTATTTTTATTTTTTAAAAATAAATAAATCATAATTAAATACTTTCATAATAAAATGTAAGCATTTATTTAAAAATTTTAAAAAAATTAAGTGGGGTCCATTTCTTGGGTGGAATAAAATAAATTAAATAAATGTTTTATTTTTAAAATACTTGCATTAAAAATTTAACATACCCATTAATTCCTTCTTGTAGCACGCTTTATATAGAAGCATGGCACATGTGAAGAGTATGAAAGGATTGCAAGAGCTATAGACCCATATTCAAAGCTTGAAAACACTTGTAAATTGTCATTCAAAGTTACAAGTAGATCCATATCTATGATTTCTTAACTATAAAATGATATTTTAATGTTTTTACTACTATTATGACATATTATGGCACGTAGATAGAAGTAAAAAAATTCAATTTTTAATGCTCTTCAGGGTTTGAAAATGGCTCCAATAGGCTTAAATATTGCAGAAAACATGAAATCAACTTTTAAATATCAGAAGATGATTGAAAATACATGATTTCTATTTTTTTTATTCCATGACCATACACCTTGAAGCATGATGCTTGAGATGAGAGAAAAAAATTACAAAAAATTGTAAGAGACCAAATCAGACAAAGTAAATATCAAAATTACTTGAAAATGACCAAACTAAGCAAATAAAAAAAATAAAACTGAGATTTACTATCCAAAATTTGATCTTTCACTGATTTTTATCTCACACATGTTAAAAAATAATATTTAGGAGGAGAGAAATATTGAAATGAGCTACAAGAGTCCAAATCAAGTGAAATAAAGGTAAAAAATGCTTAGAAATGGTCACATTAATCGAATTGAGTGACCAAACCAGAGATTTACTATATATTTTTTTTTTAAAAAAAAAAAGTCATAGAAATACCATAAAAAAAAATTTAAGCACAAGATTTGCTTACTTGTTAGCTCTCTTAATGTTTGCAACTCCCTGTAAGTGTTAGATCTGCAATTAAAGAGCTTCAACTAAATTCATACAGATTATTAGTCTAAAAAATAAGAGAATCTTAAAAAAATTTAATGCTTAAAAAAATATTTTAAATCCATTTTAAGATTCTCAATTAGATCTATAACATGAAAATAAGCTTAAAATATAAAAAAATGCATAGATCTGAGATTTTTAGGCTTTTAAAAGAGGAAAAAGTAGAATAACTTCTTATAAAAAGAAAAGCTTAATTTTTTTCATTATCATACCACGGTTTAAAAAATAGATGAATCTAGACTTGAACACAAGTTAAATTATTTTGATTTATAATCTTACCAATTGATAACACATCAACGAGCTCTGATATCATGACAGAACAATTACGATTGCATATGAATACTAGATCTAGATTTGATACCAATAGTAAAGACATTCATCATGAAATAATGAGAGCAAAGTTGAACACACAATAACATAAATATACGTAGAAAAAATTTCAAAGAGGTAAAAAATCGATAAAAATTATTCATATTATTAGAAACTAACAAGTATCTAATATAGTCTTTCTTTCTGTCACTTCTTTTTTCATTACATCTTATAATATAAACTCTTTATTATATAGGCAAGGTAATTTTCTCATTATCAACGACTTTTTTCAACCACCACATTAATGGGTCCAACCTCTCTAAAGGTCATTTAATATATTTTATTATTTATTTATATGAAGATAAACTCATAATAAATAATAAAATATATTATTATTTAACTAATATAATTTAATATATTAACATTACATATATAATACCACTTAACCATTAATTATTCTAATAATTTTTAGTATACTTTCGCTCAGAGAATTTAAATATAGAGGGCATAATGCGTGACATGATGGCTCTCACTTTCACTTTTAGATATGACAGTTGCTATGACTTTCAAATCAGAATTCATATTTTTAGATACTAACGATTGAGGGCAATGTGCTCGACATATTTATTTCTTTTCTTTATGAATTCAACATTATCCAGGCATTCTCAATAGTTGCATGCCTTATTCTATCTGTAGGTAGTTGGCATCACTTTGAAATAGCTTTCATACAAGCCTAACTTCCACATTCTTGAGTTTTTGAGTGGCTTTCATATAAGCCTAGTGCACCAGTTCAGAGTGGCTTTCATACAAGCCTAATCTTCATCTTTTAGAGTGGTCAAGAGTGGCCTATTTTTCAACATACATTCGACTATTCATGTTAACATTGTTAGACCACAATACATTCATGAGCTTAAAGAGTCATCTCATATGACATATATTTCATATCAGTATCAGTTCATAACTTCACTTTATGAGACAATGGTGGAGTCAAAAGTATAGCTAGCCTTTGTATTCTTAAGCCACCTATTTAGAGGGATTGCACACATAGTCTACACATGGATTAGCACATGCATGATCATCTAGCTTCACTTAGTGGATGATGATGGAGCCAAAAGACTAACTTTTGCATTGTTGAGCCACTTTCGAGTAATTGAACACTCAGTTTCTTTCATGATTTTACTCTTGGTACAATATTATCTAACATTACTCATCATCACTCAGCATCACAATAAGTTTGTATTGGTTCACGTACTTGGTGAGGTGTATTCATTTCTTTCTTTTCCTCTCTCTCTTACCCAATTTTGTACATTCTTATTTTAGATATAACGCATCTAGTAAAAATTGATCTACTCTTTATTTTCTTTTACAGATTTACACTTCATAGAATGATTTTTTTATGCACACCCAACATTACACAGCTTCATGAGCTTCATCCTTATAGATAAGTTCAAGTATGTTGTCTATTTTTTCTTTATTCTAGTATTTGGATTTGCTACATTACTAGAATAAAAGGAGATAAATGTAATCATATAAAAAGTAAAAATAGGTAACTTGAGCATGGATAATGACATCCAACCTTTAGGGCTCTCTTGCTTTCTCTTCTAACCCTCTTAGACTTATTTTCACTAATTTTTAATCATCCATAGCCTTCCAGAGTTAGTTCTAGATCACCTAGACTACACTTTCTAAGACAAATCAATCCCCTCCAAGTCTCATCTATTCAAGACAATAGTGACATACTTGGATTATAACATTGATGCCACTTCTATCTATTTTCAATGCTCTTGTCGAAGTCTATTTCTAGCTTCAATGGTCAATTTATTTTGATTTTACATCCTTATCCTTATCAACCTAACGCAAACACATTCAACCTATGACCAATAGATCCCTATAAAATCTCATTCAAAGATCATTTAAAAAGGGTTGAGGATTATCACTAAGCAAGCAAGAATACAATCAAGACTACTCAAACAATATTTTATATTCTCTGCATACAGCTAGCTGACACACTTACAAAATTATTCAAATCCTTATACCAGTTCATAACCACCTCAAGCACATCTAGTTTAGCATTCTGCATCTTTATACACACAATTGCATAAAACACATTAAGTGAGAGAACTACATATGGCTTGATCTATCTTCAAAGTATTGATATGTAGGTAGTGTGCTCACACAAAGGGTGTGAATCCATATCTAGTGAATATTATACATACTAACCCCTCTTTTTTGCTTAGAATTAGTCAAAACACAATGGAAGATAGGGTTTGAAGAATAAAAATTGCTCTACCAGGAGCTTTATAGACTTTCAACTACCAAAAATTCATAGATAGGGTCACACGGACCTAACGAACAAAACTTAAAAAGCTCAGATACTTAGGATAATAGCAACATAGGTGGACTAAAACATCGGTGCCACTCTTGTCTAGTTCTGACATTTTTGTTCAATCACAAAACAAAAGTTTAGATCTCATTTTGTGATAGTGTCCCAGCTTTGCATAATGAATTTTAGCCAATATCTTAATTAGATCAATTAGTTTCTAGTTAAGTCTCATTTTCTTCCCCTTATTACTATTTTTAAAAAAGTTTGAATTGCAATTAAATTTCATAAATCAATAGCTTGCTAATTATATATTTATTTATTGATTTTGCTACTCAGACCCTTTAACTAAATTAGGAATAATACACCAATATTCTTAAAATTATTAAATCACATACTTTCTTTGGAGATACAAATCTTGTCTTGTGAATAAGTCTTTTAAATGCATCTTAGAGTTGATTTATCTTTGTCATCCTTACATACCATAATAATCTCTTATGAAACACCTTGATCAAAGGAGAGATTAAGGCTCGACGGGTTCATCTTCAAAAGTAAGTATTCCTAACTTTATTCCTCATTTATAAGAGTAGATAGATATGCATTTGTACTTATCTTCTATGCATTAAAAGTTTGTATACATTGACATGAGTATATGTATTCTATGCATGTTTATTTTTAATGTTTATTACCCCCACTTTCTGCCACAAGTTTTGGTGAGCACTTGATTAGACTTTGCTTGTTATGAGTTTAGTGACTATAAAAATATAGGACCTAGTTAGGGTTATTGCATAGTTTTACTTGAGTGAAAGCTTTGGAACCCTCCCTAGTGATTTTATTATGGTAAGAGATCCCTTGGCTAGGTCTAGTGGATCTATCTTATTCATGACTTTGAATATTTAATGTATCAATAATTAGAAGTGTAAGTGAGATTTATTTTCTTAGAACTAAGATTAATTAATAGATGAGTTACATTTTAATTTGTATACATTCTGATTAATCTGATGTGAATCTAATCCTTGTAGGTTTTCTTTCATGCCATTATTTTTATCATTTTATTATATTTTTTTCATATTGTACAGAATTAGTCAAAATAGTTCTAACTTTCTGTGTGAAGTTTTAACATATAGTCACTTCAAAAAGACTATATTCTATCTATGCAGGTCTTCATCAACTATAGGTTATTGAATCGTACAGTTCAACACAATATTTCTCTTTAATTCTATATTAGCATATGTTGTTGAATAAGTTAACTCTATCTGCTAATTCTTTCTGCTAACATATAGGTCAATGAACATTGTCGAACAGGTCGACCTTATTCCCTATTCTTTTTCAACATATAGGGTTTTATGGAACTTGGTCGAACCAATTGATGCATTTTACAAAATTCAAAAGAATCAACTAAATCACTACAACATAAAATTTCCAATCTAAATCATATTCAAGCCCACCAAAGTTTTTTTTCTTTTCTTTATCTGTCATTTTATTACTTCTTCCAGTTCTATTTTTCATAAGTTGGCAGTCTTCAAAACTACAATCTTATAACTAAGTTGACCTGGTCGACCTAGTTTTATAGTCTATCTTCTGTCTAAGAGACATTTAACCTATTTGACTCTATTCTTAAAGACCTTATTTATATAAAATAAAAGTGACCATATCAACTCTATTCTATATTATTTGCATATAGTGTCATTTGAACTAACTCTGTACTATTTTTAATCAAAAAATTAATATTTATTTTTTAGTAATTAATTAACATTTTTTTCCCACTTATTTACATTTTTAGAGTAACTAAAATAGTCTAGATAAGTGATTTTTCAAATTACTATTTTAGTTACACTATTTTACTCTTGTGCTCACACTGCCAAGCCACTTAACATTCAAAAAGTATTTAAACAGTTATCTTTTCAAGGCCTACCTACTTGGATTTCATCACCAAGAGAGAAGCTGACTTAGTTTTTTGGTCAAGTATAAATACATAGTTAATGGTATATATTGGTAAAACATTCAACACCCTTATCACTACAAGATTATGAAGTGAGGGGGTATGTCCCAATACCAAGCCATTACCATTTCTAATATATATCCCTTTTAGCTCAAATATCCTAAAACCAACTTTAGACTACTTTCTAGTTCCCTATTTCAGCTAACTTTCCTATCACATTACAATCAAAACTTTCTAATAATCGAAAAACATTTAGGGTGACCAATTAGTTAAAATTTACTTTTCAATTGATTGCTTGCTCTTTGATCATTAAATTTTATATTTTAAAACTTGTATTGGCTAGCATTGGTGAAATGTTTTATGATGTGTGCCCCAATTGGATCAATCACATTGATCTAATTGTCTATGTTTTTGCTTTCTTTCTTACTTCAAACTATCTTGTAAATTTTTTTCTCTATTTTAGCATACTGTTGTCTTGGTCGATACAATCTATTACATAATTTTTTACCTTACGTCTAGTAGTACATAGTTGATTTTCATGATTGTGTCTTCTTATCCTCTTATTCAATTCTTTGTTCAGTTGTACACAGTTTACCTAAATGATTGCGTATCCTTATCAACCTACTTTGCCTTCCTTTTTGTAATACACAGTTGACTTGAATGACTATGTATTCTTATTTGCTTGTTGGGTTATATGACATAGTCGATTGATTTGACCTATATCTTATTTTATGACTTTGTCTTTACATCATCATTATCTTTAATTAGCCTTTCTCTCTCATCATGGACTTCTTATTTGAGGACAATACAAAGTTAAACTCAACATATATGATGAAATTTACCAATCCTAATAGGTTTTCTCATAAATAGATTTTGGCTTTCTCTTTAGATGAAAGTAATGTGCATGTGGCCCCTCGCACTACAAATTATGGAACTCCTCATGCATCTTCAGTTTGTAACCCTATGTTCTCTTTAAAAGATCAACCTGAATTAGAGTATACTCCAGAAATACTTTTATTCATTAATGAATTTCCTCAATATCAAGAAAAAGATCCTTCTAATTTTTACAACCTTATGATAAGTGGTCAAGAAGAAGAACCCCATTCACCTTCCCCCACATTCTCACACAAATTTGGGGGCAATAGCTTCTTTTCCTCTCAACCTCTTCCTTCTCTTTTGACCCCTTCTCATACTATTACCTCTTCTTTCTTTATTTCTTCTACCTCCATGCCAAGTATCTCTACTAACATGGTAGGTTCAACATCTAATGGGCCTTTTCTAAGACCCACTCTTCTTAGTCCCTTCACTAGTGCATTGTTTGCTACCATTGATAATCATGCCACTAATGCTTCTTCTTCTTCTAATCCTTCTACTAGTTCATCTTTCACAACACATGCTAATCATGCTACTAGTGCCTCATTTTCTAACATCTCCTCTCAAGCCACTAATAGCTTGCATGTCACTACTCATAGTGGTATCCAAGCCACTAATACCAATGCTAATGTTTTTCATGCTACTCCCAACACCACTCAAACCCATTAATTTTTATTACAAACTCTAAACCAAATGAACACTTTCTAAGTTAATAATGCCGACCAAATGATGCAAATGTACAATCACCTTATTCATCTCCAAAAATCAACCTCAATAGGTTCTATGGAAACACAACCAAAATGTCCCCTGACCCCCCCTTAAAGATTCCCATGGCAACCTTTTTCCTCAACCACCTATTGTTAACAAAATGATTAAACATATTCAAAATGAACCTCTTATGCCTCAAATCGCAAACATAGATATAGGAGGTATCACCCTTATCATTAGCTACAATGGGTCAACTAATCCTACTTTACACTTAAAAACATTCAAATATCTATACAAAAATTGGGTCAAGTTAAACACTTTTGTTGCTAACAAGATCTTAGCCAAAACCCTTTTCAGAAATGCTTTAGATTGGTATAACCAACTCAAGTCTCATTCCATCACTAGTTTAGAAGATCTAGTTAATGCTCTAGTATAAGAATTTCAAACTAGTGACCTTCCTGAGAATACCGTGGCTCATTTTATTAATTGCAAGCAAATTGAGATGAAAATCATACAAGTTTTCATCAAATAGTGGAAGACCTTATCTAAAAAATGTGAACACAACATGGATGATGATAACCTCTTTCATCTATTCATCAACACTCTCTATCCTAATTTACAATATCAGGTCTGGACTCTCTCCCCAAACTTTGGAAGAGGCCCTTGACCAAGCCAAGTGCCAATATTTTCTCATGCGCCAGTTTGAGCCATCCCAAGCTCCTATGGGCACTTGTATGCTCATCAAAAATAAAAATATTCATATTACTAATGATGGTGTCAATGATTCCTATGATACCATTTATAATATTCAAGATTTTGCTCTTGACCTTCATCTGAAACAAGCTTCCCCTTTAAACCATACCCCTAGTCCTCAATTTTCATCAGTAAATAACATCAATGTTCATAAGACATTATCCTTAGCATAATCCTAATAAATCTACCAAGGAATCTTTCATGAGAGCTTGATCCCACTCACCCTATGAAATCAAGGTATGATCCTAATAAATTTTATTGGTTTTATGTTAGTTGGGGTTGCTCTCATGAGACTTGTAGGCTATTGCGTAAATTAGCTATAGATTTCCTCCTTGGTCCATATTTTGCCCATGATTCCCTCACCTGTAAATGTCAACAAGCTTATGGCATTACCTTTAAAGCTCATGAAACATAAATTAATAATCAAGCTTTAAACCAGGGTAATGCTCATCTAGCCATTTATAAAAACCCTCATCCAAACCATCAAGACAATAATGATAAGCCTACTCCTTCTAATAACATTGACAGTCTTATAGGCCCAACTCTAAAAAAGAATGTGGTCAACATGATTAATATGTGAAGGGTATTTACCTTCATTGATTCTCATCCTACCCACATGCACCAATCATTTCACACTTTCCATGTTATCTAAGATTTTCCCCCAACTCACCTAACAGATTTGGGGAAAGATGACCTTATCTCTTTTGATGAACAAATTACAACACCTCTATTGGATAACACCTCTCATTTCATTTATGTTGGAAGCATGACCACTAGGGGGTGTGAATTAGTGTTTTAAAACAATCATTTCTTTCCATTTAACATGAATCAAACATTCAAACTAATCAAGAGATATAATAATGCATAATCAACCATTCATATGAGCATGAAGCAAGAACATAACACATGAACACAACATCTATATGAAAAAACCTTATGGGGAATAAAACTCACTGAAACTACACTTGAACTACTATCCTATAAAAAATTATTCAACATTTAGTGAGACACCAACCCCACAAGGAGATCTAACCCCTACCTAGTTAAGCACCAACTCAATTAGTCTTTAGCAAGCTCCATCTTGCCAGGAGGATCCAAACCCCTAAGTTACTTATCACCAACCTAGCCACTTCAAGAATACTTATGCAAGCTCCAACCTGAAAGGTAGCTCCAACTCCCTCTTGACTAAGCACCAACTCATCTAAGACACACTTGATCACCTCAAAACACCCTATTTCTCAATCAACTGATAGTGACCTCTTTTTCAACTCTCTGTCTTCTCTATATGAAATCCACTCAATGTCATACACCTGAAACACACCTTGGATGTATCTCTAATGGTCTCTCAATAAAAAATAAACTCATTCATATCTCCTTAGCCTTTTACCCTTCTAAAACAACCTTCTAGGCTCACTTTCTCAATAGGCCTTCTATCTTATTGCTCAATCAACTGATGGTGACCTCTTCTTTAGCTCTCTGATGGTGACCTCTTCTTCAACTCTTTGTCTTCTCTATATGCCTTTTACTAGGTGTATTAGGTCAATTGACCTTGTTATCTACATGTAAAACATTTGATGAATGTTCATGACTAATCCTCTGGTCCCCTTTGATGGTCTACATGACCTAATTATGTTCCTCCAAGA
The DNA here is from genome assembly GCA_037957365.1 of Torreya grandis. Lineage (NCBI taxonomy): Eukaryota > Viridiplantae > Streptophyta > Pinopsida > Cupressales > Taxaceae > Torreya > Torreya grandis. Next base: position 2,505,519 of record JARHVA010001305.1, on the reverse strand, counting down.
ACTCTTTTCTTTGCTTATATCCTCAACTAGTCCAAATAGGACTATTTTACCTTGTATTTATACTTGAATATTCCTCTCACCCGTCTTGTTAAGAGAAAACACATTTACACACTTGGATAACTATTTAAAATAGGATATTACACACATTTTATACATGAAACAATCATCACATAGTGTAGACACCAAAACTGTGTCGACTTCCCTTGGTCTCTTACACACCTTATTAATTTAAAATAAATACTTATTTTAAATTAATGACATCATCTAGACAACTCACCTAAGACATCTCACCTAGGACACCTCGCCTTGGACACCTCACCCCTAAGACTATTTCCTACCCCATGACTCACCCTATGACTAAGTCATCCACATCATAACTACCTAAGACCCATTCCAACCTCCTAACCAACACTCATGCATAATAACCCCATCCTTCGACCGTTCTCCAACGGCAAAGACACTCGGTGGATGGAGAAACGGGCAAAGGGCTAAAAATAGCCCTTTTACCCGTTCTCTAGCCATTGACATTGATCAACTATTGGTTGATGCTGATGGGATCACCGATGTCAATTTACTTAAATTGTGTTCTAACCTTCAGCTAGGGTCAAATCATGAATTGACTTCTCTATTAGGTTGTGGAGCTAAAAGCTTCAATTGATGCAGACATGGAGGAGGTTGCTAAGTTCCAGTTATACCAGCGTCGGTAGTGTAACCGACATCGATCATATTCAGTGTAAAGGGCAGCCAACATCGATAAGAGTCGACCGACGTCGGTCACCTCCAGACAGACAGGGACTGACGTCAGTCACTTATGTGGTTCCACAACTGTTAGTTTCATGAATAGTTTGTTTAACAAACTATTTGTTTACATGTTAAAGGCTATTTTGAGTCTTGAGCTGCATGTCTAATTATTGTAAATTAGAAGTCTAAGTTATGGTTTAGTATGGGATCTATTTATAGACCCATTGGCATGTATTGTAATAGAGAGCAAATAGAGGAAGGCAAGGTAGATCCTTCCAATTGTAAAAACATATTGATCTATAGGTTGTTGCAATATTTGAGAGAAGTTTTACATGTGTAAGTAAGATCATTTGAGTTGCAGGTTTTTGCAAGTTCATGGGAGATCTACTTGAAGTACTTTGAGTGCTTGTGTACTGGCAGTGTTATTACTGACTGGTTGGAGGTGAACACCAACTCTGTGTTTGAGTTGTGTGTTGGGACTATTTTTGGTAGGAGAGTGAACTCTTGAAGAGAATTACTGTACACTTGGTGTGGAAAGCCTGAAAGGTGTGGAAGAGTGTAGCGTCTCTTCATTGTATTCTTTTCTGGATGAGTATTAATATAGATTGTGTTGTCTCTCATATTCTGTGTCATTTGTGAATTCTAGTTACTTGTTAATTCTAGTTTAATTCCGTGTTTAGTTGCTTATACAAGGTAATCATATTGTGCTCTTATTGAGGAGTAAGATCTTGACAAGTGGTATCAGAACATTTATGTTCTTGGTTCCCTACAACTGGTATCAGAGCTTTTGGTTGGGTTACTAATAGGTTGTATCAGATTTGATTAGTGTTTGTTGATTATAGGTCACTCACAGGGGTTTTTATTTGAGTGGGAGTATAGCAATGGTAGAAGAAAGTAAGCTACGAATGAAAAAGTTTAATGGCAAGAACTATCAATTATAGAGGATGTAGATAGAAGATTATTTATATTAGAAAGATCTGTACTTACCGTTGGGTGGGGTTGCATGCAAGCCCATGGATATGAAGGATGAAGAATGGAAGGTTCTTGATCGAAAGGCTCTGGGATCTATAAGGTTGAGCCTTGCATCGTCTGTGATTTCCAACTTATCACAGGCTAAGACAATGGTAGAGTTGAAGGAATCTTTGGCAAATTTATATGAAAAACCCTCAGCTTTGAATAAGGTATTTCTTATGAAGCAATTATTTAATTTGCAAATGTTGGAAGGTGGATCTGTACATAGTCATCTTAGTGATTTCCATAGTTTGGTAAACCAGTTAAATTTAGTCAATATTGTTTTTGATGATGAAATTAAGGCTCTCTTAATCTTATGCTCATTACCTGAAAGTTAAGAGAGTTTGGTAATGGCAGTTAGTAATATTGCGTTTGCTTCAAAAATCTTAAAAGTGGATGATGTTGTGAGTGTAATCTTGAATGTAGAAATTCACAAGAAAAGCACAGATGAATCATCAAGGAATGCTTTGAGTGTTAAAAGCAGGGGAAGGCAAAGAGAGAAGATCGAGCATGGGAGATCAAGGTCCAAGATAGGTAGGAGATCCAAATCCAAGTATGGAAAAATAACCTACTGGAAATGTGGAAAGCAAGGGCATCTAAAGAGAGATTGTAGGTCAGTTGAAGATCAACATGAAGGACATGAAGAAGCAGATGTTATAGAGTTTGTTGCACAGGATGCTCTGATATGTTCTTTAGATAAATTAGAATCTTGGGTTTTAGATTCTGGTGCCTCTTTTCATGCATCCCCAAATAGGGAATTTTTTCATGAATATGTCCAGGGAGACTTTAGAGAAATTTATTTAGGGGATGGTAAGCCTTGTCAAATGGTTGGCAAAGGGAAAGTGAAGCTGAAATTGAAAATGGGCAACACATGGGTGTTGAAAGAGGTCATGCATGTCCCAATCCTGAAGCAGAATTTGATTTCTGTTGGAAAGTTGGGTGATGAGAGTTTAACAGTAACTCTCACAATGGACTCTTGGAAGGTTACCAAGGGTGCACTTGTTGTAGCAAGAGGTAATAAAGTAGGTACGCTTTATCTATCTACTTGTATTATTGATTCTCTTTTTGGTTTATCTACTTCAGCTGTAGATTCGAAGATGTGGCTTAATAGGCTTGGTCACATGAATAAGAAGGGGATGCATGTTCTTGAGTCAAAAGGTATGTTTTCGGATTTGAAAAGCATGGATCGAGATTTTTGTAAGTAAAAGAAGAAAGTGACGTTTCTTGACACTGGGTCAACAAAGAAGGTGGTTGCTTCTGGTGGAGGATCATAGTATTGCAGAAAAAATAAATCCAATGTTCATGACAAGAACAGGAAAGCCTTGGTTTTCAAGGAGAAGATGATAGACAAAGATCAGTTCAAGGGGCTGAGGAATTTTGAGTAGAGCAGGGTTGATTTGGATAGGGTTTTGATCCAAAAGGAGTTCATGGGTAAAAGTCATCGCTCACAAGTAAAACACAGAGACTGATGTCGGTTATAAAATCGATGTTGGCATCCAGACAGGGACCGACATCGGCTATGTGCAGCCCGACATCGGTGACTCAGAGATAAATAAACACTAGTGTCGGTCAGAGGGAACCGATGTCAGTGATGAGGTAGTCGCATGGAATCGACGTCAGTCAGGTGCAGACTGAGATGTGACTGGCATCGATCACTGAGATGGATTTTAGGCAGACAACGAGCTATCAAGGAGTCTCAAACACCCATATGGAGGATTGAAAGGGTAAGTAAGCCTCAAATTCATCATTTCCCTTATTTACTCTACTTGTTGCTCACTGATGGTCAAGAACCTAGAAGTTTTTTGAAGAAGTAGAGCAGGTAAAATCCAAGAAATAGTGGGAGCATGGCATGACTCAGGAATGTGATTCCTTGGAGAAGGACCAAATAGGAGTTTTTGTTATAGTTGCAAGCTGGAAGAAAGCACTGAAAGATGAATGGATTGTCAGGATAAAGAAGAGCGAGAATGGACACGTGAGATGGAAGGCCAGGGTATATGGTCTTGATAAGCTGCAAGACAATAAAGGTTTGACCATTGTGTTTCTCTTTACCAGGTTGGATAATATTAGCTACATTATACTATTACTATATGTTGTGCTTGTTGTAGGGTCACATATGCAGGGAGTTGCTGAACTAAATGTAAAGTTAGTTTAGAGGTGTGTCATGAGGAATCTGGGAGCAACAAGATTCTTTGGCATGAGTGTATTCTAGAGACATGGAAGGTCACAGATTGATTTTGTCTCCAAATGACTATGTGAAACTGGTTAGCACGCTGATGGTTGGACAGTTCTATGAATAGTGTCCTGATTCACATGATGAGGTTAAGTGTATGGTATGTACTAGACTTGAGTTTGCCCAAGCAATGGGTGTTGTTAGCAAGTTTGGGGTCAATTCGAGAAAGAAGCACTGGAGGGCAGTTCAGTGGATTTTTAGGTATCTGAGAGGGACCAGCAGCAGGTGCACATGCTATGCAGGGTCAAGTTCTTTTCTACATGGGTTTGTAGATGCAGATGTGGCAGGTGATTTGGATGATAGGAGTTACACTATAGGGTTTGCTATGGTGGTTGGTCTTCAAGTGTGATCTTGAAGAGGGATACAAAGCCAGGAAATAAACTAGATGATGTACAAATATAGGTACAGTTATAGCTATTTATCTCCAAGTGGGAGATTATTAGGTTGTGGAGCTAAAAGCTTCAACTAATGCAGACATGGAGGAGGTTTCTGAGTTCTAGTTATATCGGTGTCGATAGTGTAACTGACGTCGGTCATATTTAGTGCAAAGGGCAGCTGACATCGGTAGGAGTCAGCCGATGTCAGTCACCTACAGATAGACAGGGACCAACTTTAGTCGCTTGTGCGGTTCCAAAACTATTAGTTTCATGAATAGTTCATTTAACAAACTGTTTGTTTGCATGTTAAAGGATATTTTGAGTCTTGAGCTGCATGTCTAATTATTGTAGATTAGAAGTCTAAGTTATGGTTTAGTATGGAATCTATTTATAGATGCATTGGCATGTATTGTAATAAAGAGCAAATAGAGGAAGGCAAGGTAGATCCTTCCAATTGTAAGAACAGGTTGATCTACAGGTTGTTGCAAGATCTAGGAGAAGTTCTACATGTGTAAGTAAGATCATTTGAGTTGCAGGTTGTTGCAAGTTCATGGGAGATCTACTTGAAGTACTTTGAGTGCTTGTGTACTAGCAGTGTTATTACTGACTGGTTGGAGGTGAACACCAACTCTATCTTTGAGTTGTGTTGGGACCATTTTTGGTACGAGAGTGAACTCTTGAAGAGAATTACTGTACACTTGGTGTGGGAAGCCTGAAAGGTGTGGAAGAGTGTGGCGTCTCTTCATTGTATTCTTTTCTGGATGAGTATTAATACAAATTGTGTTGTCTCTCATATTCTGTGTCATTTGTGAATTCTAGTTACTTGTTAATTCTGGTTTAATTCCATGTTTAGTTGTTTATACAAGGTAATCATATTGTGCTCTTATTGAGGTGCAATATCCTGACAAGTGGTATCAGAAGATTTATGTTCTTGGTGCCCTACATTCTCCTCAAACTCTCTCTCTCCCAAATCTTTCTGCCTAGACTCTTGGACATGGACGCACACACTCTGAGACCAAACATCAGACTTCAACTAATGCTCTCCAAGCTACAAAAACTCTACATAAATCACTCTAGATATTGGATTAGAAACATTGCACAGGGACTCGACATTAGCCACAATAGGAACAAGTGTCCCAACACCTCTGGTTCTCCATCAAGCAGAGCTAAGTATTCTTCTGCCTTTCATTTCAGTAATTTAGAATACATTAGTAATTAGTTTCTATTTACTATTTCTAAATACTATCAACCAGACCTAACCTGACTTCCTCTTGGAGAGGCTGAAAAGCCTTCTCTTTACTCTTACCCTTTTTGACAACCTATCCTCTACCTTTGCCCCTCTGCAGATCTTATTTGTCTCCCTGCAACCCTGCACAAACCATTAAAATCTCATAGACTCCTTGTCATGTCCCCTTTTTAGTCGACATGTGCAGAGTAGATGATTAGCCTATTATGCGACCCTCGTAGGCTGATGAGGTGGATAGAGGGTCTTGATGGAGCTGGGCTTGGCTTTCGTTTGGGCTCTTTAGGACATGAATTAAAGGAGATATTAATATTTGATTGATTTAATCAAATATTAATTATTTGGTCCAATTTTAATTAATTATTAATTATTAATTATTAATTAATAATTAATAATTAATTATTAATTAATTATTAATTATTTATTATTGGGTCTAATTTTAGGATCCTCATTCTAATTTAAGAATTGGTCTAATTTTAAGACCCTAGTTCTAAATTAAGGAAGGCCCAGTCTAATTTAAGGGAATCTAATTTTAGCAAGCACACCTTTGGAGGTGTATAAGAATCTCTCATGGAAGAGAGTTTGTATCCATGCATAGATTATTGATTATTGAAAATTGAAGAAATTCTTCTGTGAAGACTGAGCCAAGGGTTCCAGGATTCCATTTGCAGTGGAGAACGTCAACTCTTCATTGTGTGCGATTCAGAGGTTGTGAAAGATCAGCCGATCTATTGCCAAATTGAGAGATAGCTTCATCCAGAAGTTATCACAGAATTCCAGGGTTGAGAGATAACTTCACTCAGAAGTTATCACAGTATTACAGGCATTTATTTTATTAGTTTTGATTCACTAAATTATACAGATAGAAATACTCTGTATTAGAATAGTATATCTTCAGATCAGGGTGTTCAGCAATCAGGGGTTAAGAACAAACAGGTTGGCGGCCGTACTAAATCCGTACAGGTCCGTTCAGATCAGCTCAGGGACCGACCTCGGCAGACAGAGGGCTACAGTGACCGACATCGGTCGACTGAAGACGGACGTCGGCAAAAAGCCGACCGACAGGGACCGACGACGGCGTCTGTGTGTCGACACAGAAAATCCGAGACTTCCAGAATTGCAATTTTATTCCCAGTTTGCATGAATTCAGGGTTTTAAGACCTCATCTGTAATAATTTTTGGTTGGCATAAGAAAGGACATCTATTGTAATCGGCTGGATGAATGATAAGATCTGTGATTTGTTTATGCATGTTTGAATCTTGTTTGCAAATTGTATCTGTGTTCAGAGCTTTATATGTTTATATGATCCCTATTAGTAGGGGACATCACAGTGGTATCAGAGTTATTGTGCAGATAAAAGAGCCCCTAAGAAAGGGACATCACAGTGGTATCTATTGCCGAATTGAGAGATAACTTCATACAGAAGTTATCATAGTATTACAGGTATTTGAGAGATAACTTCACTCAGAAGCTATCACAAGGGTTTACAGGTATTTTCTTTATTTTGGGTTTTTGATTCAAGAATTATCCAGATATAGATCTTTTGTGTCAGCCCATAATTCTACAGATCAGGATCAGGCATACAGGGTGTGTTATATCAGCGGCCGTACGACTTCCGTACAGATCTGCGAAAAATCCGTACGCATCTACAAAAAGTTCAGGTACCGACATCGGCGAACAGGAACTTACAGAGACCGACATCGGTCGACTCATCACCGACGTCGGCAAGGGGACTAATACAGGTCGACCGACGACGGCAGTATAACCGACGTCGGCGACTGTGTTTTTACACAGCAGGCCGTGACGTGCCAGATTCAACCCAGTTCGCGGAATATTCAGGCTATAAGGCCGAACTTTTGATATTATTTGTATACCTGACAGAGGATCTCAAATTGTAAGCTTATGAGCAAATAAAAAGAAATTATACTGTGATTTATTCATCTATTTGAAGATATTTTGCAGAAATTCAGATAAGTAATTTGGAGCTTTGTTTTTGATATTCGAAGGGATATTACAGTGGTATCAGAGCTAAATCCTGCCATCCTGAGGGTTTAGAAATTTTATGCAGCGACAAGAGTTGCGACCACACGGGTATTACACACGCAGTAAAGCTTTACTTGAAGGCACTCAAGTTCTAGAACAACCGCCGGAAGACATGGGTGACGATATTGGTAGGGCCCGTATTCCTCATCATCCGAGAGACCAAGATGATCCAGAAGTTTTACTTACTCTTAGAGAACTACGAGAAGGGCAAAGGCAGAATAACCAGGTATTACAGCAGTTGGCAGCAGCACTGCCAAGATTGGGTTCTCCGAGGAGACATTCCCCACACCGTGAAGATGTCAGGAGTGATGCAGGATCACAGCGAGGCCATGGGACTGTTTCTCGTACAGCGAATAGGCCTACTAGGCCTATCTTTGTGAGACAGGAAGCAGAAGAGGTTATAACAGGTGAAGAGCATGAGGAGGAATTTATAGACACATTCAGGGCAGCGACTGATGAGTGGGAGTCATTACCACCTGTGGTCAGGGAGATGATTACTTTTGACCGATTCCTCACACAAAGGAAAGAACATTATCGAGGACGACATAATGGGAGACCAAGGCCCCAGAACAATGATTTGAAGCAGGCTACGAGCAGGCTCACACTAGCAACGTTTGATGGTAGTGGTAAGGTGACAGCACAGGCTTGGGTTAGTAAGCTGGATACATTTCTCACATTGCGACCGATGGGTGAGGAAGATGCTATCAGATATGCAACACTACATCTTGAGGGAGTAGCTCACGATTGGTGGCACCATGGGATGGTGACACTCCATCATGATCGGATCACTTCTTATCAGGAGTTTGTGGACAGGCTGGTAGAGCATTTTGACAGGAGGGATCCAGAGTCCTATTTCCGAGAGTTGGCACAGTTGCGCCAAAGTGGCAGTCTAGAGTCTTACATTGGTGACTTCCAGAAGTTATCAGTTATGGTTCCTGACATTTCAGAGAGGCGACTAGTAGTACTCTTCATGGAGGGCTTGACAGAACCATTGAGAGGTTGGATCAAAGGCTTTGATCCTCCTTCCTTACAGGAAGCTATGAAGAAAGCACGCAGTATGGAGATGGCGGCGCCATCAAGTAGATCTAACTCCAGAGGTACTTCTTCATCGAGAGACCATAAACACTCCAACGGGGATACAGAGAGACCGGATTTCAACATAGATAAATTCGGGGTTAAAAATGATTCAAAAGCCAATCCAGCAGCACCACCTTTGGATCGTGAGGCGCTTAATGATCTACGCAGGAAGAAGCTTTGCTTCTACTGCAAAGGTCCATATGATATCCATCACGATTGCCCTCTGAGGCCTAAGGGCAAAGCAAATCGTGTGATGTGGGCATATTATGAGGATGCGAAATCAGAGGATTCCGAACAACAGGATAGTTTTGAGGAGGCAGAGGCTTCAGAGCCTAAGGCAGAGGCAGATTTAGAGCTTCATATACAGGAGGCACGCCTATCCAACATTCAGTCGGATGAGTCATTCAGACTCCGTGGAGTTTTGGCAGGGCAGAAGGTTACCACCCTTCTTGATACAGGAGCTACACATAATTTCATAGATGCTAGATTGGTGGAGGAGCGTGGACTCACTACCGAAGATTTTGAGGGGATTAGAGTTAAGGTAGCCGATGGTCACACTCTTAGGTGTGAGCGCATGATTAGAGATCTCCCATTGCGCTTGAACAACTATGAGTTCAAGGCTAATTATTTTGTAGTGAACATGGGGGACATAGAATTAGTCTTGGGTATGAAGTGGCTTCATTCATTTGAGGAAGTTACTCTTCATCTCAAAGATATGGAGGTTCGTTTTCAGGTTGATGGGAAAACACATATTCTTAAGGCAATACGGGGCAGCAGCTTCAAGCATATGTTTTTTCATCGAATGGAGATGCCTATACTACATGACATGATAGAGTGCGATGATGAGGGCACATTGGCACCAACACAGGAGAGATATGAGGACGAGCTTTGTCTTGAGGTGAGTTCAGTTCAAGAGTCAGCACATGTGGTAGAGGCTCAGCTTTCTTTTACAGGGGGGTCACATGTTGATGACGATATGCGTACAGGAGACAGAGGTGATGTAACGCCATTGGATGAGAGTGGTGATGGACAGGGCCTGAAGTTTGTGTTGGTTGACAGCACTGTAGATCGAGACTTCATTTGGGATCCGGGTATTCAGCGATTGCTTGAGGGCAAGCAATTTCAGGAGGGGCGGATTGTCATGTCCCCTTTTTAGTCGACATGTGCAGAGTAGATGATTAGCCTATTATGCGACCCTCGTAGGCTGATGAGGTGGATAGAGGGTCTTGATGGAGCTGGGCTTGGCTTTCGTTTGGGCTCTTTAGGACATGAATTAAAGGAGATATTAATATTTGATTGATTTAATCAAATATTAATTATTTGGTCCAATTTTAATTAATTATTAATTATTAATTAATAATTAATTATTAATTATTAATTAATTATTAATTATTTATTATTGGGTCTAATTTTAGGATCCTCATTCTAATTTAAGAATTGGTCTAATTTTAAGACCCTAGTTCTAAATTAAGGAAGGCCCAGTCTAATTTAAGGGAATCTAATTTTAGCAAGCACACCTTTGGAGGTGTATAAGAATCTCTCATGGAAGAGAGTTTGTATCCATGCATAGATTATTGATTATTGAAAATTGAAGAAATTCTTCTGTGAAGACTGAGCCAAGGGTTCCAGGATTCCATTTGCAGTGGAGAACGTCAACTCTTCATTGTGTGCGATTCAGAGGTTGTGAAAGATCAGCCGATCTATTGCCAAATTGAGAGATAGCTTCATCCAGAAGTTATCACAGAATTCCAGGGTTGAGAGATAACTTCACTCAGAAGTTATCACAGTATTACAGGCATTTATTTTATTAGTTTTGATTCACTAAATTATACAGATAGAAATACTCTGTATTAGAATAGTATATCTTCAGATCAGGGTGTTCAGCAATCAGGGGTTAAGAACAAACAGGTTGGCGGCCGTACTAAATCCGTACAGGTCCGTTCAGATCAGCTCAGGGACCGACCTCGGCAGACAGAGGGCTACAGTGACCGACATCGGTCGACTGAAGACGGACGTCGGCAAAAAGCCGACCGACAGGGACCGACGACGGCGTCTGTGTGTCGACACAGAAAATCTGAGACTTCCAGAATTGCAATTTTATTCCCAGTTTGCATGAATTCAGGGTTTTAAGACCTCATCTGTAATAATTTTTGGTTGGCATAAGAAAGGACATCTATTGTAATCGGCTGGATGAATGATAAGATCTGTGATTTGTTTATGCATGTTTGAATCTTGTTTGCAAATTGTATCTGTGTTCAGAGCTTTATATGTTTATATGATCCCTATTAGTAGGGGACATCACAGTGGTATCAGAGTTATTGTGCAGATAAAGGAGCCCCTAAGAAAGGGACATCACAGTGGTATCTATTGCCGAATTGAGAGATAACTTCATACAGAAGTTATCATAGTATTACAGGTATTTGAGAGATAACTTCACTCAGAAGCTATCACAAGGGTTTACAGGTATTTTCTTTATTTTGGGTTTTTGATTCAAGAATTATCCAGATATAGATCTTTTGTGTCAGCCCATAATTCTACAGATCAGGATCAGGCATACAGGGTGTGTTATATCAGCGGCCGTACGACTTCCGTACAGATCTGCGAAAAATCCGTACGCATCTACAGAAAGTTCAGGTACCGACATCGGCGAACAGGAACTTACAGAGACCGACATCGATCGACTCATCACCGACGTCGGCAAGGGGACTAATACAGGTCGACCGACGACGGCAGTATAACCGACGTCGGCGACTGTGTTTTTACACAGCAGGCCGTGACGTGCCAGATTCAACCCAGTTCGCGGAATATTCAGGCTATAAGGCCGAACTTTTGATATTATTTGTATACCTGACAGAGGATCTCAAATTGTAAGCTTATGAGCAAATAAAAAGAAATTATACTGTGATTTATTCATCTATTTGAAGATATTTTGCAGAAATTCAGATAAGCAATTTGGAGCTTTGTTTTTGATATTCGAAGGGATATTACACTCCTCTGTCGACCACATACATATCTCTGAATCTCATCCAAGGCCCATTACCCCTACCAACATCGACAGCCTAACCGACGTCGGCAACATTGACCAACCGATGCCAACAGACTAACCGACATCGGCGACTGTGAAAGACCGACTACAAAATATAGGTACACGTTATCTATTTTTATTTCTTATTCTTTCATTATTTATTTTTATACATCTTTTTTATCAAATAAATGGACTGCCATCCCTCAAGGAAGTTTTTATGCTTCTGGGACCGAGCTTTGCTTGGCAGTCCACTATATATCTATCTAACATTTTCTTTGTTTGAGTCTTCTTTCTTATCTACAGGTGTCTTCCTCCACAGCCAAAGAGGATCTCCTACAACGTTTGGATACGGTGTGCAACTTAATCCGGGTATCATCTAACTCCTGACCATTTATCTTTAAGTTTCTTTCTTCTTCTTAATGTAATAAGCAAAAATGAGTAGAAACATTCTGGCACGCCCGGTGGGACCCTGGAGTTTTCCTTGGGTTCATTCATTTCTTCTAAAAGGCAAATTTTCATATAGGTGCATTAGATTCTCCTCTTGCATCCTTCTTCTATCTCTTTATTTTGAAAAGAAATCATAAGCACAAGTTAAAAAGAACATCTTTCTTTTTCTTCTTGTCACTCTTTCCTTACATCTTAGAGTAGTGAAAATTCATGCTATTAACCTTTTCCCCACTTGTTTACATCCAAACAAAACATTTCACTTTGGGTTAAAAACACTATTGCATTTCTTTCCTCCCTGAATGCATATTTAGCCCTCTCACTTAGTAATTAAACAACATTATGAATAAATCGTAGTGCACATATGTTACACAACCTGACCACATTCACAATCAAACATCTAAACATACTTGAGACAAGGCCCGACTAGGATTTCATCACCTAGCGGATACCTTATCCTTCCTGGCAATCCTACCTGGACTTCACAACCAAGAGGAGGACCCACTCTGTTCTTTGGCAGAGTATAAACTATAGGTGAAGTATATATTGGCTAAGCGGCCCAGCTCAGCTCTGGGTTCGTGAAGTGAAGGAAGCAAGCCCCCAGCACCAGGCCACGTATGGAACCTAATACAGATTTTTGAGCACCAAAACATAACCCGAAACCAACCATAGACTTCCTCTTTAGGACCCATTCTAAAAGCCCAATTCCCAAACATATTCTTCTAAGGCATAAGCCACCACGGCTCTAAAATTTATTCTTAGGAATTTAACGTTTAGAGGTTGCTTGCTGTCATCTATTTTGCTATTCTTATCTATTTTTTTGAGCTGGTAAGTTTGCATCATTCTGAGATCTAAAAACAACTCAAAATTTCTCTTCATTCCAAAAACATTTAATTTTTTGAGTTTCTAGAAATACACAGACATCGACATCGATTTTTAAATCGATGTCGGCAACTCATACTCACCGACATCGATTTTACCACCAATGTCGGTAACATTTCATAACCGACATCAATTTTTCCATCGACGTCGGTCACTGTCAACAAATTTTTTTTCAAAATAGCAAACTCAAAACTTGACTTTTTTGCTATTAAATATACATTTTGGGTTTTTTGAAATTGAAATACATAGTTTTTAGAACTTGAACACATTTTTGGATGGCTTTGACACATAGTCAAGCCAAAACTCTTATTGACCACACACGTCAACAACCACTTCCACCTTTGCCCTTCATACCAAGTCCCCTAATGGAGTATACTTCAGATATTGAGCGTACTCCTATCTAGCCGACCCCCGACCAATTTTCAATTGTTCTCAAAGGGGATCAAAATTTTGAGAGATTTCTTGACCACAACGTCAAGGCTCTCCAACACTATCTCGCTAAAAATCAAACATGAGATCCTTCAGGTAACCCATTTTATGGGATGCCAACTTCTCTTACTAAAGTGGCAACACCATCTGCTACCCAACCCATGACCACTCAAGCCACTACCTCAACTATTAACCCAACCATAGTCAATTTTTAAGATTTGGCCTCCCCTTTTATTTCTAGACCTACCTCCATCGGGGTTTCCGTACCCCCTCAACTATAAACAATTCAACCAAGTTCTACACCTTTTCAGAACTTGATTGTCTCTATTCCACCCACTCTTGCACCCATAAACACAAGAGTGACTACTTATCCTTTAACCAGTGTTGCCACCATTCAACCACCTTTGGTGGCATCCAGTCAATTTGTGCCCTCCAACTTCACGGCACAAGCCCCCTTGACTTCAACATCAGTCCCTATGATGAACTACCAATATGTTGTGCCTATACAAACACAACCTAGTACGTCACACACCCCTCCTAACACCTTCCAGGTACCCTATAACCTAGGGGGTGCCCCATCTACCAATCCACTAGCATATCTAATCAAAATGCTGATGGATAAGATGTCTAACCTTGAGACATCCATTTCTGGTTCAAGCAATGTTCTTTCATATGAACAAATTTGAAATAAACCCATTCACCCTTCGGTGCCTATTAGACCATACCCTAACCAATAGGAACTCTCAAAATTTACTTGCTTTTAGAGGAAAGATGACCCACAACAACATCTATGAGCGTTTAGACACACTTGCTACCTTATAGCACACGATGATGCGTTATTACTTCGCACATTTCCCATGTCACTTTCTGGTGCCGCCCTTGACTGGTATAGTTCTATTACCAGTCACTCTCTCTTTACTTTCACTCAACTAGCTCAACTATTCCTCGACCACTTTTCAATCAACATCACTAAGAAGGTCTCCATTACAGACCTCTATTCGATTAGACAATTTGATGATGAGTCAATAGCTGACTTTATTGCCTGTTAGAGAGGTTTGATCAACCAACTCTCCTTCTCATTACCTCAACCTAAGATCATTGAGCTCTTTTCATGAGCATGTGCTAAACACATCTCATCTACTTTGTAGGTTTAAACATTTTACACATTTGACGAAGCTTTCACCATGGCCCGAAAGCTTGAACTCTACACTGTCGAAGAAGATAGAGTCAAATTGCATAGTAAAAATACTAACACAAAATCCAATGACTCTTTTTCTTCCAAACCATCTTCTTCCCAATCTAAATCTAAGGGATTAGCAAACACTATGGCCGTTAGATCATTATCTACTACAATAAACCACTCTGAACCCTCCACATCACAAAGCATCACAAAACAATTCCAACAATGATATATACAGCATCAATACACTCCAATAGGAGAATCATACACTTTCGTGTTAGATAAATTAGTCAACCGGGGGGTCCTCAATCTCCCTCAAATTTGACCACCTCAATTCGACCCCTCAAAAGCCATCCCTACATGGTATAGGGAAAATGACTTTTATAATTATCATCATGTCAACGGTCATGACATAGACAATTGTAAAACCTTCAAAAACATTATTCAAGACATGTTGGACAAGGGGGATCTTGTTTTGGATAACCCAAATGTGCCGGCTAACCAAAATAGGGATGTCTTTAGACAACCATTCCCTAATCATCCCCCTAGTCAGAATAACATTCAGACCATAGCTGATGATCTCCAAGAGCGTAATATACACATGGTTGACATGGTTTCTAACCAACCTCTCCCACATTTTGAAGAGGTTAATCAACCTATTTCCCCACTACAGGTAGAAGAGTCTTCTTCTTTTATTTGTCTACCACGAGTAGAGGAGCCTTCCTCTCCTATTTTTCCCACCACAGGTAGAAGAGTCTTCTTCTTTTATTTGTCTACCACGAGTAAGGAGCCTTCCTCTCCTATTTTGCCTTCACCAATGGAGGATAGTCCTCCATCCAACCCTCTTTCACATGTAGGAGAGGCTACTTTGATTTCTCTCATATTGGAGGATGTTTTGGTGGCACCAACACCGATAGCCTCACCTGCATCCTTCTTATCATCAATGGGGGATCACATTTTCCCCGCTCTTAGACCACATGTCGAAGACGTGATCATACCAGTGCTCTATCCTCTTGAAGAGCCACATTCTCAAATTCTTTCTCCATTGAGAGAACTTGTCACTTCACCCACTTTGGTTAAGGAAGGTCCAGTGATGATTTTCTCTCGCCTTTTGCCTGAGATCGCTACATCTCACACATTTTTGTCTACACCTAAACTTAAAACCTCACAAGCATCCACCATATCGAAATAGCTTAAATCTCTCGGTACTCGCCCTATATCAAAACTCACTCACCCACAAGTGAAAGTAGACTTGAACCTCACCTCACACAATAGTAGTCCTCACACTAAACTAAAGAAGGCTACTAAACCACATCAGAGAACTCCTCCCCCACCTTCACCATTGCCTCTATTTTGGGCCCACACCCATCTACTTTAATAGGAGAGTTCCCAACTCCAACACCTAACAGAAACAAATCGCCTTCATTATTATCTTTGCCTAGCAAAAACATACCTCCTCCAAAACATCCAACACATCTCACCATGAAAGTGCCATCTACGCGTGCGGCTACACCGCCAAACAAAAAGATGGCACGAAAAACTCCTCTTACAACTCCTAAACAGAAGTTGTCAACTCCTATTGCAACAAAATGTGTAGACCCATTAAAGGGTTCTTATGTTTTGATGTTACACCAATTATTGCAGTCTTCTAGCATTAGTCTCCCACCTCTTAAACCATACCAACCTCTCAGACCAAAACCCGCTTGGTTTGATGACACTAAAATTTGTGCGTATCATCGCACACCTGGGCATGACACTTAGCGTTGTTTCACTCTTAAAGCTATCATTTGCCAACACCAAAAAAAGGATACCCATCTCATTAAGGATCCTCTTAACCACCCTTTTAACAAACCATCGACACCATCCCATACCTCTCAAACATCCTCACCTAAATCAGAATCTCAACGCAAGACTATGGTCTCTTTACCACTTTGTCCTCCTTTGTTCGAAATCAACACTATCAATGTGGCCACCAGGTCACAAACCAGGATGGATAAAGGAAAAGAAAAATTTTCTATTCCTTGGACATATCCATCCATCAAGCCCTCTCAACCACTAAAACCCAAGATTTCAATCTTGGGCACATCTCGACCAATATCTTTGAAGCCAATCCATGACTCCATGGTGAAACAACTTCACCAAACCCCTGCGAAAACATCTTTGTATGACCTAATACAAAACTCTCCACAACATCATCATGCCTTAATCAAGGCCTTATAAGCAGTGGAGGTCCAACCTAAAGACCCCCAACCACTGGCTGCTTTGGTCAAATCATTTCCAACCATTACCTCCATCACCTTCAGTGATTCTAAGATTTTTGCCTCCAACCTGGAAGATCAGGATCTCACCCTCTCAAACTAACCCTATCAGAGAAAAGCTTCACAGGATGCATCTTCATGTTGCACTCCTTGTCAAAGAGGAGCTTCAATGTCTTCTCTCTATCTCATTTCTTCAATCCATTCATCATCTGTAATGGGTGTCAAACATTGTCCCTGTCACAAGCAACTGGGGGAATTTGACTTTCTACTTACTATCACAACCTCAACCAAGCATCAATCAACATCTTAATCATCTTAACATCCAACATCGACCAATATGGAAAGAAGCAAACGGGGCAAGTTTTCTCCTAATTGGCTCATACCTTACATAATAACGCTAGATCAGGAACTTATCGTCTATCTTCTTTCGAAGGCCGACCAGAACCTGAGCCCCTTAATGCCTTACTTCTATGACCATTCTACTGTTAATCAAGTAATCATTCACTTGATGTTTAACTTGAGCTCATCCCTTGAGTAACCCCTGTCATTATCATTCCTATTCCATTTAACCCTTTTCCCCTACAAACATTAGTCAACCCTTTTGTCAAGCATGAATGCTTTGTCGTAATAAAAAGAAAACCCCTAAACCTCTATAGTCCAGTCCATGACAAAAGTCCAGTCAAAAACACAAAACATAAAATTGAGATGCCTATCCAAAGGTCATAAACTATAAATGTAGATTGCTCCCTCAAAGGATAGCTACATAACTGATATAATTAATAGACTACTCCCTTGAAGGACAGCTATCCAAAGACATGCCAACATACAAAGCAAATTATAGACCATTTCCTCGAAGGATGGCTATGCCTAAATTGTGCTACATACACAACACCCTCTCAGAAGCTTCTCACGCCGATCAACTTCCATATGACCACAAAACAAAACCACATCCCCAAGTAGACTTCCCACATTGATCAGTCTACAAACTATTAAGTAATGGACTTACCTATAGTCATTCTCAGGGTCACCTATACAAAGGGGCAATGTTATCCCTGCTAAAAAGGGCTACCCTAACCTCACATATCACATAATCCAACTTATTACCCCAACATACTCAAGAGATTTTGAGCTCACTTAATGTCAAGTGATTCGAATACTTCTCTAACATCAACCAATGGTCAACGATGTAATGCATGAATGGGGCTCTTGTTTCTAAAAACCCTATCTATGCTATCATTATAGTCCTTGTCAATGAAAGATCAATGCGCCTTTCACTTTTTACATATCTTGGTCACATACAACCAAACCAAACATAACCAAACCAAATCAAACCAAACCACAACATTTTCTAACTAATAACATAACCTCAAGATTTATTTAATACAAATACCAATTTGTGTTATATGAATTATTATAGACCATTCACACAAGTTTTTATGAACAACAATACACATGGAAACTATCAACCATAACACAATTTATGTTACAGCATACACCATCACACAATATGGAAAAGGCTGTGGCATAAATATACTCATTTCATTTTTAGTATACACCATCACTAATAAGAAAAATTGCTAGGGATGAAAAACCATATAACCAATGTTACAGAATACACCATCACATAATATGGAAAAGGTTGTAACATCATCATACACTTATCATTTCAAGCATAAACCATCACACATATGGGAAATGCTACAAATACTAACCTAAATAAACCAACTATCGACCTCTTTGACTCTTCTTCCCTTTTTAGGGAGAACTACATTGGCCTGAGGCCCTTAAAATAGGGGTTATGTAGGCAGAACTCAGTTGGCATGGAGTCTTCTGGGGTTAGCTCAGCCCTTCACCCATTTGTCTCCCTAATGACAGTGGCCATTCATTCGTTCGTCTACTTGATGGACCAACCATACACCTATAACCATGACTTAACCTAGTCCAAAACCATGACCAAACAACCAGCCCTAATAGTAAGAGTCACCTAGACTCCTCATGGGGCACATTGGAGATCACACATATCTCCCATACCACAACAAACTACACTTGAGATTACTTATATCTCAACTCGACTCGACCAATGACCTTGAAGATCATGACTATCTCCTCAGACCACGACACTTTTGAGACAACTCTGCCTTAGTTGTTTTGATTGCATATATGCTACCTCATGAATAGATAGCAAATTGTACGCAACTCACATTATGACCCTCACAAGTATTGAATTGCACCCAAGTTGATCCCCACTACTTGTAGTGACATTTTCATGTTTTTCAGGAGCACTTCTTGAGCTCGAGATACTTGGAACATGACGACCATTGAAGCTACAACTTTGATCATTTAACTCAATCAGCTATGACTAAATGCTGGGGACTGATTACTTCAATTTTAGCACTCCTCGACCTTTGATTGTGACAATTTGACCTATCTATCACGTGAAGTGGTATACGCGTAATCTCAACTATTACAGCATTCACACTCCAACTTCACCATACTCATCCACTACCTATCAAATTGCCACCCGATATCAGGTTACCTTCCTTCGACTCCCGCTTTGAGGGGGAATACCTCATCTCATATCCAGGGCAACCTACACCTCATCCCATACCTGGGGCAACTTACTCTTATTTTTGTCTTACAGTTCGTCAGAACAACCAATAAGACAAAAAGGGGAAAATGTAGACACCAAAATTGTGTCGACTCCCCTTGGTCCCTTACACACATTATTAATTTAAAATAAATACTTATTTTAAATTAATGACATCATCTAGACAACTCACCTAGGACACCTCACCTTGGACACCTCACCCTTAAGACTATTTCCTACCCCATGACTCACCCTATGACTAAGTCATCCACATCATAACTACTTAAGACCCATTCCAACCTCCTAACCAACACTCATGCATAATAACCCCATCCTTCGACTATTTTCCAATGGCAAAGACACTCGATAGATGGAGAAATGGGCAAATGGCTAAAAATAGCCCTTTTACTCATTCTCTAGCCGCTGACGTCGATCAACTGTCAGTCGATGCCGGTGGGATCACCGACGTTGATTTACTCAAACTGCGTTCTAACCTTTAGCTAGGGTCGAATCATGAATTGACTTCTCCTCGGACTCTCTCTCTCCTGAATCCTTCTACCCAGACTCTTGGATGTGGATGCACACACTCTAAGACCAGACATCAGACTTCGACTAATGCTCTCCAGGCTATAGAAACTCTATAGAAATCACTCCAAATATTGGATTGGAAACATTGCATGGGGACTCGACATCAGCCACAACAGGAACAAGCGTCCCAACACGTCTGGTTCTCCATCAAGCAGAGCTAAGTATTCTTTTGCCTTTCATTTCAGTAATTTTGAATACATTAGTAATTAGTTTCTATTTACTATTTCTAAATACTATCAACCAAACCTGACCTGACTTCTTCTTGGAGAGGCTGAAAAGCCTTCTCTTTAATCTTACCCTTTTTGACAACCTATCCTCTACCTTTGCCCCTCTGTGGATCTTATTTGTCTCCCTGCAACCCTACACAGACCTTTAAACTCTCCTAGACTCCTCTGTCGACCACAGACATATCTCTGAATTCTATCCAAGGCCCATTGCCCCTACCAACATCGGCAACATTGACCAACTAATGCCAGCAAACTAATCGATGTCGGTGACTGTGAAAGACTGACTATAAAATACAAGTACGCTTTATCTATTTCTCTTTCTTAGTATTTCATTATTTATTTTTATACATCCTTTTTGTCAAATAAGTGGACTATCATCCCTCAAGGAAGTTTTTACGCTTCTGGGACTGAGATTTACTTGGCATTCCACCATATATCTATCTAACATTTTCTTTGTTTGAGTCTTCTTTCTTATCTACAAGTGTCTTCCTCCACAGCCAAAGAGGAGCTCTTACAACGTCTGGATACGGTGCGCAATTTAATTTGAGTATCATCTAACCCCTGACCATTATATTTAAGTTTCTTTCTTCTTCTTAATGTAATAAGCAAAAATGAGTAGAAACACATCGGTCGGTCATTACTTACAAGGACCAAACCACCATTAGGTTTAAAGGAGATCTAATGCAATTAGGTGTGTCTCAACTACACGTTACACTTGGACCATCTTGGAACATCTTGAGTCTCCATAAATGTATGAAAAAATTAATATATACCTAAAATATATCCTTTCTAACATCCATATAGGTCCATACCACCTATTATTCCAAATCACTCCTTGAACCATGCCATTGGTCTTCTTGTCATTAGCCCTTCATACACTGAAAAAGTTTGCCTTAAATATCTAAAGCATATAGTCAATTTTATAAAGCAACTATACCCTTAAAACACATGGATATAACATTAATTACCTCATGGTCATCACTATGTCCATTGGGAATCACTGAATAGGGCAGAAGACCTCAAATACACTCTTGTAAAATGACCACTCATAATTATTTGACTACTCCAAAACCCAATCAAGAATATTTGACTACCAACATATGAATATGAACTTTAAAACACTCAAAATGCATGAATTAGATCCTATAAAATCTATATAACAACAACATATGCTTAATATACTTCCAAATTGGTCAAGATGACATTGAAACATCAAACTCACTACCCCACAAAAAACTATATGTAGCCTCAAAAACATAGTCATGTAAAATGTTCTTTATCACTTATAAGGGCACTTTCATGACTTATAATTTACATTAATAGATACTATGTGACTTATAAAACATCATTAAATAGATATAACATTGGTTCTGATGTTAACCATTGGTCTTACAGACCAATTTCTCAAGCCTCTCTTACACAACCCTTACACAACTAGATAAACCATTTTGGATTCCACATTACAACCCCTTAAATTGATTCAAAACATTTAATAAATAATTTATAGGTCAAATATGTCATGAAAAATAATATCATGTTCATTGGATACATCAAATTTTATCATAGAGTCTCAAACTCTTCACTTTATATTACATACCTTGAATTGTCAATCTGTCTTAAGAACCAGTCATGGTGAACATGACTTCCAACATTTGTGTAGGTACCTCCATGAATTTATAATGAAATTAGGTGATAATTATACATCCTCATAACATCTCCAATCACACAGGTATATAGGCCTAATGGAAAATATAGAATATATAGACCAATCTTTGAAACTTATACCTTCACTGTCTACTCTCTCTAGACAAGCCATCTTGTGAAAAATATTTTTAGAATTTTTAATGACCTTAAAGGAATATAACCAATATGAATAGTAGGTATAGGTATTTAATAACAACCTCAATCAATTGGATCCATTCCTAGTCCATTGTAATTTATCGCTAAACACATTCTCACTATGACTAGTTTTTCTCACTATCTTCACTATTAGCCTAGTTTGGAGATAGGCCAACTTACATGACTATTTTAGAAATTTTTACATATGTAACCTACTCAAAAATCATCATGGTAATGAATTAAAATTCTCAAAAATTTTCCTCCAATGATTTGCAGTCTTTGACCTGGTTAACCTTTCCTCCTATACCAAAATTTTAAGAAACAAGGGATTTTTATAGGTTTCACTTACTGTCTTGATAGACCACTACCACCTAGATATTCTTGAGGGAGTCCTATGCCACCTCTAATCAAAAAAATTTCCTTTATAATCCATTTTGGGCTGTTTATAATAATATTTTCCTTATCAAGTCATTATAAGGGTTTATTGAAGGTTTTAGACCAGTTATGATGTTAACGATTATTCATATAATATTATCTTTGAAACCACCTCCTAATTTTTGAAAATAATTCTTAAGACCATTTTAAATCTCTCTCAAATATCTTAGCTTCCCATGCAACTATCACATGTGCCAATGAGCATCAAAAACTCATACTCGAGTTTGCAACTCTTCAATCTACATGCATAGGAGACCTTCAAATTCTTTTTCTTGCTTTCTCCTCTAACTTAGGACCTTAGACTTGTTCAAAACCCTTGAAAAAACCTATTACACCTTTGTAAAATCTCACATGATCTCTAGGAACCTTGATAACTCATCTTAACACCTCTTTAGGCCTCACTAGGTCTCTTTGCACACTAGGCCTAGGACTACTAATTATACTTGGACCTTGATCACACTTTGAAACCTCTTGTATTATTCTCATAACCTCATATATATGTAAAATGATATTATACCATGATTACATAGGCTCACAAGCCTCCAAACCTGATCATGATGCCTCATCATGTTATTTCCATCCTTAGGAGCTAGGCCATCAACCAGATCTACTAGGTACCACATCAATTTGAAACCTTCTTGCCATTATAGATGCACTTTGAAACTCACTCTCAAGCCAAACAACCTCATTCCATGCTCAACTATTTCCATAAATAATTCTACATTCATGTAATCACTCATTTCACCATACCTCACTATGTATCACAAGACATTCCATTAGATCACTATACCTCACACTTCCTTTGACATCAATGACCTTAGGTTTATGACATCAAAGAAAACACTCACCTTAATATCAATGATATGCTCAAAAAAATGATATCAATGACAACTTGAAATAATCTCCCCCTTTATTGTTGATGACAAACTATGTTGATGGCAAGCCACATTTCAAACTGAACATCTTTTCAATAGAGAACTTATTCCATCAATCTGATCTCTCTCCCCTTTGACATTAATGATAAAGGGTATCTACAACTATCACCTTGAATTTTCACTCACAAGATCATCCATACATAATCCACTAATACTTGGACCTGGTCTTCAACAAACCATGAAATGCATACCTAAAGCAACTCAAATAGGCTCCCCTATCACCATGGTCACTTGTAACTACTTATCCTTATCTTTGACTAATATGAGATATTGAATCAACCTCTTACCCTTATTTTCTAAGCAACAAGCTTGATGGTGACCTATTTCTATTTAGGTTATCTCCAAAATGACCCTCATCTCATCACACACATTTCCATGCACCATGAGTCTTCAAACATCCATATGGAACCATGCAACTCACTAAAATTCCATATAAGACCTCATATAGGCCTATTCCTCATTACTACTACTCAACCATAGATATGGTTTCAAGGAAATGAACTTTCTTCTTCAAACTAATAGATTCTTATTGAGCAAAAGACTCTCAAGATCACATACACCATTCCTCATGCTCCATAGGTCTCAAATAGACTCTTAAAGTCATTAGGGATTGAATTATATTATGGCATCTTGAACAAATCACCTCAACCAACTAGGTCTACATACAACTTTATGAGCATTATTCTTATAGGAATAATATGATTTCTTCATTTGAGCATAATTTTCATCAGGTATATTGCATCTATAGGAGATTATTCAAGCCTTATCTTAGTCATCTATAATACCCTATTGTCTTCACTCATGAAGAACACTCCATCTTCATGCCATATACCTTAGTCAACAATTCTAACAAATAACCTTCATGACCATATTGGTCTTGTAGACCAATTTGCTTACTCTTATGTTGTTCCTATTTTATCTTAGACTTTTAGACCCAGTCTTGGGCTTAGATAAGCATTTCATACCTTGAAAACATGATAACTACTGAGTAGTACTATGCACACAGGCCAACTAATACTTACTAGGCTTTGCAACCTCTCACAAGTCCATCCACTTCATAAAGGATCCTTCTTAGGGTTTGGTGTCTTAAAACCCTCATCAAATTTTCCAAGCTTGTCTTGAGCTTTCCTTTCTTCATAGGGCACATATAAAGTATATGAAACACACTTATGAGAGATAAATGACCTTAATAACATCTCCATACACTTAGAATAATCACCTTGAGTGACCAAGAAATCTATACAAACCTACAAAATGTCCCTCTCTACCATTTTCAACTAACAATAAAATTTGATCTATAATAAATGCACATGTACAAACTTTGAAGACAAACTACCACCTAGAGGATGATTTTCATGGAGTCTACTTCAAATTTACTTTTTACTCTAACTTGATTTGACCAATATCCTACCTTCTATAACATCTTCTCTCCTCTTGGGTCCTTATTTCATACATAGTCATTTGAAGTCCAATGTTCACATTTTTGAAATTCAACGACTATTTCTTGTATCCTAAACTTGATGTCCTTTTTCACTTCACAGATTGTTAGAGATCTTTGCAAGCTTATATGTTGAAGAGGAAAACTCCACATGAAACCAGAATTGTAGGGCACCAAGTACAATAACTCTATGTTTTAATTTGACCAAGGTTCACTTTTTGAGTATGTGCAATAAATTCACAAACTTATCAATACATTAATACCTATGTGATGGTTTGTGATGGTCTAGTTCTTCTTAGGTTAGAATGATGCATTCTTCTCTCTCCAAATGATCAAATGACACACCAAAATTTCACCAAGACATCTATGGGTGCATCACAACATCGTTTATCATTTAAAATACCTATAAACATTTTTTACACCTAAAATACAACAAAATAAGTGATGCAGAGGCATTAGGGAGAGATCTTCTCTAGCATCATGGTTTGATTCTTGATCCAATTAATCACTTACATTAGTTGACAAATCTTGATTGTCCTTGCTTAGCATTACTTTCACTCTCTTATTACTCAATGGGTTTGTTATCCACCATGGATGGAACCTGCTCCTTGAGGTGTATTTGATGTTAACACATTATTTCTTGACATTCACCTTTCATTTAAACGTCACACTACGCTTCTCATTTGCTAACTTTGATTACAATCTTTCCCTAGTCATTGCTAGTCACTCCTTGTTGGTGTATTTATTTGTTTTATTGCATTTACTTGTATTTATTATTTATTATTTTGGTAAAATAATTACTTATTGTAATTAGTTTATTATTCTTATTAAAAAATTTCACCAAATAGGATAAAATTCTTTAGCTAGTAGTTAACTTAGACACTTATCTTGTTACAGTAGAGTTCCACTCCACTATTCAATGTAAGATAGGATAAGATTGTTTAATTAATAGTCAACTTGTGTTGATCATTTGTACAAGTTGGACACCTATCTTGTTAGTGTGGAGTTGCACTCCACTATTCATGTAGACATATATCAGTTGAACTATACGTATTGTGTGAGTTCTTTGATTTTTATCATGCACGCCTTGCTCTATATAAGCAATAGATATTTATGTATTCTATATAAGATTAATATTGAATTATCAGAGTAATTCATCATATTTGAGTTATTTATTCATTTCTATTATTATCTCAGATATATTATTATTATTATTATTATTATTATTATTATTATTATTATTATTATTATTATTATTATTATTATATCTCTTATTTATGCTTTCTATTAGATTCATTAGATCCTATAGCTAATTCTAATATGTTACTAGAGCTATCTTAAATCTATACATTGCTAAATAGTCAAGAGAAAAATATCTAGATATAGGATCAATTTTTGGATTTTATATACAAATACAAATTGGAGCTTTGTGAAGAATTATTGAGCTCACTATTGAGTTCAGAGTGCCCGAGATAGTCAAAATCATCTACAATTTTATATAAATTGGGCACAAGAGGCAAAATTTGTAAGGGTTTGATCCAAAATCACCATGCCTAAATTTGGTGGGTACCTAAAAATCAAAGCTTTTTTGAGTAAAATGGACCACATGATTATGTCTGGAAGACGTCAAAACCTACATATATATATATATATATATATATATATATATATATATATATATATATATATATATATATATAATTTGTCTAATTTAGACACAGTCACCCCAAAAGATTTTTTTTGCTCCTAGGTACGGTTGTACAGACCATATATATTGTGCAGACCAATTTTATTTTTTGGCAGGCCTCATGGATCAACAGATAGATTTGAAAGGGCAACTTCAGAGTCCCTCCATTTGAACACCAGGAAGTATTTTTGAGTGAATGTTTTTTTGAAATAGCTTAAAATTTCATGTTCTTCACTGCTATACTTTTAGTTTTTTCTAGTTTTTTATAGAATTCAAATTTTTATAAAGTAGCTCTTTCCTATTTTCATTTTTACAACTTCAGAGGCTCATAACTTTCACATACGACCTCAAATTGAGGTCCCATTTTTTTTTGAAAGTTAATATTTTTTCAAACACAACACATTGGTGTAGAAATTTTTGTAATAAAATGCATATTTTTTGTACTTTTACACTAGAGGGCCTAAATGAATTTTTTGTAAACTGGAAAAATTATAATCTAGCCTTATAATTGCACTCAATTATAAATTACCAAAAATAACTGCTAGGTGGGATAAAACTAGGTAATTCAGGAAGGTTTTGTGGTGTGTTATGTACTTTGATTTCTGCTTTATGATAGTTTATTTCTGATTACATCATGGAGAATATACAACTATAATACATGAAAACAAAATTCTTAGAATGCATTAATGATTCTAGGATATATGCCTTATTTAACAACTCTTCTTACTCCACCTATTGATGTAAAAGAGTTACAACATTTTTTCTTTGAAACTACTAAAGTAATTGGATGCATTCAGTCTTACATGTCCTTAGATTTAAATTTTCATCTTGACAAATGTATAAATTCAAAAGAGGCTTGGGATAAATTAGCATCATAGTTTGGCAAAATAAATGAGGTTCGTGGTTACCAAATTGACAACGAACTCATTAGTTTGGATCCTAAAAATTATGCTACAATACAAGACTACATCACTAAAGTAATAGATCTTAGAGCAAAACTTTTTAACTGTAAAATTGATAAAAATGATATTCAATTGATTTTCAATGTCTTACATATATTAGGTCCTAAATATTCATCCTTTGTCTCTAGTTTTCAGACTCATCGGTTTACATTGGGTACATCTTATCAAATGCCCATCTTTGAGGTATTCTCTGAGATTCTAATGGCTGAAGAAGAAATGTTAATAGCTATGGGTTTAATCAAGTCATCTAAATCTCAAGCTCTAGTTTCAAGTCAACCTCAACATAAGCAAATTTCAACATCAACATCAAATACAGGTTCAAGTAAAAAGAGGTAGAATAATTAGAATAAGTCACAAAAAGATAAGAATAAAAGGCAATAATCTTCCTCATAAGGAGATTATAAATCCACTAATAAGAAAAGGGATTCACGAAAAAGGACTAGCACTCCTTGCTCTTATTGTAAAAGGGGTTTCATAGTGAACAAGATTGTTGGAAAAAAGAGATTGATAAACTTAAGGGTCTTCTCAAAAAGAATAACATCAATCAATCCACTCTTCTTCCACTCCTTCAAATTTAGGGAAAGGGAAAGCTATGACACTAGTTACATTGACAAATTCTCCTAAGTCATGGGTCATTGACTTAGGTGCTTCGCACCATATGGGTTCTGATCAAGAATATTTTTTTAGATTAGCACCAAGTTCCTTGTCTCATATTCTCATAGGTGATGATTTTAAGGTAGATGTTATAGGAAAAGGTACAATTGATATTGATAGTGGTGTATTTGAGGATGTCTTCTATGTGCTAGAGTTATCAACTAACCTTTTTTCTATCTACCAAATCACTCACTTTGATACTTGTAGGAAATTTGAGTTCACACCCGATTCTATATCAATCAGCAAATTAGAGGACAATGCCTTAGTTGTAGTGGGAAAATTTGACACTAATACTTGACTTTATTCATTCTCCCACTTTGTGCCTCAGTCTTTCTCTACAGCTTTGCTCACACACACTGATTCAGTAAGCAAGTTATGGCATGAGCGGTTTGGTCATCTGAAATACTGCTATTTATATCATCTTAGTCAGTAGAAGATGGTTACAAGACTTCCATAGATTCATTTTTTAAGGGGTGTATGTCATGGTTGTGCCTTAGGCAAACATCCAGAGGATAAATTTGATAAAGGGAAGGGTTGGAGGGTTACACAAGTTCTTGAACTTTTTCATAGTGATTTAGTAGGTCCATTACCTACTTTGTCTTTTAGTAAAACCTACTATGTTCTCACATTTATTGATGACTATTCTAGATATATTTGGGTTTATTTTTTAAAACTCAAGAGTGAAGTATTTGTTACATTTTTAGAGTTCAAAGCTCTAGTAGATAAACAATCTGGAAAGTATGTTAAGATTCTCTACATAGATAATGGGAGTGAATATGTGAACAACAAGTTTGAACAATTTGGTGCTCTTGAAAGAATTGATCTTCAACATTCAATTGCATATACACCTTAGTAGAATGGTGTAGCAGATAGGAAGAATAGATTCTTAAGAGAGATGGAAAGTAGTATGATTCATGAAAAATCATTAGTACCTGAGTATTGGGTGGAAGAGATTAATTGTGTAATATGAAGCCAGATGTGCATCATTTTAGAGTCTTTAGTATTCCATGGGATCACATACCTTCAGACAACCATCATGATTTAGAATAGCAAAGTTGAACTCACATATTGGTGGGATATCTTGATAGTGTTAAGGGATATCGGCTCATTGATCCAGATTCACATGAGCTTATTATAACAAGAAGTGTTTACTTTTAAGAAAGTCCTTTAGACTTATCTTTTATAATTTCTCATTCTTTTTCCTTAGAAGAATTAGATAGCAGTGATGATGATACTCCTACTTCATCTACTTATAGGGATGATGAGGTAATACCTCCCCAATATGGTTTAACAAGGCATGTTCCTCCTCCTCCTCCAGATCCTTGCCCATTGATGCCTTTGTGGGTTAGATAGACTTTGGTGGATGTAGACCCTCTTTTTAGGGATCCATTAGATAGAAGGAGAACATGATCACAACATGATCTTCCACATTACACATTGCCACAACTTCTGATCCACAGTCTTTTCAAGAAGCCATAGGGACAATTGAGTGGGATTCAGTGATGGAAGAAGAGTATGACTCATTGATTAGGAAAAACACTTGGGATCTTGTTCCTCTTCATAAGGAAAGAAAATTAGTATGATGTACGTGGATATATTAGAATAATTTTGTAGCAGATGGAAATATTTATAAATATAAAGCATGCTTAGTGGCCAAAGGTTTTTCCCAAGTGGAAAGCATTGACTATATAGAAAATTTTATATCTGTTGCTAAGATGAATTCTATTCACTTGATACTAGCTATTCAAGTAGCTCATGGTTGGGTTGTACATCAGATGGATGTGAAGAGTGCATTTATTCATGGGGATCTTCATGAAGAGATTTATATGGAGCAGCTACAGGGGTTCATTCAAGATTCTTCACTGGTATGCTACTTGAAGAAGTCTCTTTATGGTCTAAATCAAGCCCCTAGGGATTAGTATTCTAAGATGGAAATATTTATTCTCTCAGTTGGGTTCTCAAATGTCACTCAGATCCAAATGTCTACATTCTACACTATTGTACTTGGTGCTCTATGTTGACGATCTCATTATTACAAGGAGCACAACATCCATCATCAGTAGTGTTAAGACTACACTTCATGATAGGTTTTTTATGATAGACATGGGATTATTATATTATTTTCTTGGAATTCAAATAGTACAGTCTTCTTTCAAGATTACACTTTCACAAACCAAGTATGCCATGGACTTGTTAGCTCAGTTTCATATGGTTGATTGTAGGCCTACACTGACTCCTTTCTTATCTAGAGTTAGACTTGAGGTTCATTATTCCATTCCCTTGGTTGATGCCACATTGTATTTCTAGCTTGTAGGTAGCCCCATCTATCTAACTCATACATGACCTAAAATTTCATATGTAGTTGGCATGGTTTCATGCTTTATGCAGACACCACATGCGCTCCATTAGAGATCTGCCAAGTGCATTTTGAGCTACATTTAGGGCACTATCAGATACGAGATTCACTAAACAGGTTTAGAATTGGTGGGATACACAAATTTTGATTGGGATGGCGATTATGATGATCGTAAGTCCATTTCTAGTTACAAATTTCACTTTAGATCCAACCCCATTTGTTGGTAGAGTAAGAAACAAAATGCTATTGCTCTTTCATCTATAAAGGTTGAATATCATGGTGTTATTAATGCCACTACTAAAGCTATTTGGCTTCAAAATATTCTCATTGAGCTTGGTGTTCTGTTTTAGAAGCCACTAGTCATCTAGTACAACAACTAGAGCACTATCTAGATCTCAAAGAATCCAGTTCATCATCAGAGAACCAAACACATAGATATCTATATGCACTTTATCAGGGAACTGATTCAGGTTGAGATCATTGATCTTTAATATTGTCTTATAGAGGAGCTGATTGCAAATATTTTCACCAAACCTTTCACTGAGAGCATGTATCTTCACTTGCGATCTCTTTTGGGGGTGTAGGACATCAGTTCTTCAGGGGACATCAATTTTTTAGGGGGGGTCTCTTAGACCTTCATTTTGAGGAGTTTTTTTCCTTTGGATTTTCTCCTTTTCTCATTTATTTATATAGAGTACCTAATATGGCTACACATTATCGGGACTCTTATTTGCATAGCCCTACCTAAGCTTCACTTATGGGGGGGGTGTTGGTACATTTATTTGCTTTATTACATTTACTTGTATTTATTATTTTGGTGTACTAATTACTTATTGTAATTAGTTTATTATGTTTATTAATAATTTGCACTAGATAGGATAAGCTTTCTTAGCTAGTAGTTAACTTAGACACTTATCTTGTTATAGTGGAGTTCCACTCCACTATTCAGGGTAAAATAAGATAAGATTTTTTAAGTAATAGTCAATTTGTGTTGATCATTTACACAAGTTGGACACCTATCTTGTTAGTGTGGATTTTTACTCCACTATTCATGTAGACAGATATCAGTTGAACTATATGTGTTGTATGAGTTACCTGATCTTTATCATGTACACCTTGCTCTATATAAACAATGGCTATTTATATATTATATATCAGATTAATATTGAATTATTAGATTAATTCATCATATTTGAGCTATTTATTCATTTCTATTATTATCTCAGATATATAATTATTCTTTATTACTATTACTATTTTATCTCTTCTTTATGCTTTCTATTAGACTCATTATATCCTATAGCTAATTCTAACACTCCTTAGGCCACAAGGGATAAAACCTTGATTTAGGTTTCAAAGGGTGAAACCCCTTGATTTAATACTCCTAAAAGATCATATCATATCTGTCTTATCCCAATCCAAGCGTCCAAACAACCCTGAAACTCACTTTCACTCTTTTACTCATATTAATATTGAATTATCAGAGTAATTCATCATATTTGAGTTATTTATTAAATTTTGTTATTATCTCAAATATACAATTATTATTTATTACTATTACTATTTTATCTCTTATTTATGCTTTCTATTAGATTCATTAGACCCTGTAGCTAATTCTAACACTCCTTAGGCCACAAGGACTAAAACCTTGATTTAGGTTTCAAAGGGTGAAAACCATTGATTTAATACTCCTAAAAGATCATATCATATCTATCTTTTCCCAATCCAAGTGTCCAAACAACCCTAAAACTCACTTTCACTCTTTTACTCATCAATGACCTTCTTAGCTAATAGCCCTTTTTGAGCTTTTCATTTAGTTTTATAAATTAAGTCACTTTTACAAATCAATAATTATGTTTCTAGGCTTACTTTCATCCCATTTATATGTGTGTAAAGTATCATAACATACATCTATCCGTAATTAGCATTTCCTTTGCTAAGTCATCCTCTTTTAGGCTTAATTAGGCCTAAAACTCTCTTGACTCAATGGGAAAAATTTAGACAATACTATCTATAAAGATATAAATCCATGTTATTCACTTGATTAATGATAAATTAAACTTAATTACCAAATTTCATCAAAAATTGAGGGTTAAAATTCTTTTTACAAGCATAACCCTAATTCTAGGGTTTTTTACTCTTGCTTAGGGCGAGGCTACACTAAAATCCATAACATTCATTATAAAGGGTTTCAAGGATCCAAACCACCTTTTTAAAGTATATTTTGAGGTTTTATACCTTTCCTAATTCATTATAACTTGTCCTTCCATGATTATCATTCTTACGTAACTCAAACTCAGTTGACTAGGTATGCTTGTGTTGATTGTGTATCATCTCTATACTTTATATTTAAATTTTTTTTTCTATAATTCATCTAGGCTCTTGATAATAGTTCATAATATTTCATCCATTTTTTATCCATCCAAGCTCACATTCCATTAGGTTATGAGGTCTGTTGACTAAGCAAATAGGGGTATAGCCATACAAAACTATCTTATTCACTGTCTGAGTTACCATTAGACTTGTCACTACTTAAACTAGTGTTTTGGGCTTTCCATTTTTCCTTCATGAAAAATTTCCCTCTTACCTTCATATTTTACTTCATTCTTTGATACATTTCTAATAGGGTTTACTATGTATGTATCAGGGTTTCCTCATTTAGGCAAACTCTGTATCAATGTTCACCATCCGAGTTATCCTCCAAGGGCATTTCCACTTGTTAGAGACCTTTCCAACATTGAGACTTCCTCTTTAATAAAAATTCCAATTATTATAATTGATAAATGACCCAAATAGGGGTTTTAATGGAGCATTCAAAGTTTCTTTGATTGTGAACAAGGACTCAGGGTTTTACAAGTTTCACACAAGTTAAGGATCGTTTCACTCTTCATCAAGGTTTGAAGAAAATTTTCAACCTATTCAATGTTCTTATTCATTCACACTTACTACTTCAATAAACCATAAATTTATCTCAAACAAAATATCTCACTTCTTGTCATAAGACAATACAAGGTGACCAATGGTATAACAAAGTGTGGTGTAACAAGTGGAATGAACATTCAAAACACTATTACATGCTCCTTATCATGATCATAATAAAAACTCCTCCAAACTCCAATATAGGACTCTTTCATTACACAAATTCTTGGTACTCTCAATGTCCATAACTACCTCATCTCACAGTTCTATCATTCAACTACATAGTATATAGAGTCCTCCATAACAATGTTATTTTATATCAAAAATACACTTTAAAATTCCACTAGAAATACATAAGAATTTGTTTTGGATCAATATCAGGCTCAGAGTTAATGAAAAACCCTACTTTTGTTTCAATAACCTCCTTACATCAATGAGTTCTCTTCATAGGACTGTCAACCTTATTTCCACCTACATTTCAACACATATATCCATCTAACTATGACCTCAAGGGTCTATCGAAGTACAAAGTGACTCATTACAAATCAATATTATTTAGAGGACATAACTATGAAAAATATTTATATCTTTATTCACACTCTACTTTTTTTATTATCACTACTTACAGTCCATGAATGGACTTGTTATCTTTCTTGTGAAGGGTTTTATACATTTTTATTCATTTTTTGACCCTCTTACTCCTCTCTGGGACCCCTCTCCTCTCCACCACACACACTAACTCTAAAACAAAACATAACTACCCCTTTGTCAACCCAACATAGGATTAGTGGGTAAAAATAACAAACATGACTTCCATTTTATGTGATTTTCAAATATAACTCATTATCACCCCTTACATAACTTAATTAGACTCCTTAAAACTTAATTAGACTCCTTGACCCTACTGGACTCATCTAAACACTTCATACTTTTAAGTGACCCCTCAAGCCTCAATGCAAATATTTGAATTTTCAAATTTCTCATTTTGGAGGGAAAACACCTAAAGACCATGTAACATATTTTTTAGACCTCTAATGGATTTTTAAGGCACAAATGGAATTAAGAAGGTCCCTTACATACATTAACTTTAAACTTTGACCAAACTTGACTCTCTTTATTGATCAAAATATAAATTGACTACTTTTTCTTGATGCTCCTACATCATACTCCCCAAGAGGGAGAAAAATTGAGCCACCTTCTTTCTTCCTTGATTTCCAATTGATCTTCTAAAGGTACTTTGTGATCAACATGTTGATAGTCCTTTGTTCTAGTTCTATTCTTCTTGCTAAATTCTTGCTTTTCTTTCTCTTGGTCTTGTCTAGCTTTCTTGCCCATTCATCTTCCACTTCTTTGAAGTATTCCAACTACCGTACTTTCTTATTTTATGCATATCTCACCCTTTCCAAGTCATTTTTAACCTTCTCATGCTCAGTAGCAATCAAATTTTATGCATTTATCTTCCTCATGCTTGCTTCATGACTTGTTTCCTCATCAATATCACTTGTGGCTTACTTGTTTTCTAATTTATAATCCTTGTTCACTCTATCATCTCCTTCCTTAGGCTCTAATGGTCTCTCATGCATCTCAAAATTTTTCATTTGCTTATCTACACTCTATTTTTCTATCACTTCTTCAAGCTTCTCAACCTTTTGATGCCTCTTCCATCATCTTGCTCATTATGCAAGAGTAATTTGTTGTTCTTTTCATCCTCACCATAGTACATCCTTAATTGACCAATCCTTGGCCTCCCATATACATGTTTACCAAATTTAAACTCAGCATTAACTTGTCCAAATGAATATCTTACATTGTTTACTTCTTCACATTCATTTCCTTGCTTGCTTGCTTCTTTGAGTGCACAACTCTTTGTGCTTATTATTTATACTCTTTACTTGTTTCTTGATTTTGACCTACTTTTTTTCACCTATTTTTATCTCTTTTGATGGGCTAAACATGTCCTTAAACATTCTCAACTCATCTTGCAATTTGAATGCATCAATCTCTTCATTTGCTTCATCAAACTTTTGTTCACATTGTTATTCCATGTCTTGGGAAACTTATTCTTTGTCTTCCCCTTATACTCCCTCATTTTTGAGATTCATGTCAACATCCTTTGGCTGCATTGAATCCTTTTCAAGCACTCTTTGAGGTTCTTCTTCCTCATCTTGCCATGATACACGCCACTTCATCAATTCAATGGTTTCTATGTATAAAATATCTTCATCCTTGGAATCAAATTCAGACATGCCATCATATACCACACTTGAAAACACATCTTTCAAATACTTACCTTCTCTTATGTATTATTTGTCTTGTTCACATGGTTGTACCTTACCTTCACTTGCTTGGTTTGCTTGCACAATCTCTCTCATTTGCTTTGTGAGCTTGTCATCTTCATCACTCTTTATAATTGCTTTAAATACACTTGCATCTTGTTTCTCTTGTGATATTTTCACACTCTTTCTCACCCATTTTCTACCTTGAATATTCTTGGGCTGCCACTTGATTTTTTTCTCATCACTCTCATGCCTCATGCCTTGATCATCTATCTTGCCAACTTGATGTACTTTTCCATTTGATTTTTATTTCCACATTTGTGCTTTCTTTCCACTCATGATTTCACTTTCCTTGACCTCTTTCTTGAGGTTATCCTCTTTCTTCTCCATACCTACTTGTTTAATCCATTTAGGCCATACATATCCAAGCCCATGTTCACCATTGGAGGGTTGCACTTTGTCATATTTTTTTAAAACCTGCATATCAGCCTTGCCTTCATATATATAATCAAATCTAACAATCAAACACTCATTTACCTCCAATGGAAACTACTAAAAACTTATCTCTTCCTTGATGTTTTCATGAGTGACCTTCATGTCCTCTTTGGGAACTATTTATTTAGTTTCAACTGCTATGCATGAGAATGCATCAAAATATTCCTATTTCTCTTCATTTTCAATGTGTATTATACCTTCAATCTCTTTCACTTTGTCATCTTCAAGAGGTTATTTCTCATTATCATATTCTTGACACTCAATGGGTAGCATTTTTGGCCCATACTTCATTAACTTTGAGGCCTCATGCTTGGCCTTCATCAACCTTATCTTCATACCTGCAAACACAAACTTAAAAGAAAATTTAGCATACAAAACTAAAGACCATATAGTCTCTTTTAATGTCCTTATCATGGACACTATCCATCTTCTCTTCTTATTTTCATTATTTTGTGCTCTCATTGGTATTTCTCTCATCTTCTCATTCTCTTGATTGAAAACTCTCTTCTCTACCTCTTTATCTTATTTATCACTTGGCAACATCTTCTTTCTCATGCCTCTTTGGGCTACCTTCTCTCTCTTTTTCTCATATTTCATGACACCTTTCTTGTGCCTTCTCACAAGTGATTCTATGGGCCACTTTTCTTTCTTCTTCATTTTCCAACTTATCTATTGGATTTCTTGACTATTCATGAGCTTCACCTTGAGCTCAATCCTCTCAAATCTCTTCTCTAATTGTCTTCTTATGTCTGCTATTTCTCTTTCTATATCCATCTCCTCCATTCCTCTTTTCTTTCTTAGCCTATTTAGACCTTTATCTTAACAAGTCTAACAAGCTTACCTCTTAGACATCTTTTGGGAATTTCTTCTTCTTGAGTCATCTCTCCAGGATCTCTTCTTAACTATTTTGACTCTCTTTTGGAGTCTTCTTTCTTCCTTATTTTCTCTTGGAGCTTCAATGCTCT
The DNA here is from genome assembly GCA_037957365.1 of Torreya grandis. Lineage (NCBI taxonomy): Eukaryota > Viridiplantae > Streptophyta > Pinopsida > Cupressales > Taxaceae > Torreya > Torreya grandis. The sequence goes on along the minus strand of JARHVA010001305.1, from coordinate 2,468,215 downwards.
CTTTTTGTCTAACTCTTCTAGTCTTTCCTTGGCTATCTTTTTGTCCTTATAAAATCAATTTGGGTTTATCTCCTCTCTTCTCTTTATCACTCTTACTCTCCTCTATGTTGACCTTATTAGATCAGGCCTACAACTCCTCTTCTCCCTCAACACCTTACAAGTTACGTCTCATATACAACTCATAACACTATACATGCTTCTGAAATCAACAAAGTATAAAGCAATCAAAACACAATTATTACCCAAGCATACCTTGATAGATCTAATAAAAAATGATGTAGAGGCATTAGGGATAAGTATTATTTAGCATCATGGTTTGATTCTTGATCCAATTGATCACTTACACTAGTTGATAAATCTTGATTGTCCTTACTTAGTATTAGTTATGCTCTCTTATTACTCAATGGGTTTGATATCCACCATGGGTGGAATCTGCTCCTTGAGGTGTATTTGATCTTAATATAGCTTTCTTTGACATTCACCTTTCATTTCAACCTCACATTATGCTTCTCATTTGCTAACTTTGATTACAATCTTTCCTTAGTCATTTCTAGTCACTCCTTAGGCCATAAGGGATAAAAAAATGATTTAAGTTTCAAAGGGTGAAATACCTTGCTTTAATACTCCTAAAATATCATATCATATCTATCTTATCCCAGTCCAAGTGTCCAAACAACCTTGAAACTCATTTTCACTCTTTTACTCATCAATGACCTTCTTAACTAGTATCCCTTTTTTGAGATTTTCCTTTAGTTTGAGAAATTAAGTCAATTTTACCAAGTAATAATGATGTTTATAGGCTTAATTTCATCCAATTTATATGTATGTAAAGTCTCATAACATACCTCTATCCCTAACTAGCATTTCCTTTGCTACGTAGTCCTCTTTTAGGCTTAATTAGGCCTATCTCTTGACACAATGGGAAAAACCCATACAATACTATTCATACAGAGTTAAATACATGTTATTCAGTTAATTAATGATAAAAAAACCTAATTACCAAATTTCATCAAAAATTGAGGGTTAAAACTCTTTTTATAAGCATAACCCTAATTTTAGGGTTTTTGACTCCTCAAGCCGAGGCTATACTAAAATCCATTAATTTCATTATACAGGGTTTCAAGGACCTAAAACACATTTTTTAAGTCTATTTTGAGTTTTTATACCTTTCCCAATTGATTATAACTTGTCCTTACATAATTATCATGCTTGTGCAACTCAAACTTAGTTGACTGGGTATGCTTGTGTTGACTGTGTATCATATCTTTGCTTTATATTTCCACTCATTTTTTCTCTACTTCATTTGGGCTCTTGAAAATAGTTCCTCCATTTTTTTATCCATCCAAACTCACCTTCCATTGGTTTCAATCACATACATTTGATCATTTACACTTATGAGGTCTGTTGACTAAGCAAACAAGGGTATAGCCATACAAAACTATCTTATTCACTGTTTGAGTTACCATTAGACTTGTCACTACTTAAGATAGTTTTTTGGGTTTCCCTTTCTCATTATTTCATGCAAAATTTCCCTCTTACCTTCATATCTTACTTCATTCTTTGATACATTTCCAATAGGGTATACTATGTATGCATTAGGGTTTATTCATTCAGGCAGACTGTGTATCAATGTTTACCATTTGAGTTAGCCTCCAAGGGCATGTACACTTTTTAGGGACATTTAAATCACTAAAAATTACTCCTTAATAAACTTTCCAATTATTCTAATTGATAAACAACCCTAATAGGGGTATTAATGGAGCATTCAAAGTTTCTTTGCATGTGAATAGGGACTCAGCGTCTTACAAGTTTTACACAAGTTAAGGATCATTTCACTCTTCATCAGGGTTTGAATAACCTTTTCAATATATTCAATGTTATTTTTCATTCACACTTACTACTTCAATAAACCATAACTTTATCTCAAACAAAATCTCTCACTTCTTGTCATAAGACAATACAAGGTGACCAACGGTATAACAGAGTGTGGTGTAACAAGTGGACTGAGCATTCAAAATACTATTACATGCTCCTTATCTTATGTCAGGATCTAACAAGACAATTTCTTACTCTTGTGTAAGCAACTAAACATGGAATTAAACTAGAATAATAAGTAACTAGAAATCAGAATCAACAAAGAATAAGAGATATAAGAAACAATGAACACTTGTATTAAAATCTTCTCAGAAGGAAATACAATTAAAGAAATCTCTCTTTCTTCCACACCTCTCATATGTAAAAATCTCTTTCCCTCAAGAGTTTTTTCTCTCACAATTACATGTCTAGTCCACAAGCTATGAAGATCTGTCCCTATTATATAGAATTAGGGATCATGAGCTATGCATTCTCCACCGTTAGATACACCTCTTAATCAAAGGTTCAAATCAGTTCTGCCAAAAATAGAAATGCAAACTCAACACTAACAGTTAAACTTATCATGCAAACAATCTATTCATCCCATAAAAATAGACTTCTGGAATGCATAGGTGACCGACATCGGTCCTTGTCTGCCTGCACATGACCAACGTCAGTCGATCCATAACCGACGTCAACAGCCTCCAGTCGATCCCTAACTGACGTCGATGACTATATAAATACAACAACCTTACAATTTCTCATTTGGTGAAGCTTTTAGCTCCACAACTCAACAATCTCCCACTTAGAGATAAACAACTGCACTTGTACCTGTACAACAACATCTTCTAGCTTCTCCATCTTTAAGCTCAATCTTGAAGACCAACAAAAGTTGAATGAAGATTCAACTTCTCCTTTGTTACTAGCTTTGTTAACATATCAACAGGGTTCTTATCTATATGGATCTTTTCCAGCTTTAGCTCACCATCCTCCAATACCTGTCTAATGAAGTGGTACCTACGCTGTATATGTTTGGTTCTTGAATGAAAGGCTGAATTCTTTGCCAAATGAATTGCACTTTGACTATCACTGTACAATTTGCAACTCTCTTTCTCTTTTCCCAACTCTTCCATGAACCAAGTCATCTATATCATCTCCTTGCTAGCCTCTGTGACTGCAATGTATTCTACCTCTGTAGTAGACAAGGCAACAACCTTTTGCAACTTTGAAATCCAGCTAACCGCTATTCCACCAACAGTGAACACATAACTTGTGGTGCTTCTCCTGCCATCTAAGTCACCTACCATATCTGAATCTACATACCCATGTAGAGAAGTATTTGACCCTCCATAGCATAAATGCCTATTGCTGGTCCCTCTCAGATATCTGAGAATCCACTAAACTACTTTCCAGTGTTCCTTCCCTAGATTGGCCATAAACTTACTGACAACTCCCACTGCTTGGGTAATATCAGGTCTAGTACATACCATTGCATACATCAAGCTCCCAACTGTAGAAGCATATGGAACTCTACTCATGTACTCAACCTCCTTATGTGATTTAGGACACTGTTCTTTACTCAACTTGAAGTGTCCAGCCATAGGTGTGCTCACCAGTTTTGCATCTTACATATTGAACCTCTTCAACACCTTGTTCATATAATCCTCTTGAGACAAAATCAAATAGTAATTTTCCCTATCTCTCTTAATACTCATGCCAAAGATTTTCTTTGTTGCTCCTAAATCCTTCATGGTAAATGTGTGAGCTAATTTTACCTTAAGCTCATTAATATCCTGCATGTGTGAACCTGCAACAAGCATATCATCTACATATAGTAACAGGGTAATATATCTACCATTATCCAATCTCTTAAAATAAACACAATGGTCAAATTGACATCTGTTGAAGCCATGCTCAATCATAAACCTATCAAATCTCAAATACCATTGTCTAGGAGCTTGCTTAAGACCATATAAGGTTTTCTTCAACCTGCACACAAGCTTCTCCTTACCTTTGACCTCATAACCTTCCGGCTGATCCATATATATTTCTTCATCCAAATCTCCATGAAAAAATGCTGTTTTAACATCAAGCTTCTCAAGATGAAAATCCTCAATAGCAACTAAAGACAATATAGTCTGAATAGAAGTCATTTTTACTACAGAAGAAAAAATTTCACCAAAATCAATACCTAGTTTTTGTTCAAATCCCTTTACTACCAACCTAGCCTTATGTCTCATTTGTCCATTCTCACCTTCCTTTAACCTGTAAACCCATTTGTTTTTTAGTGCTCTCTGTCTGACTGGCAACTCAACCAAATCCCATGTTTGGTTCTCTTTCAAGGAATCAATCTCTTCATTCATGCCAAGCTCCCATTGTTTCTGGGTTTCTACCTGCATTACCTCATCAAAGCTTTCTGGTTCCCCACCATCCATGAGTAACAAGTAGAATAATGAAGGGGAATAATGAATTGGAGGTTTACTTACCCTTTCTGACCTCCTCATGGGCATTTGAGACTCATCCATAGCTTGTTGTTTGCCCAAATTCTCTGTCAGTGACTGATCCCAATCATCTCTAGGTCTATACATGACCGACATCAGTTACTGTCTGATCGACGTGGTCACTATCTGATCGATGTCAGTTCCTTCCTGACCGACATCGATTCTTGCTTGATCAATGTCAGTGTCTATGTTTTCTTGTGTGCGATTATTTCTTCCCACGAGTTCATTTTGGATCATCACATCGTCCAAATCAACATTGCTTTACTTAGTATTATTCAGCTTCTTGAGCTAATCATTGTATATCACCTTCTCATTAAAAACAACATCATGGCTTCTAATAATTTTGTTAGTTCCTAAATTTCACAACTGGAATCCAAAATCTCCAGAGCCATAACCAATAAAAGTACACCTCATAGATTTAACATCCAACGTCTTTCTATTTTCTTTATCAATGTGCACAAAAGCTTTAGAACCAAAAACTCTGAGAAATAAAAAATCTACCTTTTTACCTATCCAAGCCTCTTCTAGAATTCCACCATCCAGTGTAGTAGAGGGTCCTCTGTTAATCAGGTAAACCATAGTGTCTATAGCTTCTGGCCAAAACTTTAAGGGCAAACTAGCATGTAACCTCATACTCCGTGCACGCTCTAATATTTTTTTGTTCATCCTTTCAAGAACTCCATTTTGCTGAGGTGTCCTTGGAACCATCCTTTTCCTATGTATTCCATTCATAGAATAGTAACTGTTGAACTTATAGCTGCAGTACTCACCACCATTGTCAGATCTAAGGCACTTCAATCTCAAAGCAATTTCATTCTCAACCAAAGCTTTCCATGTCTTAAATGTGTCAAAAACATCAGATTTCTTTCTTATGTAATAAACCCATACCTTTCTTGTAGCATCATTAATGAAAGTAACATAATACTGTGATCCTCCAATAGAAGCTACCTGAGCTGGTCCCCATACGTCTATGTGAACAAGCTCCAACTTGTGCTTCTTCTTTGTTGACCCAGTTTTGAGAAATATCACTCTCTTCTATTTTCAAAAAATACAATGCTCACAAAAAGCTAGATCTATTCTTTTTAAATCTGAAAGCTTACCTTTTGACTTAAGAATACTCATTCCCTTCTCACTCATGTGGCCAAGCCTACAGTGCCACAACTTTGCATCTACATCTAAAGTAGATAATACAAAAGGAGAATAATCAGTAATACAATTACATAAATAGAGAGTACCTACTCTCTTACCTCTAGCTAATACAAGTGCACCCTTAGAAACCTTCCAAGATTCAATTGTGAGCGTTACTGTGCAACCCTCATCCCCCAACTTTCCTACAAAAATTAGATTTCTCTTCAAGATGGGTACATGCATGACTTCTTTCAACACCCATGTGTTGCCATTCTATAATTTCAGGTGCACTTTTCCTTTGCCAACAATTTTACAAGGCTCATCATCCCCTAAATAGACTATTCCAAAATCTCTCTAGACATAATCATTAAAATATTCTCTATTTGGGGTTGCATGGAAAGAGGCACCAGAATCTAAAACTCAAGATTCTATTTTATTATCCAAAGAAAATATAAGAGCATCTTGTGCAACAATACCTGCAACTTTTGCTTCTTCTTTACCTTCATGTTGATTTTCTTCTTTAACTTTCAACCAGCAATCTTTCTTTGCATGCCCTATCTTTCCACAATTTTAGCATGTTATCTTTCTTCCATTTCTAGATTTGGATCTATTACTCATCTTTGACTTAGACCTTGATCTCCCTTGCTTTCTCTTCTCTCTTTGCCTTCCCCTACTTTCAACACTTAAAGCATTTCCTGATGATTCCCCTGTGCTTTTCCTACGAGTCTCTTCATTCAGGATTACACTAACAACATCATCAAATTTCAAGATATTTGAAGCAGATGTAGTATTACTAACTGCCATTACTAAATTATGCCAACTTTTAGGTAAAGAGCATAAAACTAAGAGAGCCTTAATTTTATCATCAAAAACTATTTTGACTAAATTTAACTAATTTACTATTGCATGGAAATCATTAAGATGACTAGATACAGATCCACCTTCTTGCATTTGCAAATTAAATAATTACTTCATAAGATATACTTTATTTGAAGCTGAGGGCTTTTCATATAAATTTGCCAAAATATCCATTAACTCTACCATTGTCTTTGCCTGTGACAAGTTGGAAATCACAGAAGATGCCAGGCTCAACCTTATGGATCCCAGAGCCTTTCTATCAAGAACATTCCATTCTTCATCTTGCATATCTGTGGGCTTGCTTGAAACCCCACCCAATGGTAAGTACAGATCTTTCTGATACATATAATCTTCTATCTGCATCCTCCATAATTTATAATTCTTGCCGTAAACTTATCTATTCTTAGTTTACTTTCTTCTACCATTGCTATACTCCCACTCAAATAGAAACCCCTATGAGTGACCTGTAATCAACACACACTAAACAGATTTGAAACCACCTGTTAGTGAACCCAAGCTCTAATACCACTTGTTAATGGTATCACTTGGTGAACTTGGCTCTGATACCACTTGTCAGGATTTAACAAGATAATTGATTACTCTTGTGTAAGCAACTAAACATGGAATTAAACCAGAATAATAAGTAACTAGAAATCATAATCAGCAAAGAATAAGAGATACAAGAAACAATAAAAACTTGTATTAAACTCTTCTCAGAAGGAAATACAATTAAAGAAATCTCTCTTTCTTCCACACCTCTCAGATGTACAGATCTCTTTCCCTCAAGAGTTTTCTCTCTCACAATTACATGTCTAGTCCACAAGCTATGAAGATCTATCCCTATTATATAGAATTAGGGATCATGAGCTATGCATTCTCCACTGTTAGATACACCTCTTAATCAAAGGTTCAAATCAGTCCTATCAAAAATAGAAACGCAAACTCAACACTAACAGTTAAACTTATCATGTAAACAATCTGTTCATCCCATGAAAATAGACTTTTGAAACACACAAGTGATCGACATCAGTCCCTGTTTGCTTGCACATGACCGACATCGGCCGATCTATAACCGACGTCGGTAGCCTCCAGTCGATCCTTGACCGATGTCGGTGACTGTGTAAATATAACAACCTTGTAATTGCTCATTTGGTGAAGCTTTTAGCTCCACAACTCAACATCCTGATCATAATAAAAACTCCTCCAGACTCCATGATAGGACTCTTTCATTACACAAATTCTTGGTACTCTCAATGTCCATAACTACCTCATCTCACAGTTTTATCATTCAACTACACAATATACAGAGTCCTCCATAATAGAGTTATTTTATATCAAAAATACACTTTAAAATTCCACTAGAAATACATAAGAATTTTTTTGGATCAATGTTAGGCCTAGGGTTAATTATAAACCTTACTTTTGTTTCAATAACCTCCTTACATCAATGAGTTCTCTTCACAGGATTGTCAACCTTCTTTCAACCTACATTTCAACACATATATCCATCCAACTATGACCTCAAGGGTCCATCAAAGTATAAATAAACTCACTACAAATCAATATTATTTAGAGGACATAAATATGCAAAACATTTATATCTTTATTCACTCTCTACTTTTTTTATTATCACTACTTACAGTCCATGAATGGACTTGTTATCTTTCTTATGAAGGTTTTTATATATTTTTCTTCATTTTTTGACCCTCTTACTCCTCTTTGGGATTTATCTCCTCTCCACCACACACACTAACTCTAAAATAGTGACTCCTTTCATTTTCAATGTAGGATCTAGTTAGTTATAAAACATAAGTACCCTTTTGTCAACCCAATGTAGGATTAGTGGGTAACAATCACAAACATGACTTTCATTTTATGTGATTTTCAAATATAACTCATTATCACCCCTTACATAGCTTGATTATACTCCTTGACCCTACTGGACTCATCTAAACACTTCATACTTTTAAGTGACCCCTCAAGACTCAATGCAAATATTTGAATTTTCAAATTTCCCATTTTGGAGGGAAAACACCTAAAGATCATGTAACACATCTTTAAGACCTCTAATGGATTTATAAGGCAAAAATGGAATTAAGAGGGTACCTTACATACATTAACTTCAAAATTTGACCAAACTTAACTCTCTCTATTGATCAAAACACAAATTGACTACTTTTGCTTGATCCTCCTACATCAACAAGCTTCTTTAATGTCTAAAGCATCTCACACATTCTCCCCCTTATCAGACTAGTTGACCATGTAGATCTCAACACAATCATTAATCAAATAAATTTTTACCTGTACCTTTTTTTTAACATGTCTTCAAAGTCCTTAAGTTATATTTTTGAATTGGCTTCAACATTATCCTTTTTCTTCTTAGTCAATCTTGCTAGTACTGTCATGGAGTCTTCAATCATGACCTTCACTAGGTTAGCCATCTTGTGCTTCTAGGATCACCTTTAAACTATCAAGCCTCCTCCAAAAGACCTAGTTTGATACCAATTTTTGTAAGTAAAACCATGGAGGGGGGGAATTAGGTGTCCTAAAACAATACTTTCTTTCCATTTAATATGAAACAAACATTGAAACTAATCAAGAGATATATCAATGCATAATCAACCATTCATATGAGTATGAATAAAGAAAATAACACATGAACACAAGAACTATATGGGAAACCCTCATGGGGAATAAAATACATATAAAATCCACTTAGACTACTATCCTATAAGCAATGATTCAACATTTAGTGAGACACCAACCCCATAAGGAGCTCCATCCCCTGCCTAGTTAAGCACCCACTCAACTAGTCTTGATCAAGATCTAACTTGCAAGTAGGCTCCAATAGAATAAGTGACTTGTCGCTAACCCACCCAATTCAAGACTAATTTTACAATCTCCAACCTACAAGGCAGATCTAACTCCCTCTTGACTATGCACCAACTCAACCAAGACAAGCTTGATCACCTCAAGACACCTTGTTGCTTAATCAACTGATGGTGACCTCTCATTCATCTCCCTATCTTCTCTATATGAAATCCACTCATTGTTATACACTTGGAACACACCTATGATGTATCTCTTATGGTCTCTTAATCATCAATCAACTCATTAATCTCTCCTTAGCCTTTTAGCCCTCTCAAATAACTTTTTAGGCTCACTCGCTCAATATGCCTCTTACTAGGTTTATTAGGTCAACTGACCTTGTTATTTGCATGAAAAAATTCTGATAGATTTTCATGAATAATCCTATAATCTCCTTTTTATGGTCTAAATTAACTACTTGTACTCCTCCAAGAGCTATTTTCTTCGCTTATATGCTCATATCCTCAACTAGTCCAAATAGGCCTATTTTGCCTTGTATTTATACTTGAATCTTCTTCTCACCCATCTTGGTCAGCCAAAAAACCTTTCCACACTTGAACAAATATTTTAAATATGTTATTACACATGTTTCATATATGAAACAATCATCACATAAGTTGGTCATTACTTAATATGACCAAAACCATCGTTAGGCCTAAAGTAGACCTAATGCAATTAGGTCTATCTCAACTACATGTTACACTGGGACCATCTTGGAACATCTTGAGTATCCATAAACACATGAAACACTTATAATATACCTCAAATATACCCTTAATAACATCCATATAGGTCCATACCACATGTTATTCTAAATCACTCCTTAAACCATGCCATTAGGTCCTTTTGTCATTAGCCCTTCATACATAAAAAAGTCTGCCTTTAATATCTGAAACATATAGTCAATTTGATAAAAAAACATATAATTAAAACACATGAATATAATATTCATGACCTAATGGTCATCACCATGTCCATTAGACAACACCAAACAAGGCAGAAGACTTCAAATACACTCTTGTAACATGACCACTTAGAACTGTCCGACTGCTCCAAAATCCAGTCAAGAATATTTGATTATCAAATTTGAATATGCACTTTCAAGCACTCCAAATATATGAATTTTATCTTATATAATATACATAAAAACTACATATGCTTTGTGTTAGGTGAATATTTTTTCATCAACTAACTAAAGACAAAATAGGTATATCAACCACAACACAGGGAGATTTACACCACAAAAGGTGTGGGTTTACCAAATTTAGATGAGGTAAATCTCTCCTCTCATCAAGGGGAGGTTCCCTATGAATATTTATATGATATATGTATATATAAGTAGAAAATAATAATCAGAGTAGTATAACAACATCCACCTCTCTTTTTTTAGAGATGATGTCTAAGGAACAAGAGAGAGAAATCCTGGTTGTTAGCTAAGGACATTCCTCTTCTTTCAGGAATGGTATCCAACATAGAGAAAAAAATCCCTTGAAGTAGGTAACAAAGTTAACAAAGAAACCTACGTAAACACAAAGTTTTCCATTGTCTCCTTCACCAATTCAGAATACGCGTAACCGTAGAGTGAAACAAAGCACAAAGTCTTCGCCTAAAACTACAAAGGATAAAAGGATCACCAAGATAAAAATATCTCAAATTCTTTCTTCTATCTTTTAGAAACGTCCTCAGATAATGTCAACACACACACTTTGCGTATTAAATCAAACAAATAAGAGATTATCAAGAAAGAGGACATAAGAACTTTTTCTTAAATAACACAAATTACTTCAACACAAAGTTTGAAATAAACATGTTTCTCATTCATTTGATAAAATATGATTTACAAGTTAAGCACAAAGTCTCAAGAAGTGTCTCAATTTTAGCAGAGTTTTTGCTCTCAATTATCAGAGATATATTTACAAAAGAGGTTCCTTCTCTATATAGGGAGAAACATTCAAAATTAAAAAGATTAAAATATAAAAATATCTTAGTCAAAGATGAGTCATCTTTGACTTTGAAATATTTTTTCAGATTTCTTACATGTAATTACATATTACAAAATTGTATGCACTTTTACATGACAAAAGTGCATGAGAAGAGAGGAAGAAGAGAGAAGGGGAAAATGGTTCAGCTCTTACTGCTAGACTTCTTCAGATGAGCATCATACATAGAAATAGATGCTTGAATTCCTATAATGTCTGGCGTAATGGTGTTCTTGAAGATGACCCTAGCCCTAATTATAGCATCCTTCAATGCTGTGATTACCTTGGCATGACTCCTTAACCTGGATCTTAGATTATCTAGGGTTAACAGAGTATCTAAAATGTTATCTACAAAAGTCATTGAGAATGATTTTTTTTTGAAATCCCTCTGAATCATACCTTTGAATCCTCAAATCATCTCTTTGGCTAAGAGAAATTGATTATCCTTGGAAGTGAGGTTGCAAGGCAATTCTTTCAGTCTATTTAATAGGCATGTGTCACTTTTCTCGCTAGCATCCTTGGAAGACTTGAGATCTTCAACCAGCTATTTGAGTACTTGAATCCTGTATATTAGTGATTCATTGATATCAACATATGAATCTTTGCTGGAAATAATGTCAATGGATATCAAGGTGTTTTTTTTCAGATCTTTAATTTCCCTCCACTTGCTAAGATATTTCTCTATATTGTCAATGTCCTAAGAAATAAGTGAGACAAGGTCCTCTAAATCTGTCCTCACCTTCTTCATCTTGTCTGTCTTCTCAACAAACTCTGTAAGTAAAAAAATTCCCTGAGTGTGCATCTTTTCAATGTAGTCCTCTAGCACTTTCCATTTCATATAGATTTTCTTTGCTTTTTAAATAACAGGGTCATCTATAAAAAATGATTCTGGGGATGTCGCTTCAGGGGCAAGGGTGAATTTCTTTACTACTACAGTCAATTACTCTACCTTTGCCTTGTAGTAATCTTTCATCTCCTTTTTTTTGTCAAATTTTTGGACCATGATGTCCATTGCAGACTGTAGATCGCTCTTCACACCTTCATGTGTAACTTTCCCTAGTTCCACATGAGAAATTCAATAACTGCTCATGTCAAAACCTTCAAGGGTTGCGTCCTGTAGATGTTTAGATATTTTCAAAAATTTATGCCCCTTTTTCTCAACCAATTTTGAAAGGATCCTTGGTCTCTTAGGGGCCTTAGCTTTCACTAGCACTATCTTGCCAAAATCAAAGTCATCTACATAGATGGCTAGCTTTTTTCTTTTGGGCATGAAAGCTAACATCCAAGGAGAGAGAGAAGTACTTACTATGGCAATGGTTCTTGTAGCTGGTGTCACTAGAGTGGCGTCTAAACTGCTAGTGGTAATAGTGGTCACAATTAGAGTAACTGGTAAAACTGTACCGACTATTGAATGATCAAGGGTAGAGCTTTCTCCTAGATTGAAAGGAGATGCCAGACTAGAAATAAAATTAGAGAAGCAAAGAGTATCTCCAAAAGCACCTTGAGGATTGCCAAACATGAATTTGGAAGGAAAGACAGCTCTAAAAGAAGGAACACTGATGGGAGATAGAGGTGAAGGAGACGCGACAAGAGATTGAGGTGGTGAAGGAGAGACGTCTGTAAGTGGCTGTGCCCTTTCTTAAGAAGGTAAAGGCTCAGTTCTTTGCTACTCTGAAGGTCTGCCATCTATTTCCATTTGTTGAGCTACCTGTTCTTGGGAGCTTTGTTCTCCAACTCCCTTAGCTGTTGATTCTGGCTCCTTAACAACCTTCAATTTTTTGGAAACAAAGATGATTCTAGGTTTGTGAGGCCTAGATGGAGAAGAAACATCACCTTTGTTCTTGGTCCTATTTTCTGTCTTCTTTCTCATTTCTACTTGGAATTCAGTCTCTGATCCTATAATAAAATCCTTTAGCGTGATCACTTTGGCTGCTAACCAATCATTGGTGTTAGCCAATATTGGTTCGAATCTTTTCCTTAAAGAAGTTAATTCTTTTTGAGATCACTAAATTGGAGAAAGATGAGAGTTAGCAACCTTTTTGGCCAGATACCTGTTATTGATGATATTCTTGTCATCGACCAAATTAGAGGGAATATCTGTAAGCCCCAAATATTTAATTTGCTCTAGGGTCAGCCTACTGTAGTCCATTCTCTTGATTTTTTCAGTTATCCTTAGGTCTACCTAGATGTCTTTGATCATAGGCTCATGAAACTGAGTCTTTTTTTTGATCATATCTTTGACACCCCTGTATTCAAAATTGTCCCTTCTTTTAAACTATTTCATAGTAACTAGTTATATCTCTATCTCCATGACCTTGGCTTTGACTGCTACCAAAATTAAGTATCTGCCAATTTCAATTGGAAACTTGAAACCTGGCTTCTTCAGTTCCATCTATCTAGTGTGTATGACCACCATTTGTCTACACAACTACATTAGGACTAACTTATCAGAAATAAACCTGGGGAGCATATAGGGATAGCCTTAGAAAAAGCCAACTCGAGAATAACAGAAAGAGAGAAATTATAGAAACATATAGCCATAGTCATTGACAACCATTCAGGCTTCATCAGATACTCTCGTTTGTTCGAGTTGAGGGTCAAAAAGGCACAAAAGTACCATGAAGAAGGCATCATTTACCCTCCTAAAATGGTAGATTGATCCTTGTAGTGTTACTTGAGGGTAATATGAGTAGACTGGGGTGGTCTTTCTGTCTCTTTCAGTTGTCAAACTTGAAAAGGTTCACATTGAAGTTGCTATGTACACCAAGTACGAAGTCATATAGAACTTTGAAGTGGTTGATACCTTGGTCAGTTGCTCGTGAAGAGCGTTGCTGATCTGCTCACCCTAGAAGATGACTTGCTTCTCTTGGAGGATGATCTTGATGAAGGGATAAATCCATTCATGGAATTTTGAGGAAGATGAGAGGCCTCAAACTCTATTGAGAAGGGTAATCAAGTCACCAAATTCTTTAAAGAAATCACTCCTCAAAAAATTCTGTGGCCATCTAGACAAGTTAGTGCTAAGAGTCTTCAGCCACCTATAATTCATCACTTTTTTTGCTCTCTCGGGGTCCTTTTCATACTCTTTTTGTGCCTCGACGAAGTTGATTCTTAGCACTTCAGTAGTAGGACACATGAAGAATTTATCGATAAATTTAGGGTCCAGCTAAATTATCATGTTGCGGCTAGCATCAAAGATCGATCTGGTCTCTCTATTATAGAACTAAGTGCACTAGAGGATGAACTCTATATGATGTGTCGCTACTGGGAAAGAGGCAACTAAATGAATATTTCTCTTGATGATCTTTTTCATTTTAGAGCTCAGGTTCGTTGCCTTGGTTCTAGTCATGAACTCGGCCATATCTACGTGGCCAATTTTTGTCTCTAATGTCGTCGACATTAGAAGTGACCAAGGTGATCAAAAAAATTCCCTGGTACTAATACTTCATGGCCTTTGACTTTTTCAAAGAAGTTTCAGACATTGGAACTAGTCTTGATTGAGTAGGTGCTGATGAACGAGAATCTTTAAGGGGTACTGTAAAGATAATCATGTTCGTGTAATAAAAAAAATTGGGTAAATTGAGGAATTTACACATTGGGTGATCATGACCAAGGAAAGGCACTCGATAGGGCTAGGTTAGAAACTAGATTGGAAAATAAGGGGAAAAAAAGGAGGAGGTGAAAAAACAAAAAAGAGAAAAATTTCTCCAAAGTTAGAGAAATTTGGAAGAAAAAATGCAAGGGTGGCAAAATTAATCGCCCAAGCATGTGGAATGGTTTTGCATGCATGAGCGGCAAATTTTGGTGCCCTTGCATGCAAGGGGGAGAAAAAAGGATCCACGAGCAGTGAATTTTTCCGCCCATGCATGTTTTATTGGAAGTGCAGGGGTGACAAAATTTGCCGCCCGTGCACTTTTGGCCTGCATCAGTAGTGAATTTCACCGCCGATGTAATTAAAAAAGTGTGAACCTATATCGGTGGAAAATTTTTCTATCAATATAGGAGGAGGAAAAATGCATGTTTCGAGTGGCAAGTTGACCACCCTTAACAAGCAAGATTATGGGAAATCTGTGGGAGAGAAGGGAGGGCGGCAAATTTCACCGCCATAACATGGGAAGAAGTGCTGAAAGGCTGACAAGGAAGGGAGAGAGAGAAAAAACAAAAACAAAACCTCAACAAAAACATAAATTGAAAGCAAAGCTCAAAAAGAGGAAAGAAAAAGAAATAAATGACAAATACAAGACTTATCTGAAAAACTATGTGCACCACGAGCTCAAATCTACTAAATCACACTTTTATCCATTCGCTAGATCATCCAGAGGCAGAGGGCAAGAAGAGAGGAGGAATGAAGCACAATGGGGTGAAAATCAATTTAAATGGGGTAAAAACTGACTTTAACTACTCGACATGTGTGGCAATAAATGTTACATGTGAAAATTGAGGTAATACAGGGGCGACAAAATTCACCGCCCTTGCATTAAAAAATGAAGAGACATGCAGTGGTAGCAAAATTAGCCATTCCTACATGTGAGAGATGAAAAATGCAAGTGCAAATTTTTTTTCCACTCCTACAAGTCTAGATGCAGTGGTGGCAAAATTTGCCACTTCTGCATGTGGGAAGGAAAAATGCACTGATGACAAAAATTTCCATCTGTGCACGAAAATAGAAGAAAAACACTAACTCTAAAAAAGCCAAATTTTGGTCCTCTAATCGTATCAAGACCATAACAACTTTCACATTTTAAGAAAAATGTAATGAAAATATGTTATGAATTTTGAACAGTGTCAGTTGAGCCAATACGCGAATGAGAAAAACCCGTCTCAAAAATAGACTTAGAGAGGCAAAAGGCGAAACATACAAGTTTTGTAGGGGGTTGTTCTAAAAATAAGTTGAGCTAATTTTGGAAACAATAGCTGGCTCCTGTTGGGGAACTTTTGTTAATCGAATCGATCAATGGGAGTAGAAACCGGTCTCTAAGTGCCTTCATCCAAGCCATTGGTCTATGGAGTCAAGATAAAAATGAAAGAAAACAAATAAAACGTAAAAACTATACAAATATACAAGTGGATCCATCTAAGCTTAAAGGATTGAATAGCTTCAGATGTTATCCACTGTGGGGTAGTGTAAATGACGTTCCATCATGATACTCCATTAAGAAGCTACTCTCACCACAGAGCTGTTGAATAGTGAATGGACCTCTTCATATGGAGTCAAATTTATCATGCATTCCCTTTGATTCGGTCCTCTTGTCCCACAATGAGACTTGATCTCTAACTTGAAAATCATGAACCTTAGCCTTTTTATCAAGAAGTTTTTTCACCTGATTCTGATGCACCATAATCTGATGCACCATAATCTGATCCACCACCATGGTTCACTACTCATTCAGTTTGGTCAGACACATGATTCTTTTATTGATCAAACTTTCGAAGGTTGAATCTTTGATTGCTTTGGCTAACCTGAGCACTGGTAGTTATAGAGTGATGGGTATCTCTGCATTCAAGCCATACAAAAGTTGAAAATGTTACATACCTATGGCCCTCTTGGGTGTAATCTTATCTGCTCATAAAGCATCAAATAGTGCTTTGTGCCACATTCTCTAATTATCGTCTACCAATTTCTTGATAATAGTGACTAGGTTCTTATTGCTCGATTCTGCTTGGCCATTTCCCTGGAGAAAATAATCTAAAGTGTGGGATAGTGTAATCCCATAATAAAAATAGAATTGAGTAATTTCATGTGAAGAGAAATAAGCTGCATTATCTATTACAATTTTGAGCGAGACCCCAAATTGGGAGATGATATTTTCCTTGAGAAACTTGCACACCACTTCAGACGTAGAGTGCTTGGTTGGGATGGCCTCCACCTATTTGGTAAAGTAATCAGTTGTCGTGAAGACATAATCATATCCAACACTTGAAGATGGGTTTAATATGCCAATGAAGTCAATACCCCACTACTAAAAAGGCTCTTCGATTATTACTGGCTTGAGAGGCAATGTAGCCAATTTAGGCTTTCTAACAAACTGTTGATATAATTCACATCTACGCACCCATTTATAGGCATCTTGAAATAGCATAGGCCAATAGTACCTTGCTCAAAAAATCTTGTGCACTATCACTGGTGCAAAAAAATATCCTCCACAGGCTAAATTATGTAAAGACTCTAAGAGTTTATCTTGTTGTACCTTATCGACACCATGAAGAAATGCCCTATCCAGGTTCTTTTTATATAGGCCATTATTCTACAAAACACAACTAACAGCCTTTAGCTTAACATTCTATTTTTTCTTATAGGAGAGATGGGCGGGACACTCACCATAAGCCAAAAAATGGGCAATTTCAGAATACCACTCATCAATAGTGGTAACAAAGAGGACCATAAGCATGCCTTCGATCTCTATTTCTTTATTTTCTACTTCATCAAAAATATTGTTAGCAATCAACTGACAAAGACCCTTTTCCTACATGAGTTTGGTAGGTTTGATATCTATATCAAACTCCTAAATTTTGGTGATCCAATTACCCCTCTTCATACCAAACTCCTATTGAGTCAAAATGGACTTCACTATTGTATCAAGCATGAGAATTTTAGTGTGCGAGTTTAGGATATAAAATCTAAAATGCTTGACTGCTTTGACCACTGCATATGCATGTTCCTCCATGTTGGAATATTTCAACTCATGAGCCTTAAGTGGACAACTCATGAAGGAGATGGGAGATTACACACCTTCTTGGTTCTGTTGAACTAAAATGGCTGAGAGCGTATGTTTCGAAACATAACTGTATATTTTGAAGCTTTTGGTGTAGTCTGGATAAACCAAGATTGATGCACGAGCAATTACTTCTTTGATGTCTTTGAAGGCTGATTTTCCCTCTGCGGTCCACCTGAAGGTAGTATTACCTTTCATCATATTGACGATGTGGTGAATTTTCTCAACAAATTCAGGGATGAACCTTTGAAGAAAATTCACCTTTTCGAAGAAAGAGTGAATCACAGTTTTACTGGTAGGCAGAGTAAGATCTTGAATGGACTTGATTCTTTTTGAGTCAATTTTAATACCTTCTTGAGACACAATGTGTCTGAGAAGTTTCCCTTTAGTCACCCCAAAGACAGATTTTTTGAGATTTATAAAAATATCATTTTGATGACAGCGTTTCAATATCCTTTGTAAATGATGGACATGGTCAGAACGATGCTTTAAAAATATCATCAAATCATCCAGGTATACTAAAATAAACTTACCTATTTCATCTTTGAAAGAGAGGTCTATTGATCTTTGAAATGTGGCACCTATATTTATCAGACTGAAAAACATTCTCTGATAGGCAAAGATGCCCCAAGGTGTGGTGAAAGCAGTTTTATGTTGATTTGCTTTTCCAACTTCAACTTGATTGTATCATGAAAAATTGTCTAGCATTGATAACATCTCTGAACCTATTACCATTTTTAGAACTTGATTCATGATAGGGAGAGGATAGTTATCTTTTAGAGATAACTGATTCAAGTTCCTGAAATCCACATAGATCTGAATTTCACCATTCTTCTTTCTGACAGGCACTATGTTGGCAATCCATGTGGAGTGATGGATTGGAAAAATTATCTGGGCATCAAGCATTTTTTGTATCTTAGCTAAAATGGTATCTGGGATTTTTAGATTATATTGCCTGAACTTTTACTTATAAGGCATAGAGTTTGCCTTAAGAGAAATGTCATGGCGAATGTCATTGAGCTTGAGTGATTTTAGGTCATCGTAAGAATAAGCTAAAATGTCTATATATTGGTGGAGTAGATCGGCAAGCTTGAATCTCTCTTCGAGACTGCAACATTTTCCAATGTTTACTATCTTAGGATCAACCTTGGTTTTCAGGTTTACTTGATCAAAATCTTGAGAGGAGTTTGAATCTGTTCATTATTGTTTAATAAACATGTCATAGTTATCAAATAATTTTTCTAGAAAAACCAGGCCTTTGAGAATCTTATTCTCCTTAAGCTGAAGGAAATCCTCACCTGTGTTCGCATTCAATTCAGAGGTGGCTTCACATTCCTAAAAGTTATTGCTTATAAAATGCAGTTTTTCAAAGCTATCTTTTTACTCCAAGAAGGCAATGATTTGATCATCATTGTTGAATACTTGTTAATGGCTAGCATTATCAGGTACACTTGGCCAAAAGACCAGTTTAATAGTGTACTTATCTCCTTTAAAATTTGGGTGGGAAACTAAGAGAGTAGCAAAAACAGCCAATGCATCTGCTCAGTCATTGAATTCTCTTGGAATGACAGAGATGTTGAAAGCATCAAAATCTTTAATTTGGTCCCAGACAAGATTATGATGGTGGCACAATCTTTCATTCTTGATTTGGTAGAGGTTTCTTACTTGGCAAACCACTAATTTGGTGTCCCTTTTAACATGGAGTAGTTTAATACCCTTTTCTCTAGCAGCTTGTAATTCAAGTAACAGGGATTCATACTAAGCTGTGTTGGTGTTGTTGAACTGCAACTTATAGGATAAATGAACAATATCTCTCTAAAGAGATACCAACACAACTCCAGCTCCTAAACTAGTAGAAGAGTAGCGGCTATCAAATTTTAAGATCCATACTTCATTAGACACCACTTTTTCATTTGGGGGAAGAGGTTCTCCCATGCATTCATTTGCTATGCCAATTCTCCCACTGTGTCAGTTGATCACATTTATAAGTTGTCACCTGTAGGAGTTTCATCAGATGTCTCGTGGACCTCATCCATAGATAAAAATTAGTTACCCATGCTAGAAGATTCAAACAAAATTTGAGCTTCCAGTGTTGATGATCGGGTGACTACATATCTTGCCTCTTTTTAGGAAGCAATTTCTTCATAACACCTTGAATTGGGATCCTCACCTCCAACAAGTCCATGCTCAGCTCACCTCCAAAATCCTTACAAAAACTCTACCCAAGTAGGATACTGTAAGAGGCTAAAACATTGGTCACTAGAATCATCATTTTTATCCTCTTTTCTAGAAAAGCCGCGAAAGTAAATTGGGCATCTTTTATCTGACCAAGGAGTGGGACTTGCTTGTTTTCCATAGAAAAACACCTCTCAAAAGTTTTGGTCAGAGTTAGACCAAGGGAATTTGCCACCTTGGCGGGCATGATATTATCTGAGGCTCACGATTCTATTATGCAATTACTCAATTTGTAATTATTTATTAGTAGAAAAACATAAAAAGGTTCTATTTTCTTGGGAGCAACAGGAGTCAGACAAGATTATTTTAGGTGGATTTATCTTTGGGGGGATCATGAACGGGTTTTGAAGAATCGTGTCCTATAGAGATGGCTTTATTTTTCACATATTCTGCCAATCTATCAAATTATTTAGGGTTATACCTCAAATATTCAATCTCTGTCATTTGGATTTTAGTCTTTCTAGTGTGATCAATTATATCAAATAATTGAAAAGAATTTGAAATAGAGAAAGAGAGTCTATCATCTGGGTCTTTAATGGGTGTGGCACTGATCTGAGCAATAGAGGTGGAAGGTATGGGGCAGTTGGAGGTACTTTTTTTTTGTGAGTTACCTAATCTTTTTATTGGGGAGGCAATGGAGTCCTTTATTTAGCAATGGAGACCACCGGCCAAGGTTCTTATTCTACTTTTTCTTTGTTAGCGTGTGGAGTTGACTGGTTTTGAGATCTAGTAAAAATATCATAAGATCCATCCAATCCTTCTCTTTTACTTCTAACTTCATCTTGGTAATCTAGGAAACCAATATTGGAGTCACTAGCTAATTCTCCTTCATCCTCAGTGAAGAGATTAGCATCATCTTCAAGATTTAACTCAAGCTGGAATGAAAAATCTGCTTTAGCTTCTATATATTTGACTGCTGAGTTATTTGGAGGTGCTTCAAGAGCAAGGTTTCTCTATGGAGAGGGAAGGTGATTTTACTGTCCCTGATTCTTGGCAGCATTGCCTTGGTATGCCTGATTTTGAAATGTCTTCTTAGGCATATCTCTGTATGCAAGAGCAGATGACATTCTTTGCACCATTTACTTTTTAAGAGTTATCATTTCATTTGCTAGCTTTTGTACCATCGAGTTAGTGGTGACTGCAGGTGAATACTTAGAAGATGAAGAGGATTTACCTTTATTAGGGTCTCTCCTTATCTTTTTTGCCAAGATAAGGTCATCTTCTACCTCTGTAGCCAAGTTTTGAGCAACAGCGAGGTCTATGTGTCTGGCTCGTCTCAGCAAGAAACCTACTTCAAGTAATTATGAATTAATGAAGAAGCATTTGAGGTTCTGAGGCGTCGACTAGGTGACCATGGGAATTCTGTGCCTCAGCTTGTCAAACCTAGCAATAAAATCTCTCATAGGCTCATGAGGCTCTTTTTTCATCTAAGTGAGCTGGGCTAGCAAGGCATGTGCATCTTTTGTAGGCTTGAATATGGCTTCAAATTTGTCTTTTAGGGTGTCCCAGTCAGTCACTGATCTAATCTGTAAGTGGTAGAACCATTCTGTAATAGTGCCTTGTAGTGTCTCTACGAACAATCTGACTACTATGTCTTAAAATTTTACACCTATGACACCATAGGCTATGCTAAAAGCTACAATGTGTTCATCAGGATGAACCTTCCCATCACCAAAGAATTTGGGGAAATTTTTCCTTGAATTACGTGGAAGCTCATGCAGAGGTGGAGTCAAATTTAGTGGACCGAAAGAATTACCCCAAGGGCCTTGAGCCATGATTTGATTATGTAAGAGTGGGATCACTAATATAGATGGAGCTTGGATAGGTAAAGCTTATCCAGTAGCAAAAAAGGAAGCTCTTCTTTGTGTTGGTGGCCTGGTAGGGCTAGGAGGAAGACTCCTAGTTCGTCTAAAGTGAGGTTGTGAAGGAAACAACTGGAAATTACTTTGTTTCACCAACTCAAAAGTAGGGTCAATAACACCTTGAGATTTTTGGCCTCTAGTATAATGTGGAGTTCTTAGATTGTAGAATAAAAAATGAAAAAGAGTAAGATCTACTTCAGTTTGAAGTTTGAGACTTCAAGCTGCGCGCTCTTCCCCAACTGATTCACCAAAAAGATGTTGGGTGAATATTTTGTCGTCAACTAACTTAAGACAAAATGGGTATCAACCATATCAAAAGGAGATTTACACAACAAAAGGTGTAGGTTTACCACATCTAGATGAGGTAAATCTCTCTTCTCATCAAGGGGAGGTTCCCTATGAATATTTATATGCTATTTGTATATATATAAGTAAGCAAAAAATAATACTCAGAGTATTATAATAGCATCCACCTCTCTTTTTTAGAGATGACGTCTAAGGAACAAGAGAGAGAAATCTTGGTCATTAGCTAAGGACATTCCTCTTCTTTCAGGAATGGTATCCAGTGTAGAGCGAAAAATTCCCTGAATTAGGTAACAAAGTTAACAAAAAAAACTTAAGTAAGCACGAAGTCTTCCATTGTCTCATTCACCGATTCGGAATACGCGTAACCATAGAGTGAAATGAAGCACAAAGTCTTCACCTAAAACTACAAAGGATAAAAGGATCACCAAGATAAAAATAGCTCAAATTCTTTCTTCTATCTTTTAAAAACATCCTCAGATAATGTCAACACACACACTTTGCGTATTAAATCAAACAAATAAGAGATTATCAAGAAAGAGGACATAGGAACCATTTCCTAAATAACAAAAATTACTTAAACACAAAGTTTGAAATAAACCTGTTTCTCATTTATTTGATAAAATATGATTTACAAGTTGAGCACAAAGTCTCAAGAAGTGTCTCAATTTCAGCAGAGATTTTGCTCTCAATTATCAGATATATATTTACAAAAGAGGTTCCCTCTATATATAGGGAGAAACCTTCAAAATTAAAAAAAATAAAATATAAAAATATCTTAGTCAAAGATGAGTCATCTTTGACTTTGATATATTTTTTTGGATTTTTTACATGTAATAACATATTACAAAATTGCATGCACTTTTACATGACAAGAGTGCATGAGAAGAGAGGAAGAAGAGAGAAGGGAAAAATAGTTCAACTCTTTCCGCCAGACTTCTTCAGATGAGCATCATACATAGCAATAGATGTCTAAATTTCTATACTATTTGGTGCAATGGTGTTCTTGAAGATGACCCTAGCCTTGATTATAGCATCTTTCAATGCTATGATTGCCTTGGCATGACTCGTTAACTTGGATCTTAGATTATCCAAGGTTAACTGAGTATCTAAAATGTTATCCACAGAAGTCATTGAGAATGCTTTTTCTTAGAAATACCTCTGAATCATACCTTTGAATCCTTGGATCATGTCTTTAGCTGAGAGAAATTGATTATCCCTAGAGGTGAGGTTGCAAGGTAGTTCTTCCAGTCTATTCAATAGGCATGTGTCACTTTTCTCTCTAGCATCCTTGAAAGACTTGAGATGTTCAACCAGCTCCTTGAGTACTTGGATCTTGTATATCAGTGATTCCTTGATCTCAAAATAAGAATCTTTGCTGGAAATAATGTCGATGGATATCAAGGTGTTTTTCTTCAGATCTTTCATTTCCCTCCACTTGCTAAGATATTTCTCTATACTGTCAATGTCTTGAGAAATAAGTGAGACAAGGTCCTTTAAATATGTCCTCATCTTCTTCATCCTGTCTATCTTCTCAACAACCTCTGTAAGTAAAGAAATTCCCTGAGTGTGCATCTTTTTAATGTAATTCTCTAGCACTTTTCCTTTCATATAGGTTTTCTTTGCTTTCTGAATAACATGGTCATCTATAGAAAAGGCTTCTGGGGTTGCCGCTTCAGGGGCAAAGGTGAATTTTCTTACTACTGTAGTCAATTGCTCTGCCTTTGCCTTGTAGTAATATTTTATCTCCTTTTCTCTATCAAATTTTTGGACCATGATGTCCATTGCAGACTGTAGATCACTCTTTGCACCTTCTTGTGTAACTTTCCCTAGTTCCACACGAGAAATGGAATAGCTGCTCATGTCAAAACCCTCAAGGGTTGCGTCCTGCAAAGGTTTAGATATTTTCAAAAATTTATTCCCCTTTTTTTGAACCAATTTTGAAAGGATCCTTGGTCTCTTAGGGGCCTTAGCTTTTACCGGCACTATCTTGCCAAAATCAAAGTCATTTACAGAGATGGCTAGCTTCTTTCTTTTGGGCGTGAAAGCTGACATTCAAGGAGGGAGAGAAGTACTTACTGTGGCAATGGTTCTTGCAGTTGGTGTCACCAGAGTGGCATCTGTATTACTAATGGTAACAGTGGTCATAGTTGGAGTAACTAGTGAAACCGTACCAAATGTTGACTGATCAAGGGCAGAGCTTTCTCCTAGATTGAAAGAAGGAGATGTCAGACTAGGAATAGAACTAGAAGAGTGAAGAGTATCTCCAAAAGCACCTTGATGATTGCCAAACATGAATTTGAAAGGAGAGGCAACTCTAGAAGAAGGATCATTGATGGGAGATAGAGGTGAAGGAGACACCACAGGGGATTGAGGTGGTGAAGGAAAGACATCTGTAAGTGGTTGTGCCCCTTCTTGGGAAGGTAGAGGCTTAGTTCTTTGCTACTCTGAGGGCCTGTCATTTGTTTTCATTTGCTGAGTTACTTGTTTTTGGAGGCTTTGTTCTCCAACTCCCTTAGCCCTTCATTCTGGCTCCTCAACAACCTTCAATTTTTTGGAAACAAATATGATTCTAGGCTTGTGGGGCCTAGATGGAGAAGGAACATCACCTTTGTTCTTAGTCCTATTTTCTACCTTCTTTCTCATTTTTATTGAGAATTCAGCGTTTGATCCTGTAATAAACTCTTTCAATGTGATTCCTTTGGTTGCTAACCAATCATTGGTGTTAGCCAATATTAGTTCAAATCTTTTCCTTAAAGAAGTTAATTCTTTCTGAGACCACTGAATTGGAGGAAGATTAGAATCAACAACTTTTTTGGCTAGATACCTGCTATTAATAATTTTCTTGTCATTGACCAAATTAGAGGGAATATTTGTAAGCCTCAGATATTCAATCTACTCTAGGGTTAGCCTACTGTAGTCCATTCTCCTAATTTTTTTGACTGTCCTCAGGTCTACCCAAATGTCTTCGATCATAGGCTCATGAAACTGAGTCTTTATTCTGATCATGTCTTTGACACCCCTGTAGTCAAAATTATCCCTTCTCTTAAATTGTTTCATAGTAACCAGATGCATCTCTGTCTCTATGACCTTGGCTTTGGCTGCTGTCAAAATTGAGTATCTACTAATTTCAATTGAAAACCTAAAACTTGGCTTCTTCAGTTCTATCTGTCTAGTGTGTACAACCACCATATGTCTACATAGTTCCATTAGGACTAACTTATCAAAAGGAAACTTGGGGAGCATATAGGGATAGCCTTGGAAAAAGCCAACTCGAAGATAGCAGGAGGGAATTTGTAGAAACATATAGCCATAGTCATTGATGACTGTCTAAGCTTTATCAGATTCTCTCTTCTATTCGAGTTGAGGGTCAAAAAGGCACAAAAATACCATGAAGAAGGCATTATTTACCCTCTTAAAATGGTGGATTGATCCTTGCAATGTTAACTGAGGGTAATATGAGTAGACTGAGGTGGTCTTCTTGTCTCCTTCAGTTGTCAAACCTAGAAAGGTTCGTATTGAAGCTGCTATGTACACCAAGTATGAAGTCATATAGAACTTTGAAGTGGTTGATACCTTGGTCAGTTGCTCGTGAAGAGCATTATTGATCTGCTCACCCCAAAAGATGACTTGCTTCCCTTGGATAATGATTTTGATGAAGGGATACATATATTCATGGAATTGTGAGGAAGATGGGAGGCCTCACACTCTGTTGAGAAGGGTAATCAAGTCACCAACTTCTTTAATGAAATCACTCATCAAAAAATTCTATAGCCATCTAGACAAGTTGGTCCTAGGAGTCTTCAACCACGTGTGATTCATCACTTTATTTGCCCTCTCAGGGTCCTTGTCATACTCCTTTTGTGCCTAGATGAAGTTGATTCTTAGCACTTCAGTAGCAGGAGGACACATGAAGACTTTGTCGATAAATTTAGGATCTAACTAAATTATCACATTGCCGCTGTCATCAGAGACCGATCTGATATCTTAATTGTATAATTGGGTGCACTGGAGGATGAACTTTGTATGATGTGCTGCTACTGGGAAAGAAGCAACTAGATGAATGTTGCTCTTGATGATCCTTTTTATTTCAGAGCTCAGGTTCGTTGCCTTGGTTCTGGTCATGAACTCAGCCATATTCACGTGGCCAATTTTTGTGTCTCTAATGTCGTCAATATTAGAAGTGACCGAGGTGATAGAAAAAATGCCCTGGTATTGGTACTTCATGGCCTTTGACCTTTTCAGAGAAGTTTCAGACATTGGAACTAGTCTTGATTGAGCAAGTGCTGATGAATGAAAATATTTAGGGGATACTACAAAGATAATCATGATTGTGCAATCAGAGAAAACTAGGCAAATTGGGGAATTCGCACATTGGGTGATCATGACCAAGGAAGGGCACTCGATAGGGCTGGGTTAGAAACTAGATTGGAAAATGAGGGGAAACAGGGGAGGAGGTTAAAAAATGAAAAAGAGAAAAATTTCTCCAGAGTTAGAGAAAATTAGAGGAAAAAATGCAAGGATGACAAAATTTGTTGCCCAAGCATGTGGAATGGTTTTGCATGCATGGGCAGCAAATTTTGCTTCCCTTACATGTAAGGGGGAGAAAAAAGGAGGCACAAGCGGTGAATTTTTCCACCCGTGCATGTTTCATTGGAAGTGCAGGGGTGGAAAAATTTACTGCCCGTGCACTTTCGACCTGCATCGATGGCAAATTTTGTTGCTAATGTAACTAAAAAGGTGTGAACCTATATCGGTGGTGAATTTCACCACCGATGCAGGAGGAGGAAAAATGCATGTTTTGGGTAGCAAGTTTTCTACCCTTAACAAGCAAGATTATGAAAAATTTGTGGGAGAGAAGGGTGGGCGGCAAATTTCACCGCCATAGCATGGGAAGAAGTGATGGAAGGCCGACGAGGAATGGAGAGAGAGGAAAAACAAAAACAAAACCCCAACAAAAATATAAATTAAAAACAAAGCTCAAAAAGAGGAAAGAAAAAGAAATAAATGCCAAATACAAGACCTACTTAGAAAACCACATGTGCCATGAGCTCAATTCCACCAAAATGCACTTTTACCCATTCGCTAGATCATCCAGAGGTAGAGGAGAGGAGGAGGAGAGGAGGAATGAAGCACAATGGAGTGAAAATCAATTTAAATGGGGTGAAAATTGACCCTAAATACTCGACATGCATGACAATAAATGCTGTGCATGAAAATTGAGGCAGTGCAGGGGCAGCAAAATTTACCACCCTTGCATTAGAAAATGAAGGGACATGTAGGGGTGAAAAAATTAGCCACTCCTGCATGTGAGAGATGAAAAATGTAGGGGTGAAAAATTTTGCCGCTCCTACAAGTCCAGATGCAGTGGCAACAAAATTTTCCGCTCCTGTATGTGGGAAGGAAAAATGCACTGACTACAAAAATTGCCGCTCGTGCACGAAAATAGAAGAAAAACACTAAATCTAAAAAAGCCAAATTTTGGTCCTCTAGTCATATCAAGACCATAACAAATTTCATATTTTAGGGAAAATGTAATGAAAAGATATTATGAATTTTGAATGGTGTCAGTTGAGCCAATATGAGAACAAGAAAAACCCGTCTCAAAAATGGACTTAAAGAGACAAAAGGCGAAACAGACAAGTTTCACAGGGGGTTGTTCCAAAAATGAGCTAAGCCAATTTTGGAAACAACACTTTGTATGCTTCTAAATTAGTCAATATGACATAGGAACATCAAACTCACTACCCCACAAAAAAATTGTCTGTAGCTTCAAAAACACAGTCATGTAGAACGTTGTCTTTATCACTTGTAAGGGAAATTTAATGACTTATAATTCACATTAATATATACTATGTGACTTATATAACATCATTAAATAAATATAACATTGAATATGATGTCAACCATTAGTCTTATAGACTAATTTCTCAAGCTTCTCTTACACAACCCTTACATAGCTTGATAAGTCATTTTGGCTTCCACATTAAAACTCCTTAAATTTATTCACAACATTTCATAAAGAATGTATAGGTAAAATAAGTCCTAAAAAAAATATCATGAACATTGGATACATCAAATTTTTTCTAGAGTCTCAAAGTCTTCACTTCATCTTGCATACTTGGAACTATCAATGTCTTAGAAACCAGTCATGGTGAACATAAATCCCAACATTTGTGTATACACATCCATGAGCTTATAATGAATTTATGTGATAATTATAACATCTCCAATCACATAGGTACATAGGTATAATGACAAATATAGAATATACAAACCAATCTTTGAAACTTATACCTTCACTATCCACCCTCTCTAAACAAGCCATATTGTGAATAGTATTTGTAGAGTTTTTAATGACCTTCAAGGCATATAAACAATATGAAAAATAGGTATAGGTATTTAATATTAACCTCAATCAATTGGATCCATTCCTATTCCATTACAACTTATCCCTAAACACATTCTCACTCTAACTGGTTTTTCAAACTGTCTTTGCTATTAGCCTATTTAACAATAGGCCAACTTCCATGACCATTTTAGTAATTTTGACTTCTATAACCTACTTATAAATCAGCATGGGCATGAATTACCAGTCTCAAACATTTTTTTACAATGATTTTAATTCTTTGACCTTGTCAACATTTCCTAATATACCAAATTTTTGAGATACATGGGTTTTTCTATAGGTTTCACTTACTATCTTGACAAACCAATACCACCTGGAGATGCTTGAGGGAGTCCTCTACCACATAAAATCACCAAAATAGACTTAACACTCAATTTTGGGCCATTTCCAATAATATTTTCCTTATTAGGTCATTATAAGGGTTTAATGAGGCTTTTAGACTAGTTCTAGTGTTAACAATTGTTCATATAGTATTATCCTTGAAACCACCTCCTAATGCTTGGAAAGCATTGTTAGGACCCCTTTTCATCTCTCCCAAAGAGCTCATCTTCTTATGCAACTGTCACATGTGCTAATGAGCATCAAAATTTTGTACTCAGGTCTAAAAATATTCAAATTGCATACCCCTTTCCATTTTGAGAATCTCAACATTTTAATTTCCCTATCAACTCTACACAAGGTTACCATAGTCACCCCAAACTCATCAAAAATATACCACCTAACCTCTTAGATCCCAATGATGATGAACTTGATGAGATTAACCTCAAGATAAAAAAATTGATCTCTCTCCTCATCTCATTTCCCAGCTTCCAACCTCTCTGAAGCTATACTCCTATGAATCACCTAGTGATGATATACCCCTAGTCTTCACTAAGAATCGACACTCTATTCATCACACCACCTCTGATGAGAAGGTTATAACTTATTCCACAATTTATATTCATACACCCAACTATGATGATGAGTATACTTCAGATGGTCCATTTCTAAGGGGTCTTTTTCAAGCTCGAGATGCTGAGATCCTTCATTATCATTCTTATTTACTTCAGTCTTTCTATTTATCTTATTGCATTTCATCTTATATAGTTCATAATTTTAGTATTATTCCTAGTATTCATAGGGTAGAGATGGTACATTCACATGAAAAACCTCTAGTTTCCAAAGAACATCTTAGAAGCATGCTTATGGATCATTGAGAGGATCCTCTTGCAACAATTTAATGAAAATGCATGAAATAATAGATTTATATAATTAGTAGAAACATCAAAGGGATTATATTAATCATAGGACACTTTGAGGGGTCAACCTCCTTTGAGAAAGCTCAATAAAATAAATTTGTGGATGCCTTCATTAACCTCAACACTTACATATTAAGTTTAATATAAGCAACTACTACTTTCATGAATGTGCGATAAAACAAAATGATCACGTGATGATTTACAAAGCATACACATCATAACAACTAGTATACTAACAAAGTAAATAAAAGGGGTAGCACAGGTTCCTAACATCCCCTTCCTCTTAGAAAAAGCTTTATCCTCAAAGCTTCAGACGTGGGAATTGGTGTTGAATTTAAAATAGTGGTTCCCATATTACATCATCTAGTTACATTTCATGCCACTAAATTAATACCTCTGTGATGGAATGGGAGTGAAGTTGGCATGTGCACCTATCAGGATTGCCTCTAGTTTAAGAAGGATGGATCCTTCAATATCAAGTTCTGGTAAAATAGTTTGCACTCTAATGTTTGTGTCAATAATTAATTTTAGACAAGAGACATGAAATACTATATGAACTCGAGAAGAAGATGGGATCTCCAAATTATAATCAATCAACCTAATATTCTAGAGAACCTTATATGGCCCATAGAATCTGGGAACCAACTTATGATGCCCTTTGAGTTTTAAGGAGGATTGCTTATATGGTTGTAAACAAAGAAAAACCATATCACCTACTTGAAAAGTGTGCTCAGAATGGTGCTGATTAACTTGTTATTTCATTGTATATTGTGTCATATAAAGATTGTCATATAGGGTGTTGAGGATTTGATCTTGGGTTCAGAGAATCATGTCAACCACTTGAATTGGTGAACTACTGGGTGTGTATGGAAGGAGCAGTGATGGTGCTTGACCATAGACTGCCTCATTAGGAGTAATTTTAGTTGAAGTGTGGTATGAGTTATTGTACCACCATTTGGTGAGAGGGAGCTACTTTTCCCATTGATATTTTTATTTTGGGATGAAGCAAGGAAAGTTTCATCTTCAATTGGGTGATGGTGCATCAAAAATTTTCTATCCAAAAATGGTTGGTGAAGGTTTCATCATGATCTAAGACAATAGAAGAAGGAATGCCATGAAAATAAAAAATATGGTCCAAAAAAATTTGTGTGATTGTGGAGGTGGTATAGGGATAGATGAGGGCACAAAAATTACTATATTTAGAGAGGTGATCAACCATAACCAAGATCACTATTTTCCATTCAGATTTAGGGAGCCCTTCAATGAAATCCATAAAAATATTTGTCCAAATCCTAGTAGGGATGGACAAGGGTTTGAACAACCTAGGAATGAGTGTTGTTTCACCCTAGTTGCATTGGTAAGTATCACATTTTAGCCACCATTTATTGAATTGACTTTTTCATTCCCTTCAAAAGACATTGCATCATGCCCACTCATAAGTTTTTATAAACCCTGAGTGCCCTATAGATGGAAAAGTATGGAGTTCATAGAATATAACTTTTTGAATATCTATGCTCTAGGGAAGCACCAAATAACCCTTATATCACAAAGAGGCACCATCCCAAGAATAATGCGGTATGATAGAGGGGCTAGTGGCCAACTATTAAATGATTTGAGATAATGAGGAGTCATTTACATACCCCTATTTTACAACATCTAACCAATTTAGAATATGCATGGAAATAGCTAAAAGAGAAGCTTGGTCCTCAAATATGCAAGTCAGAGCATCAATCATAATAATATCCTTACCCTTCTTGTAAGTGATCTCATAGTCATAACCCATGAGTTTACTGACTCATTTTTCCTGTGATGGGGTAGGGACCCATTGTTCTAAGAAATATTTTAGACTCTAGTGATTAGTTTTAATGCAAAAATGATTCCCTAGTAGATGTGGCCACCCCTTTTGTACTGCATACAAAATGGCTATCATTTCCTTCTCATAAGTAGAGAGTAATAAATTATTTCTAGAAAGGGTTTTTCTGGTGAACATAATGGGACATCCTTCTTGGAGAAGAACAAAACCAAGTCCATTGCCACAAACATTACTCTTAATAGTAAATGTCTTGGCAAAATCTAGCATAGCTAGAACAGGTGTAGAATACATGGCTTGTTTTAATTCTTCAAGTGCACACTCATTATCTTGTGTCCATGTAAAAGAATCTTTTTTCAACATAGTTATCAATTAAACTACAATATTTTTGTAATCCTTGACAAACTTGTGATAGTATCCAGTCAACCCAAAAAAACCATGGAGGCTCTTGAGTGTCTGAGGATGAGGTCAATTTGTCATGACAACTATTTTATTGGGATCCACCTAAACCCCTTGGGCTAAAACAAAATGCTTGTGATACTCTACTTTATCTTAGCTAAAAGCACATTTAGACTATATTACATAGAGATGATGATCAGAGAGAAGTTGCAATGTGAGCTTCACATATTGGAGATGCTTAGACCATGTTTTACTATAGATAAAGATATCATCAAAGAAGACCAAAATGAATTTCCATAGGTAGAGCTAAAATATTTTATTCATCAATGCCTAGAATGTTGAAGGAGCATTATTGAGGCACATGACTAGAAACTCATAGTAACCATCATGCATGTGAAAAAATGTTTTAGTGATATCATCCTCATAAAGTCAGATCTGGTGATATCTAGAGTAGAGATCTAACTTGGATAAAAAATGAGCATCATGAAGCTCATAATTAATAAGTATTAATAACTTACCCATGATTGTGATGTGATTAAGTACTTAGAAGTCAATGCAGAAGTGCCATGACCCATCTTTTTTTTAAACAAGGAGAACTGGAGAAGAATATGGGCTGGTACTAGGTTGAATAATGCCTTGCTTCAATAAGTCTTGAATGAGCATCTCGATCTCAGTATTTTACTAAAATGAGTAGTGATAGGGCTTGATGTTGGGAGGAATGTTTTTAGGAAGGAGTTGGGTAGGATGGTTCTCTGATCATGAAGGTGGCAATCCCATTGGTTTAATAAAGACACATGCATACCTATGAAGAATAGTTTGTAGATCAGAAGTAGTGGAAACTGTTGATGATTTCATTTGAATGGAATAGAGATAGGAAATGACACTGTGTGAATTATTTTTATGAAAATTTTTTGTGATGTGAAATTATGATGCTAAGAGACCTCAAGTGTAAGCCTTTCAATGTGTGTTTTTACCCATTATCTGAAAACTACATCCAAAGTTTAGCAAAATCTCGTAAGATGGGTCTAAGTGTGTGTCACTATTTGGCTCCCAAAATAATATCACATCCACTTAAGGGCAATGTAAACATGTCTAAATGAAATTTGTAATCTAAAATATATATATGCACATTAAGACACTTCCCTTTTCAAGGCAACGTGCCCCCATTGGCAATCATGACTTCATATTTGGAGCAAGGAAGGATAAAAAATCAGTCTATTTGGTGATCCGAGGGTCAATGAAGTTATGAGTGATAATATAATCAATGAGTATTGTGAGAGGGATCTTTTTGAAGTTACCCCTGACCCATATAGTTTATGGAGTGGTGACTCCTACTAAGGCATGAAGAGAGATCTCTGGTTAGTCTTCTTGAGAAATAGGTTCCACAATCAGTTGAGCTTCTTCTAAATCATTTGTTATATCTTGAGCATCTTCCCAAACTTTAGTTTCAATTGGAGAGTCAACATCCAGTAGGTAGAGCTTTTGCTTGACATATTGATGTCTCCAAATGAATTTGTCATCACAATTATAACATGGTACTTTTTTTCTATGTGTTCACATCTCTGCTTCAATCAAATGCTTGATAGGAGTGGTTTTAGGGGCTGGCATTGTTTGAGATAATTATGGAGTTATATTTTTGAATGGAACAAAATTATATTTGAATCACTATTGAGCTATGATTTTATCCTCCACCAATTTAGCCAACCCTAGGGCTTCCATCATCATGTTGGGCTAGAAAATTTTAACCTCAAATTGAATTAAATCTTTTAATCCACTGATAAAACAACTCTTTAAGAATTCATTGGACAATCCTTCTATGTGATTGACTAGTTTTTCAAATTCGGTTTGATATTCTCTCATGGTTCCTATTTGGTGAAGTTTAGTTAGTGCTCTAGTGAAGTCATCAAAAGAACTAGGGATAAACCATTAAAAAATGAGGGTGAAAAAATCGATCCATATTGGCACATCATGAGCCTTGATATACCAATGATACCATTGAAGGGATTCAT
The DNA here is from genome assembly GCA_037957365.1 of Torreya grandis. NCBI lineage: Eukaryota > Viridiplantae > Streptophyta > Pinopsida > Cupressales > Taxaceae > Torreya > Torreya grandis. The sequence continues at coordinate 2,434,049 of JARHVA010001305.1, read as the reverse complement.
GTTCCAAGTGAAAGGATGCAAGCAAGATTTTGTTGGCATTAAAATTATTATGCAAACTAATTTTTTTTAACCTAATAGATCCATTAAGTCGGACCTACACCATTGAATCAATAAAAATCAAGGTTCATCCCACAAAAATTACAAGAAAACCTGATGTCTAAAAAGGACTCTAGATGTCATCTATTGTTCAAGACGGTATGTTGAAGATTGAGGTCAAGAATATTTTCATCAAGATCTTTGATTTGGGTTTTGAGGGTGGCAATTTCATCCTCCATATTTTTTTCTCTTATTTGGGTTACTATCATGGCTAGAATAAGATATATTTTTTGTAATGGATGGGAAAACTATAGTTAAAACATGTTTAGTAAGATTTTTTTTTAATTTGGGCAAAATCGAAAGGGGTAAAGTTACTTTTACTATTTTTTTTGTATAGTGGAAGTATGATTGACGAAGGTGGGGGAAATTTTAGAAGTGAAAATGAAAAGTTGGAAAATTTATCAAAGAGGGACAAAAGAGCAAAAAAGTGAGATGAAAACCATGGAAATTTTTTGAGGCAAATGGACAAAAACATAAGAAGTTATGACAAAACTTGAAAAAATAAAAAGTGAGATTTGTGAAAATTAGGAGTGAAATTGGGATATGGGACTTCAAAGAAGAAAATGTGGAGAATGAAATTTTAGGTGTCTGGATAAAGTTTGAGGATTAACAGGACTATAGATGGAGATATATGACAAAAAATGTTTTTTTATGTTTACTAAGAATATTCAAAAATTGATATGACAAGTCTTCTAATACTCTATTGGTAATATACACATATCTGATATGGTAGTTCTGTGATACTCTACTGGTAATATACATAGATCTGATATGGCAATTTTTGATACTATACTGGTAATATGCTAAAACTGGTATGACAAGTCTACTGATACTCTACTAGTAATATGTGAAGATTTGATATGGTCAGTTTTCTGATACTTTACTAGTAATATTCTAAAATTGATAGAAATGGGCCCCAAGTTTCCATGGCTACCTAATTTTTTAAGGATATATCTCTAGCCATAATGTCGTTTGACTGAGTAGTGCTCTCCAAAAAAATTATAGCCATGGATTTACCTCTAAATGGCAGTGCTTGATTTTATTCACGGATGGGAACTAGTCAATTAGGATGGGGTCATTGCTCATTTTATTGGTAGGTCCTCTCAATGGGCTAACTACTTTGGGGTTCTTGTGGTACTTCTCACAATGAGTTTGAGGGTGTATGCCCAAAAACTTCCCATAATTATGTGGATAGGTATTTATCCTGATTTGAAATAGATTATTGTGATACATAAAAATACTTAAATTAATTATGCAGTGGAACAAAAAAACACTTTTGGAAAAATATTTTGGCCCTCAAAAACTCTCTGATTCTAGATGAGAGGATCCTCCTACAATAAATTTAATGAAAATACATAAAATAACATATTTATTTAGTAAAAATACTTAAAATAATAGATTTATATAATTAGTATAATCACTAAAGGGATTATATTGATCATAGGCCACTTCAAGGGGAAACCTCCTTTGAGCAAGCTCAATACAATAAATTCATGGATGCCTTTATTACCCTTAACACTTATATACTAAGTTTAATTGAAGCAATTACTACTTCCCATGAATGTGGGATAAAAAAAATGCTCATAAGATGATTTATAAAATATATGTGTCTATAACAATGAATATATTTATAAAGTAAAAGGAAGGGTAACATAGGTTCTTAACACCATGTTATAATTGGTCCCTATCACTTTGCTAGATACCAAGATCTCTCTAATTAGCTTCCCCTTGAGATGCTTGCTACTACCCTTAAACCCTTTGTGAATCCTATTCCTCCCTCAACTGAGCCTAGTCTAGATTCTATTCCCACTCTACCTTTAGTCAAGTCTCTTCCTGCTTTTGATTCTATTTCTCCTTCAGTCAAGCCTCATCTAGTCTCTCCACTAGCCCCACCTCCCCTTGATGATGGCCTGATTCCTTTATCGTAGCTTGCTCCTCTACCTTCCTAATGGGTCGATTAGCCATACTATGACATTCATAGAGCTATTGATCATTGGACTAAAGATTGTAAATGATACCAAGATTCCTTAGATTTTGCTTCCACTCCCTCTATTAAGACACCTAAAAAATCTACTAACAAGCATATCTGTTGTTTCCATGACACAGAATCATTTCTCAATCCATTATTAAAATCTTTGATAATATATAGATACCTTACATCCTACACTTCCTTAGCCTACATACAAGATTATACCTCCCCCCAAGTTATCACCTGAGTATATTCCCCAATATGGAGAGGTATATTGTCTATGGCACCAATGTGGTACCCATCACAATGATTGTTACCACATCCTCCAACATCATCTCTAGGATCACCTAATGACCATTCCCATGCTTGCTTTCCCTCCTCTCATAAGTTGTTTATGCAATAAGGTTCCTCTTCTTCCCTCTTAGTTCCTCCCTCATGGTTCCTCTGCCTATGGTTCTTCCACCTATGATTCCTCTACTTGTGGATCCTCCTTAACCTGTGGTCCCTTCTCCATTGGTGAATCCTTCATGGCCCACAAACTCCACTTCTATTCCTTCTCTTGAGTATCCTATGCATGATGGCCTTCATAAACATGATCTTTCAATCGTGCCTACTTTTCTGCTGAGAAGATTGAACAAGAGGTATTCTCTCAACTTTCACTAAAGATCAATGAGATCCTCTCTACAATTAGAGTCCATCTTCACATAGATATATTAGATGTAATGGACAATGTTTGTGGACACATTTACTAGTATTTATGAACACATCATGGTGTTCCTTCATTTTCTTCTTCATTTTGGATTGGCCATGTTTTCTAATTTTATATCTATCTACTTTATATATCATTTGATTCTGTGTCAAATTATTTGCCTCATTTATCTATCTTATATGGCTCTTTATATTTCACATTATATGTTTTGTCTATGGTTTCATTTTCTTTTTTTCTAATCTCTTAAGGATTCTTTTCATGACTACATGATTTTATACATGAGTTCATTTCATCGATGTCTTGTCCTTTTCTCATGATTATTTGCTACCTTATCTCCATAACATGAATAATCATTATTATGACTTGGTTATAAAAACCTTGTTCCCATTAGTAATCCCTATTTACCATGTGATCAATTAGCAAATAATTCATCTCATTATAATCTCATTTGACTAATCCAACTTGGATCTCCCTTTATTCCCCTTATTTCCTTTCACAAACTAAACATACACATGGTTGAAACTTAAAATAACATACTGGTTCATAGGCAAGCCTAAGTGTTTTAGTCATTTATGTTTTTGGATAGTTAACCACATTTAGCCAAAGTCTAAAGCTCATTCATGTGTATCACTTTATCTCTCATATTGGTTATTCCAAGTCTGTATGGAGGAGGAATCTTAAAATCCATAAAAATTTAAAAGCCCAATCATTTTAACAAAAGACAATTATATAAAAAGTAACATTCCATATTTCAAAAGTCAAATCACACTAAAAGATGTGATTCAAAGCACATCTCAATTTCCTAATCGAATATCAAAATCCACAATTGGCCTCATGATAGAGTCGAGGTCTGTTAGGGTGCAGTAGGCCAGTAGATTGGGAAGTAGAATTAAAAAAATAAATCTAGTATTATCTACTTTCTCACACAAGAGTCCAAGCTTCTTAGTAGATTGATGACTATGTAAGAGGACATGAGGAACATGGAACATGTTGTGGGAAGGTAGGTCCACTTTACTTCCTTTGTTCAAACAACCAATTTGAGTCGATCTTAGTAGCTCATTTATTTTGATGGTCAACAGTCACTTAGTGTCTTCTTTATGTCCTTAGTATGCATTATGTTTCCTAAGGTCTTCTCATAGATGCCTACATTTTTTATTTTTACATTCCCTCTTTCATTTATAATAATCATAATATTTTTCCTTAAGAAATATTATTATTTTTATTGATCACTCCCCATAAGGTTTTCATTTGTGATTTGCAATGTAAGACCATGGATAGGTCTAGGTCTTCCTCACAAATTACCAAATTATCATTCCAAACATTCATTATAACATATTTTTCCAATAATTTCCACCTTATTAGTGTTACCTTTGTGAGTTACAATATAAGCACGTGGATAGGACTAGGCCCTCCTCACAAAATTTTATAATACCCAAGTCACAATGAAATCACGTGTCAAATTTGAGATAAGTACTGATTGATCATGAGTTACATGTCATTGACATGCTTCTCATCTTGAAATAGTATGTTTTATGATTACTTCATTGATATTTCCCTCATATCTTCTTATTTTTCATTTTCATGTAAGAATACAACCATTTTTCTTTAAGTTTTTCATAGTTCCTAGCTTGAATTAGTGTGATCAATTTAAGTTTATTTTTCCAATTTTACTTATTTTTTATACTTCCCAACGTGATTTAGTATGATTGATTGAATTAATTGTTTTACTTTTATATCATTTGGTTTTTTTATGCCTTCTATTTTATTACAATATTATCATACTTCTCAATGTGATATACTATGATTTTACTAATTTTAATTTGATGCAAATCTTTTCATGGTTTAAAAACATTTTGCTATCTATATTACCATCTTTGGTTTGTTATATTTAGTCATCTTTTATTATTACATATTTCCCATCATGATATAGTGTGTAACACATTTATTTCGATTACTTATACTTTTACAAGTCATTTTTGTCTTTTTCTTTTTAACCACGCATGTGTATTACATAATGCTAGAAAAGAAAATACTCCACATATACTTCCCATAGCATATACCACAAAAGCTAAATACATATGATATAAATAAATATATCCATGCATCAACATCCATAATCAAATACAAATCATGGGATCAAATCCAAAAATCAAAATCAATTCTAAATATATCATTTATTTTATATAATACAAAATATAAAATACATAGCTCTAGCTCTATGGTTGGGCTCCATCATGCCTATCTTGTGGCCTAACCATGCTACCCATAGATGCTTGGTATTGTCCCCATTGAATGGTATGATGTGATGAGGTAGTTTAGGATCTCAAACCTGCTATCTATCCCTATAAGTTGGCCACCTGGGCTTGCACTTGTCCAAGTTAAACTGTAGTAGCCATATATGTTGCTCTCTCTTTAGCTAAGGCTTACTAAGATTGTGCCTCAACCTTCCACCCTTATCAGTGGATGTAATCCATCTCCACATGTATGCAACTATCTCAGGACCTCCCTTACCATTCTAAACTATCCTACTTGGGTGGGGAAGATGGTACCGCATGATCATCCAACATGGTGGGGTTGTATGGAGCCAGCACCCCATCTAAAATGTCATGGTGCATAGCCATAATCATGGCTCCCCATTTGACCTCATCTATCGCTAGATATATAAAACCAAAACCAAATAGATATTAAACCACACAAACACATATATCAAAATCTATCTATCTACTATAACGATGTGTAACTAGTATTCTATGTCAAAACATAAATCAAAATCACAATATTTCTCACTAGTCCTGGTCTCACTAACCATTGTCTCCCCATTTTCTCACCCATCGAGCACCATCTCTTTGTCTACTCATCCACCAAGTGCCTCCTCCATGGATTACCTCCATACTAAGGCAAATCCAAGAGTCACCACTAGTGCATATCATGACCCTCTCTTGAGAGGTGTCTTTATAGACCAGTTATGCCATGCAATGACCATTGGGTCATCCTATGTTGTCATCCTTTCTTGTGTCTGATCTCACCAGTGGTGCCTTCATCTATGGTGTGGCTGAGGTAGTCATTATTGATATTATAATAGTGCCTATTATGGTGCTTACTATATACCTACATCTACATCTATGTCATCCCCTCCCTAAGTTGTCTAATATCATGCTCAACCAGTCCATGGTCTAACATGTTGTAGCCTAATCATGGGTCTCTCGATTGGTATTCCTCCTCCTCCTCTCCCCCTCAGCTCCCTAGCATGTTGTACCCAATAAGTAAGCACTACTAGAGGGGTTTTTGGGTGTGGGAGTCTAACCTACCCTATCAAGCATGCCCCCAAATGTAGCTCTACCTATGAAGTATGGTGATGTAGAGACCTTCTTACATACTCTGCAATACTTGAGCTCTAACAATTATAAATACAAAATGTTGCATTAAATCTTCCTTAACTTGTATTATCTATCAAATTTCTCTTCTCTTGGCTTCTTATACTCTCTCTATATCTATCTTATGAACCTTTGATCACCTCATAACTTTCCAATTGTTATAAATATTGTCATTAATGTCAAAGATCTAGCATTGGTGATAAAGACCCCATTGCATTTAATGATATTTTTAATATTCATATCTTGGCTAATGTGTGTTAATATTTATTTAATATTAATTAATATTTTTTTGGTTACTTATAATTCAAAATAAGGCCCATGGAGAATTCAAAGAGTCATGGATTAAAAGACAAAAGAAGAATGGGACACATTTTCTCATGAAAAGTCATATTAAGAAATTCCAAGAGTCACCATGTGAAGACAAAAGAGGGTATGGTACATTTTTATATGAAGGGACACTTTGAGGAATAAGAAAAGTCACCAAGATAAATATAAAAGAGGAAATCACACATTTGCTTATGAAGGGTCACCACATGACTTTTTAAATGCAAGGATATGAAGGATCATGCAAGTTTGGTGCCATTTTCTATGAGGATTGAAGAGTCATAAAATGTGAATGCCAAAGGTCTTTTGGAAAGTTATAAATAAAGGCTTGAGAAGCCATTTGTAATATGCAAGATAGTGCATGGTTTGTATTTATTTTTGAAGAAAAAACATTAGGAGATATAGTAGAGTTCTATCATTTGTTGAGTAAGTAACATTGAGAGATAGTTGTGTTTTATACACAAGAGGGGTTGGTGCTCTTGTGGGTTGGTGCTCACAAATATTTGTAAGATGTTGGTGCTACTGTGGGTTGGTGCTCATAAATATTTGTTGTATTGGTACATGAAAAGGGGTTGGTGCTCTTGAAAGATGGTGCTTGCAAACTTTGTAATTTGAGTTGGTGCTCATTCATATACTTGAGATTTTTCTCTATGGTTTTTCTCACTTTGGATTTCCACGTAAAAATTTGGTCTCTCTCTCTCTCTCTCTCTCTCTCTCTCTCTCGATCGTGTGGTGCATATTATTATTTAATTTTTATTGCATATATTTAATGTGTAGTTAAGTGGTTAAAGAAAATGAATTTGATTAAGTAAAAAGATATATAATATACTGATTCACCCCCCTCTTAGTATATTTCATGCTTAATAATTGGTATCAGAGCAGGCTCTTTTAGAAAATGTTTTACAACTTGAAGGTAGATCAGGAAAGCATGATGGTTGGATCACATGAATGTTTTTTTACAAATAAGGCACCTTTGTTCGATGGGACATATTATGCTTTTTGGATCATAAGGATGAAGACTTATTTGATGGACCTTGGATTCAATGTTTGACAAGTAGTGGTGGAGGAATATGAAGAGCCACATATACTTGTAACTACTCCAATAGAAAAGAAGGCAAGTAAATATAATGCTAAATCTTTAAATAATATTTTATGTGGTTTATGTGAATCAAAATTTGTTAAAGTTATGTAATATAAATCTACTCATGAAACTTGGGTAAAAATTAAGATTATTTATAAAGGTGATGGAAAGGTTCAGAAAGCTAAGCTTCAGACTTTCAGAAGATAGTTTGAGAGTTTGAAGATGGAAAAGGAAGAAAATATAACAAGTTATCTTTTGTAAGTTAATCAAATAGTTAATTAGATTCAAGGTCTTGGAAAAAAGTTAGAAGAATCAATTGTGGTTCAAAAAGTTTTGAGATCTCTACCATTGAGATATGATGCAAAAGTTTTGACAATTGAAGAGATGAAGAATTTAGCCAAGCTAAAAATGGATGAGCTATAAGGTATTCTTACTGCATATGAGATCTGAAATGAACAAGAGAAACCCTCAAAGAGAGAAGTTGCTTTCAAGACATCAAAGAAAGAGAAGGCTATGATTCAAGAATCAAGTGATAATTCTAGTGATGATAAAGATGACAATGGAGCTCTATTCATTCGCAAGCTAAAAAAAGGCACAAGTAAATATCAATAAAAATTACCTTTTAAATATTTTAATTGTGAAAAGATTAGACATTTTATAGCTAATTTCCCAAATAAGAGTAATGATGACAATGAAGAAGGAAAGACTACATTCAAGAAGGGATTCAAGAAGAAGAGTTTGTATTTTAAAGATCCTAGCTCAGTCAAAAATAGTGAAATCAATGATTTCGAAGAAAAAGATATTCTATTCATGGCCATACATGAAGATACCTATGTAAGAAAATTATAGATGATCAAAAAGAAGAACATGATGAAGTCAAAGTGAATCTAGAAGGAGAACTTGTTTGTGTCTTAGAAGAGTTAAAAGCTCTTGAAAAGAATTAAAAATTACAGCTCCCAATCGAGAAAAATGAAAAGAAGTCAACAAAATAATTGAAGATCTATAAGAACACTTTAAAGAAGTCAAGAAGAATGAAGAAAATCTATCGATACAGTTGTAAAAAGTAAGTAAATAATGTGAAAGGTATGTTATTGAAATTGCTTCTTTAAAATTAGATCTTAAGAAAATAAATAAATCAATCAATGATAGAGCAAACAATGATTTAAAATTTGAGAATAACACTAATATATTGAATAAGATATTAGAAAGTCAAATATCAATGTCAGATAAGACAGGTATTAGATTTTAAAAAGAGAAAGGAGATGCCACTACTTTCACAGACAAGAAAAAAGGAAAGAGTTATGCTAAAGCTCTTACAAAAGAGGAAATAAAAAGGGAAAAAGTTAAGAATACAAAGGACATCTCAAATAAATAAGGCTAGAGAAAATAAAGCTACAAAAGGCAATCATGTCAGAGATACAAAAACAACTCCTATTTTTATGGTTACTATTTTTATTATAATGGATATGGTCATAAAAAAATAGAATGTCGAAAAAGGGCTACTAATTTTAGAAATAAGGAGAAGAAAAGTCATGTAGAGTCAAGTAAAAGCCACAACTCTTTTGCTCCTCTATTAAGCTTTAATGAAGAGGCCATAATATGTTACAAGTGAAATAACTTTAGACACATAACTTGGTACTATAGAAGTGTGTTTGAGTTAGTCAAGAAGGACCAAAGTTTCAAGGCTCCATTCATCAAGAAGAAAGTAAAGATAAGTTTATGGTAGAAGAAACAATTTGAAAAATCTATGTTGGTATAGACATATTTGCATGCAAGAAATGAAGAAAAGCCATGTTTCATTGACAGTGGATGCTCAAGATACATGACAGAAAATAAGAGCAAGTTCATAACCTTAAAGAAGGTCAATGGTGTTATAGTGAAATTCAAAGATAATACTACTGCCAAAATTACTGAAAAAAGTACACTAAATTTGGATAATGCTAGAACTAAAATTGAAAATATTTTGTATGTAAAAGGTTTTAAACATAATTTTTTGAGTGTAAGTCAAATGTGTGATCAAGAGCACACACTAAAGTTTTATGTAAAAGGTTATGAAATTAGGAGAAAATATTCATATGTGTTGGTTGTAGATACTCAAAGAACAAGCAATAAGCTATATATGTTATCAGATATCAAAGGTAAAATATATTGTTTGAGTCATATTGAAGAAAGTTGCCTATGGAACAGGAGAATGGGACACATAAATTTTGAAAATCTTATCAATATTAGCAAGAAGCAAGCAACCAAAAATCTTATAAAGATTATAAATCCATCTAACATGCTTTATGAACCTTATCAGCATGGGAAGTAGGTCAGAAGGTAGTTAAAAACAAAAGAGTACTTAACCACTCAGATGTTAGAGCTTTTTCACACTGATTTGTATGGACTAATGAGAACTCAAAGTACTCAAGGTGAGAAATATTTCATATTTTTTATTGATTATTTTTTACGTATGACTTGGGTAATATTTTTAAATAAAAAATTAGAAGTTTTTAGATATTTCAAAGCATTCAAAGCATTAGTTGAGAATGAAACTAGTTTGAAGATTAAGTGTCTAAGATCAAATCGAGAAGGAAAATTCATGTCAGATCAGTTTATTAAGTTTTGTGAATACCATAGAATAAAGAGATATTATTTAACAACTAAAACTCTACAACAAAATGGAGAGTTGAATGAAGAAAGAGAACAATTCAAGAGATAGTGAGGATAATGCTAAATGAATCCAAAATACTAGATAAATATTGGAGAGAGGTAGTTGATATAGTAGTGAATATTCAAAATAAAACATTATTGAGAGTCAATAGTGATAAGACTCCTTATGATCTATAGAAAGACAAAGCAATAATAGTTGATTATTTTAGATTTTTTGATAGTAGATGCTTCATAAAGAGAACTGATAAAAAAATTGGTAAGTTTAAATTTAGAGAAGATGAAGGTATATTTCTTGGTTATTCTTGTAAAAGTAAAGCTTATAAATGCTATAACAAAAGAACCAAGAATTTTTTTAAAATTTCAAGTGTCAGGATAGAAGAAGATGGAACACAAAAAATTAGTGATCCAGTAGATATTCTTAAAATCATTAAAGAGGAAGATTTTGAAGAATAATATGAAGATGAGAAGAAGGAGAAAAATGACACCAAAACTCTATCCAAATATGTTCAAATAAATCATAATGAAAGTGACATCATTAGAGACATAAATGAAAGAATTTGCACCAGAAGAATGATGGTAAGTGAATTTGAGCAAGTTAATTTCTCTTTATTATCCAAAATTTAGTCTAGAACTTTTTCAAAAGCTAGATATGATAAGCATTGGGTTAAGGCAATGGATGAAGAATTAAATTAGATAAAAAACAATGATACTTAGAAATTAGTGCTTAGATTAAAAGATCACAATATGATAGAAATAAAATGGGTTTATAGAAATAAGTTGAATGAAAATGGAGAAATGACCAAGAATAAGGCAAGATTAGTATGTAAAGGATATGCTCAAATTGAGGGAATAGATTTTGAAGAAACTTTTGCACTAGTGGCAAGACTAGAGGCTATTAGAATATTTCTTGCATATGCAGTGTTTAAAATTTTTAAAGTATTTTAGATGGATGTTAAATCTACCTTCCTAAATGAGAATCTAGAAGAAGAGGTCTACATTGAGTAGCCTGAGGGATTTATTCTCTCAAATATTAGTATCCATGTATGTAGATTGAAGAAAGCACTATATGGATTGAAACAAGCTCCCAGAACTTGGTATGCAAGACTTGATAAGTACCTGTAGGATCAAGGTTTCAAGAGAGGATTTGTTGATTGTAATTTTTATATCAAAACAAAAAGTGAGCATCAATTAATTGTTGTGGTATATGTTGTGACATCATTTTTAGAGGAAACATTGAAAAAATGACAAAAGAATTTTTTGATAATATGCAAAAATAATTTGAAATGTCTATGCTTGGAGAATTGTCATTTTTCTTAAGATTGCAAATATTTCAGTCAAATAAAAGAATTTTTATATCTCAAAGTAAATATGCCAAGAAAATGTTGAAAAAAATTGGTTTTGAGGATTGTACACTAGTTGGTACACCAATGTGTACAAGAAATAAGGTGAGTAAAGATGAAGATTCACCTATTACAGATCAATATTTATATAGATCTATGATTGGTAGTCTTTTATATTTGACAACATCGAGTCCAGACATCATGCATGTAGTAGGTATGGTTGTAAGATATCAATTAATGCCAAAATAAATTCATGTTTAGTTGGTGAAGAGAATATTTAGATATATCAAGGGGACATTGGATTATGGATTGTGGTATCCCATAGACAGAGATTTCACTTTGGTTGCTTATATAGATTTAGATTGGATAGGTTGCTTGGATGATAGAAAGAGTACAAGTGGAGGAGATTTCTTTCTTGATGATAGCTTAGTATCATTTTATATAACTAAATTAGAATGTATTGTAGTGATATTGTGTTGTACTCAAGTGATTTGGATTGGAAGATATCAAGGTAAAATATGATGAACATATTTCTATTTTTTATGACAACACAAGTGATATTAACATTTCAAAAAATCCAGTGATGCATTCAAGAACAAAACATATTCCCATCAGATATCACTTCTTGGGAGAGCAGATTACAGATCAACAAATTAAAATAGAATATATCAGTACTATAAAATAGATTGCAGATATTTTTACAAGGGTACTACTAAAAGATACATTTTAGTATCTACAAGAGAAGTTGGGAGTAATTTCTTACTTTCTACCATTGAAGATTAGCATCAGTTGAGGGGGAGCTAAGTGTTAGATCCATGATAGGTCCTTTGCCATTGATGTCAAAGGGGGAGAAGTACATAAATAAGAATAGGTGAAAAACAAGTACATAGAATAGGTACATGGTGCTACAATAAGGGGGAGTTAGTGTATGTTTTTCAGATGACAGTATGTGTAGGTTTCAAAATGTGGTAGTTTCAATTTGAGGTTGTTATAGATGACAAAGGGAAATATTTTTATAAATATTATCATTTATGTCAAAGGTATAACATTGGTGATAAAGACCCCATTGAATTTAATGATGTTTTTAATATTTATATCTTGGTTAATATGTGTTAATATTTATTTAATATTAATGAATATATTTTTGGTTGCATATAAGTCAAAAGAGGGCCCATGGAGAAGTCAAATAGTCATGGACTAAAAGACAAAAGAGGAATGGGACACATTTTCTCATGAAGAGTCATTTTGAGGAATTTCAAGAGTAACCGTGTGAAGACAAAAGAGGGTATGGAGTATTTTTCCATGAAGGGACACTTTGAGAAATATGAAAATTCACCAAAATAAAGACAAAAGATGAAAGGTAGTATTTGCTTATGAAGGGTCACCATATGAATTTTCAAATTCAAGGATACAAAGGGTCATGCAAGTTTGGCACCATTTTCCATGAAAATTGAAGGGTCATAAAGGGTGAATGCCAAAGGTCTTTTGGAAAGCTATAAATAAAGGCTTGATAAGCCATTTGTAATATGAAAGAGAGTGCATGATTTGTCTTTGTTTTTGAAGAGAGAAAAGAATGAGATATAGTAGAGTTCTATCATTTGTTGAGTAAGCAACATTGAGAGATAGTTGTGTTTTATACACAAGAGAGGTTGGTGCTCACAAATATTTACAAGGGGTTGATGCTCTTGCAAGTTAGTTCTTGTAAACTTTGTAATTTGAGTTGGTGTTCATTCATATACTTGATATTGCTCTCCATGGTTTTTCTCACTTTGGGTTTCCACATAAAAATATGGTCTCTCTCTCTCTCTCTCTCTCTCTCTCTCTCTCTCTCTCTCTCATGTGGTTCATATTATTGTTTCAATTTTATTGCATATCTTAAATATGTGGTTAAGTCATTAAAGAAAAAGAATTTGATCAAGCATAAAGATATATAATATCATGATTCACCCCCCCCCTCTTATTATATTTTGTGCTTAACACTAATACTTCTCATTCCACTCATCCACCTCTCTTGTATTCATCTTCTTAGTGGACTATAGGCTCCTTTGACAAAACACTTGGATTCTTTCCCTAGGTCTTATATAGACATTATATCAACTAGGATGGCCTCATAGGGTCTTAAAAAACCTATTCTAATCCCCCTTCAGATCCTCTTTCAATCTCAGGCCTCTACTTTGCATCTTCAACCTTCCACCTCACTCTAAAGCTTGTAGCCTTCTTTCTGACTCTTTTGCCTTGTATGGTCTAGTACCATAGAATATTTAAAAATAAGTCACATATATTTCCACCCTCTATCACATTTTACCTCTCCATAAAATTTTAGGCTTTAAGTCTCTGTCTAAATACTCCTTGCATTAACACAAACGTAATTAGGTCTCTCTAAGACTACTTAATGCTTAGTCTTATATAACAATCTCATATGGTTTTGTACCATCCTCAAACCTTAAAAATCATATTACCCATGTTGAAATATACTAACCCATCAAGTTTCATTGGATTTAAATGGATAAAACTCATTCTATATGCCTTTTAGTGTTTTAACCCAAGTATAGGGTTTTATGTGCTTTCTGCAGGCCCGAGAGAGCATAAAATTGATTTAAATGAATGTCTTTAGTTTTCAAATGGCCAAAAGGCCTGAATAAGGTCTACTAATCCTAATCTCAACCTTTCAAAACTCTATATTTTCTTGATCACCTTCCATTCATGCTGGAAATAAGGTTTTGATATTGCTATGTAATACAACTCTATCTATGCTAACCTGAGAGGTTTCATATCGAGTTCAAATGAGCATTTATGCTTTTCAATATTTAAAAATTTCATGAAAAGGGATGTATGACCCCACTTTGTCCAAACTATTTATCTCCTTGAGCAATTACCAATCACATTCTAAACATGATTTTATAATGATTTTTGACAATATAGATTGCCTGTGTATCTCAAAATAGGGGTTGATGGTATACTTAAAAAATATTTGTTGAAATAATTCTCCCAGGGTTATCCTCCATCTCTTTGTCATTACACTCTATCTCTCCAACAAAATTTGTGCAATTTGTGATTCTACCATCCTCAAAGTTCTTTATTTTCTTACTCAAACAGAGAATGTACAATCTATCTATAGCGAACATGGATAGGGTTTGAATATGTATCTACTTGCTTGTTGTATTTAAAATATTCTTCCATATTTTCATGCCAACACATTTATCTCATATTTTGACTTATAACCATAGAAAATTTCACTTTCTTCAGGGTTCAATCATTCAAACAAGTTCTTGATTATCTCTTGATGATAGGGTATATACACAGTTCTTTAATTGTTTCCTTAATCTTATATTGTGATCAAGCACACACACCCATGCGTATGTATAACCAATTATTCTAGTTGAATATGAGAAAATAAATTGATATTTCTTACACATTACCTTATGAGGGACTTTCATTTGTCTCACAACATTTGTTTTTGAAACCAACATAGATTCTTGATGATAGCCATGTAAATACATAGTCTTTGCAATTTCTAGTTACAAATTGTCATTTCAAAGATTCAAAACTTTCAAAAAATCAACTACCATCACAAAACAAAGTCAACGTAAAGTACATGATATATATATATATATATATATATAAATATACTACTTCCATAGATTTTTTTGTATATACATTCAAAAATCTACTTTGAAGCAAGATACAGAAGTTTTGTTTTCTCTCCTTTCACCCTTATTCTGTACCTCTACATTTTGTTCAAGACTTATAACCAACTATTGATCTTATAACTTATTATCTATTCTCCTCCTACATGACTAACATCTTTTATTATGCAAAAAATTGTTACATCTATGAAATAAAACTACTTCTTGTAACTATCATCTCGTTAACCACCTTAATATGGACTTTACATATAAAAATCTTTTGTTCTTTGTCTTTTACTTATGACATATACATGAAACACAATCACTAACATACCTAGAACTCTTAAGACCTCTTACACACACCAAAAATTCTCCTAACACTCTAACCCAATTTCAAATTTTCAAAATAGTGTTTTGGCAGGAAACTCTCCCAATCCAAGAACACCTCACACAAGGACACTTCAAGAATTCTAACATTATCTTATGGTACTTATTGGAAATTTGACACCAAACTAAATTGAAATCATAATAAAACAAATTGATTACATAATATTGTTTGATGCCCTTGCATCATACTTTCAGGGAAGAAGAAATTTGAACTCCAATGAACTGCTACATGCTCCTTCTTCCTTATCTTCCAATTTAGGTTCCTTGGATCATCTTTATCTTCTATTTCTCCATCATAATTTTGCTAATCCTATTTGATTTCATGTTTTTCCCTATCATACACTATTCTACCTCATTTCTTTCTTGCACCAATCATCATCTCATGTACACTCATTCTTCTCTCGTTACCTCTATCATATGGGTTGATCATGCCCTAAATCACTGTTGCAATTGTACTTGTTCCTTCCCATGCTATATTTACCACATTTTCAATAAGAACAATGAAAATTTAATTCATATCTATTTTAACATGTTATACTATTACCATCATTGCTTCTCCATGCTCTTTGTCATCACTCATGGGATACTCAATTGCTGCAACCTACATTTTTTCTTCCTTTTTCTTAACTTCACCATTCAATGATCTCTCCAAGGCTATCAATTATTCCTCTACCTATTATTGACTCACATAAACAAATTTAGAATCAAATTTCTTACCTTGGTCAAGCAATTGCATGTCATTTTCAAATCCTTCCAATAGGCCTTCAAACTGATCCACTTCATCTTTATCTTTCATTTATCTCAGCTAGCTACTACTAGCTTCATTTACTTCACTCAAACCCTCCTCATCTATCTCAAGGTGTTGTTAACCTTCATCACTATTTTTCTCACTCATTCTATACCTCTTGATGTCACCTTTGAGTTGCTTGCAAATTGATCTCTTCTGCCTTATTTCATCTCTCATGGCTTCCATCTTCTGTTTCGTCACCTGTTGCTTGATTGGCCACTTGAGTGGATTCCTCCTCATCACTCATTTATTGTATGTTATCTCCATTTATCTTATCTATTTTAAAACTTATCCATATGCTTCCTCATCTCTTTCATCTCCTTTTCCATCTCTTTCTTCTTCTTCTTCTTCTTCTCTTTGTGATAGCTTTCATCAACTTTACCCTGTCTTCTTCTTTCTCTTTCTTTCCTCATCTCCTTAAAAATGTCTATCAACTCCTTGGTCTCATCTAGACCTATACCTCTCTCTGACAAGCCTTCACTCACTTGACACATCTTGATGTCTCATTGGGTCTATCTCATTCACTATGACCTCACCTGGGTCATTCACTCTTCTTGTCCTTTCACTAAGAATCTTCTTTCTCCTCAAGCTCACCTATGAGCCCACTCTCATTATATTTCTCAACAGATCTCTCATTCATCAAGACTTCATTGGCTTAGGGCTGCCTACCACATTCTCTCTTATCTCTTTCTCACACTTCATCACTTTACATGAATATAATCAAACTCAAAAAATGGAAAACAAAATAATCATATACCTTGTATGCTTGTTTCCTAGCTTTATTTTCTTCCCAATGGACCTTGTAGTGGATCTAATACCAAATGATGCACATAAAATTTCCAAACTTAGCCTATAACTATACTCTCTAATACCTGTAAACACTTATGTGTGCAATCTTCACAATTTTCTTTCTACTATCAATTAATTGACATGCTTCTCATGCATAAATTGTCTAAGGTCTATCCTCAATGATTTTTTGATTGATTTTTCTATCTTTAGAATCCTTTCACACTCCTCCCTCTCACCCAACTACCTCATTATATCCACCTCTTTCTCTTTCTTATTGATCTCTCTCACCAAGCCTTTTCTAGGCTATAGGCTTAATATCTCAAAAACCTTAATCCCTATTTTCTGCTTCTTGATTACATTTATGATGTCTCTACATGCTTATTAACTCATATCTCACTTCTTCAACTTGATTCTATTCCTCACTCTATCATTCAAATCCTTTTAAATAACTCTACCCCCTTTGACCTCAATCTTGTAGCCTTTTTTTTTGTCTATTTTGCAAAGTATGAAATAGTACTATGGAATCTTGGAAAACTAATGTAGTATCTAGATACCCATTATTAAGATATTCTTGTTTGTGAAATTGATTTGGATAACTCCATTTAGAACCCTCCTTTATTTCTCCCTTTTGTGCTTTGTTTTGACCTCTTAAGGTCTTTATAACCTTTGATCCATAAACTGACACTAATTTTCATGCAACAAATTTACCTTGGATCCTTGCAGGAAATTTATTAAATATATCAAAATTAATCCATAAAATAATCAACTTAAAGAAAAATAATGCATTAATACCAACCACACTGCATAAGAGTTGATTACAGAGTTTGGCAATGCCTACATCTTTGGGTTCACAAATTAGCTAAACCAATTCATTATCAAATGTCTATAAGTACAAAGCAACCCTTACAAAATAATAATGAATTCATGTGCTATCGATAGACCTTTGAAGAATATTAAAACTCTTGAACATATTCTTCACCTTCCCATAACACTTTCAAATGTGTATGATCATCCCTTCAAACAATCTCAAAACTCTTAGATAGATTCTCCACTTTCTCAAAGCCCACTTCTAAGACTGCAAAAAACTCAAAAATAGACCTTTGAAAAGTTCCAAAACTCACAGACAAACTTTCCACCTTCTTGTCATGAAAAAAATATTGCATTACTAAAGTTCTATGCCAAAATTCTTACTTCAATAATTTAAAAAGTGGCTCAAATGAACTCAAATCAGGGCTCTGAGCATATGGCTGGATTCATCTCTTGCTTTAGCTCTGGGCTCTTTGGCTCTTGACTCTTCAACTCTGCCATGAGAGCTTTGAAACCTTGGAATGAATTCCAATTCCAATTCCCAATGATTTCCAAATAACCACTCACCCCTTTATATACTTCTTGAATGTGCACAAATAGCGAGCTTATTCATTATCCCCACCTTTTTTGATGGGATTGGATAATATCCCATTTCACCATTTTTTATGGGATTTATATTATCCCTTTACATTTAATATGGAATTTTAATGATATCCCATGTATTTAAAATATGGGGTGATAATTATTCCTTAATATATGATGGTTTATATTTTAACCATATTAAAATGGCTTTTCATTTGCCACGTAACTCTATTACCACGTCACTTTACGACCACATCATCACCTTGACTAGTCATAACTTGTACATATGGACTCCATTTTTGAACCATAAAATGTGATAGAAAGATCTCAATAAGATCTACACCATGGAACTGGTTCATAAATGTTCTAAGATCATCAATTTTTCTAGTTTGACTAGTGTTGACTACCTATTGACCTATTTTGATTAGAACTTGGATTGGCTACACAAGGAGAAAATAAGCTCTATTTTCAGAGTTCCACATACCATTGGAAACCTCTTGATGAGTCTTATGTAATGGTATAGGTCTTAGTCTAATTTTATAACTTTTTAAAAATGATCTCTAGATTAACCTTCTATACACATAGTCTCATCTATCCATACATAAATGTACTATGTAGGTGGGAAATCTTCATAATCTATTAGTCCATATCATAATGCAACTAATATCAAATTTTTGAAATTTTTTTACGTTGACAACTCTCAATGGCCTGTAATATAAACCCATGCTAGCCCTACCACCATGGTCAACCAACTAGGACAAATAATATCAATGTGCATGTAGGGTTGTGGTGTAGAGGTTCCCTACCCTTTAGTCTTATTCTTGATCTCTAGACCAAGCCCACTAGGTTCTTCACCTTGTCTAGTAGCCCTATTTTGCATGTTTTATTGATTGTACATAAAAATTAGAATGATTTTTAATAAACCAATTATAGTTCTGAATACCCTATATTGAAAGCTACACGTGTAAAAAAATTTAGTATCCAAATCAACATATAGACCCCTTTTCTAGTCACTAATCTTCCCCAATTAGGCCTCCTCAAGCCTAAATATAAAATAGTCATCAAAATACTATATTATTCTATCTGTACATGCCTAAAACCTTGAAAATATATTATAGCACCTCAAATAAGGCTTGTTTATAAACTTTGGGGAATTTTGGATGGTTAAAATTCAAGATATTGCTAAAACCCTAGTTTAGGGTTTTTAGGGGCTTGAGACAACCCAAGAGCACAAAAATTTACACTGTGAGAGTTTTATGGGGTTTCAAAGGACTAGATTTGTTTTTTGAACTCTATCTTGACCTTGGGTAACTTCCCCAATCATTATCAAGTGTTGATCTATCCACTATCTACATCAACCAACTCAAACTACATTTGATTGTGTCCAAAATGTGACACTCTATAGGCCTGTGTTATGAGAAGGTAAACAACTCTCAATAATATTCCAACAAGAGGGTTAATAAAAATTAAAACACATTCAACACACTTATCTTAATACCCTAAAACTCTTGGAAAGTAATGCAAAGTTCATTTTTCTCCTCAAAACAAGCGCACAATCTTAAAATAGTAAGCCTACTACAGGAAATAAGGATTTTATGCTAGCTTCCAATCACCAAAAAATTCCTTAGTTATTAATTAGAGAATATAATCTTAAAACAACATCCAACTACTTGTAAAAACATTGAGAACACAATTCTATTTGATACAATGACTACTCCATAAATTTAAGTATACAGTTTGTTGTATAATGAAAGGTTCAGGAAATAAAGTCAGTTTTATATGCACCCCAGAACATCAGATGATATTATTATTGTTTATATAAAACTAAAATATCAAACAAGTTCAAAAAATATTTCAAGGACCGTATAATAGTTCATAATTTCTTTTTGATCAGTAATCTCAAAATGATGCAATCTACACATAAGAATAACTTGTCAAACAGGGGTCTACCAACTTCTTAAACACGGCTTATCTTTTTATTTTTCTCTAAAATTATCACTTCCAAACATGAATAAATGATTAAAATACAAAAATACTTACCTTTTGTATGAAAAAAATTGTTTGTAACTACCTTGGAGAGGTTTACCAATGGTTATATGACAAGTTTGAAAGGTGAGCAAGCACCAACATTGAGTTCTAAGGACTATACCACTTTTGGCCCTTGTACATGATTCAAAGGGTCTCAAATGACATTTAAAACATGTTTAAATTCTTTTTAAAACCTCAACATACCCCTACAAGTCCTAAACACATAAGAAAATTCAAATTTTAAACATACTAGTTTTGGCAGGAAAACTAAAATTTGAAAATTTAAACTAACTAGATGTACTCCTAGACTACCAAATTGAAACCTAAGCATGATTTGGGCCTTATAAGGCTATCCAAGGTATTATTAAACCTAAATAAAAGTTAAAAACTAAAATTTAACAAAATTTGTTCCCTAAGAGTGATGCTTCTGCATCATACTCCCATGGAAAGGAAAAAGAACTCATGGACTGCTATCCATGAGTGAATCCAGAGTACTCCCTTGATTCTATATGTCATTCTTAGTCATCTACATGGTATATTATACTATATTATTCTTATATTTGACCAAATATTTGAAATACTACTTGTCTCTAGTCTTCTTGATCACTTGCTTGTCCAATATACACTCTATCTCCTCTATCTTAGCCTTATGTAACTACCTTGCCCAATCTTGGCCTACTGTAAATGCATCATCTAATATGTTTCCTCCATCTCCTTCTTTTTAAGGTACAATTATGAAACATTAAATATAGGTGAAATTTCAACTCCACTAGGCAACTCCAATTTGTATGCATTATTTGCAAACTCCTTGAGAATCTTGATAGGACCTATCTTCTTCATCTTCAGCCTGTTGTATTCACACCTTGGGTACATTTCCTTCTTGAGATGAGCTAAGAATAA
The DNA here is from genome assembly GCA_037957365.1 of Torreya grandis. Lineage (NCBI taxonomy): Eukaryota > Viridiplantae > Streptophyta > Pinopsida > Cupressales > Taxaceae > Torreya > Torreya grandis. The sequence continues at coordinate 2,412,598 of JARHVA010001305.1, read as the reverse complement.
GTCTTCAACCTGGAAATTCACTTTTATTCTACTTAAATCTACCTATTTCTTATACTTATCAACACTAGACTCTAAATGCTTTCTCACCTGTTCATGTAGCTCTTTCATTGCCATTACAAACTCCTCACCTTCAGTACTTCTCTTATCCATATGGTTGATGTCTCTAACCTTAAATACACCTCTAATTTTTATGCCATAGATCACTTGGAATGGACTCATACCATTTCTCTTGTTGATATAACCATTATAATCAAATTCTACTTGAGGTAACACAAGATCCCACTGCTTGGGATTGTCTTTGGATAAACACCTCAATAATTTACCTAAGCTTCGATTCACCACCTCAGTTTGTCCATCTATTTGAGGGTGGTAATTTAAACTAAAACTCAAATCTATGCCTAAGCTTTTCCATAATGTCTTCCGGAAGTGACCAAGAAACTTGGTGTCCCTATTAGAAACAATGTTCATGGGTAGTCCATAAAGCCTCAGTACCTTCTTGAAAAATAAATTAGTCACATTTGTTACATCATTAGTAGTTTTACATGGTATGGAATGTGTCATTTTAGAGAATCTATCAAGAACTACAAAAGTGGAATAAAATCCTTTTTGTGTCTTAGACAATCCCATCATAAAATCCATACTTATGGATTCCCAAGGCCTATTTGGGACTAGTATATGATGATACAAAACTATATTAGTTCTCTTACCCTTGGATAATTGATAAATTTTTCATCTCTCTACATACCTTCGTACTTTTTCTTGCATTCTAGGCCAATAGTAGTGCCTGATGAGTAAGTCTAATGTCTTGTCAAGCCCAAAATGGCTTGCCATGCTTCCACTATGCTTCTCTTAGATCAGATTTCATCTTATAGAGATTTTTGGTACACATAAATGTACTCCTTTGAAAAAAAATCCATTTTAAAGTACATAATCCAACCATGGCTCCGTGTTGAGTGTACTTGGGTGCTTGCATGCATGGTATGCTTCCATGAAGTCTTCACCATCCTCATACAAATCTTTGAGTGACTCAATCCCAACACTCTTTAACTAAATATCATGCACCAATAAGACTCTCTTGCTTAATGCATCTATAGCCTTATTGCTTTGTCCTTGCTTATGCTTGATGGTGAAAGTGAAATTTCACATGTACTCCACCCATTTCATATGTCTTTGGTTCAATTTAGGATAATTAGAGATAAACTAAAGTGCATGGTTATTATTGAGTTGTGGAGCTAAAAGCTTCACTAATGAGCTAATGTGGAGGTTGTTGGGCTTACACAGTAACCGGCATCAATTAGAACCAACCGACATTGATTAGGGGTCGACCGGCATCGGTCAAAACCAATCGACATCGGTTAGGGGTTGACCGGCATCGGTTAGGGGTCGGCCGGCATCGACCATCTTTAGACAGACACCGACTTCTATGTGTTTCCAGAATTGCTAATTTTAAGAGAATAGATTTGAGCCTTTGATTCAAGAGGTGGATCTAATGGTGGCAAATGCATGGCTCATGAACCCTAGTGTTGTAGTATACTATATAGTAGGGTTAGATCCTCATAGCATGTACAACTTAGTAATTGAGTTGATTGTAATTGAGAGAGAGAGAGAGAGAGAGAGAGAGAGAGAGAGAGAGAGAGAGAGAGAGAGAGAGAGAGAGAGAGAGAGAGAGAGAGAGAGAGAGAGAGAGAGAGAGAGAGAGAGAAATCTTGAGGGAGAATTATTATACATATGTGAGGTGTGAGGAAAGAGAGATTTCTTCATTGTATTTCCTTTTGGAAGAGTTTAATACAGATTGTTTGTTTCTTGTATCTCCTATTATTTATTATTTCTAATTTCTAGTTACTTGTTACTTTTGGTTTCAATTCCATGTTTAGTTGCTTATACAAAAGTAATCAATTGTACTCTAAGATCGTGACAACTGGTATCAGAGCCTGTTAGTGTTTGTTGATTACAGAATTCACTCACAGGGGTTTGTGATTGAGTGGGAGCAAAGCAATGGCAGAAGAAAGTAAACTAAGAATAGAGAAATTCAATGGCAAGAATTATCAATTATGGAGGATGCAGATTGAATATTATCTGTATCAAAAAGATCTATATTTACCATTGGGTGGGGTTTCAAGGAAGCCCACAAATATGGAAGATGAAGAATGGAATGTTCTTGATAGAAAGGCTCTTGGATCTATAAGGTTGAGCCTAGTAGCTTCTATGTTTTCCAGCATATCATAGGCAAAGACAACGGTAGAGTTAATGGATACTTTGGCAAATTTATATGAAAAACCCTTAGCTTCGAATAAGGTGTATCTTATGAAGCAATTATTTAATTTGCAAATGCAGGAAGGTGGATCTATATCTAGCCATCTTAATGATTTCCATACGATAGTAAATCAGTTAAATTCAGTCAAAATAGTTTTTGATGATGAAATTAAGGCTCTCTTAATCTTATGCTTTTTACTTGAAATTTGGCATAGTTTGGTAATGGCAGTTAGTAATAATGCATCTACTTCAAATATCTTAAAAGTTGATGATGTTGTTAGTGTAATCCTGAATGAAAAAATTTGCAAGAAAAGCACAGGGGAAACATGAGGTAATGCTTTAAGTGTTGAAAGCAGGGGAAGGCAAAGAGAGAAGGGCAAGCAAAGGAAATCAAGGTCAAAGATGGGAAGTAGATCCAAATTCAGAAATGGAAGAATAACCTGTTGAAATTGTGGAAAGAAAGGGCATGCAAAGAAAGATTGTTGGTTGAAGGATAACAAAGAAAATCAGCATGAAGGTAATAAAGAAGTAAAAGTTTCAGGTATTGTTGCACAGGATGCTCTTATATTTTATTTGGATAATAAAGTAGAATCATGGGTTTTAGATTTTGGTGCCTCTTTCCATGCAACCCCAAATAGAGAATTTTTTAATGATTATGTCCATGGAGATTTTGGAAAAGTTTATTTAGGGGATGATAAGCCTTGTAAAATTGTTGGCAAAGGAAAAGTGTAGTTGAAATTGCAGAATGGCAACACACGGGTGTTGAAGGACGTCATGCATGTACCCATCTTGAAGAGGAATCTAATTTTTGCAAGAAAGTTGGGTGATGAGGGTTGCACAGTAACTCTCATAGCTGAATCTAGGAAAGTTTCCAAGGGTGCACTTGTATTAACAAAAGGTAAGAGAGTAGGTACACTTTATCTATCTACTTTTATTACTGATTATTCTCCTTCTATTTTATCTACTTCAGATGTAGATGCAAAGTTGTGGCATTGTAGGCTTGGTCACATGAGTGAGAAGAGAATGAATGTTCTTAAGTCAAAAGGTAAGCTTTTAGATTTGAAAAGCATAAATCTAGATTTCTGTGAGCATTGTATTTTTGGGAAACAGAAGAAAGTGAGGTTTCTCAAAACTGGGTCAACAAAGAAAAAGCACAAGTTAGAGCTTGTTCACATAGACATGTGGGGACCAACTCAGGTAGCTTCTATTAGAGGATCATAATATTATGTTTCTTTCATTGATGATGCTACAAGAAAGGTATGGGTTTATTTCATAAAGAGGAAATATAATTTTTTTGACACATTTAAGAAATGGAAAGCTTTGGTTGAGAATGAAACAAGTTTGAGATTGAAGTGCCTTAGATCTGACAATGGTGGTGAGTATTGTAGCAATAAATTCAATAGTTACTGTTTTATGAGTGGAATACGTAGGGAAAGGATGGTTCCAAGGACACCTTAGCAAAATAGAGTTGCTAAAAGGATGAATAGAATAATAATGGAGTGTGCATGGAGTATGAGGTTGCATGCTGGTTTGCCCTTATAGTTTTTGGCAAAAGCTGTAGATACTACAGTTTACTTGATTAACAGAGGACCTTATACTACACTGGATGGTGGAATTATAGAAGAGGCTTGGATAGGTAAAAAGGTAGATCTTTCATTTCTTAGAGTTTTTGGTTTGAAGCTTTTATGCACATTGATAAAGAAAATAGAAAGAAGCTGGATGCTAAATCTATGAGGTGCACTTTTATTGGTTATGGTTTTGGAGATTTTGGATTTCGGTTGTGGAATTTAGAAACTAACAAAATTATTAGAAGCTGTGATGTAGTTTTTAATGAGAAGGTGATGTACAGTGATCAACTCAAGAGGCTAAATAATTCTGAGCAAGGCAATCTTGATTTGGAAGAGGTTATGATCCAAAATGAGCTCGTGGGTAAAAATCATCACTCACAAAAAAACACAGAGACTGACATCGGTCAGGTGGAAATCAACATCAGTCAGGTGGAAATCGATGTCGGTCAAGTGGAAATTGACATCGATTAGGTGGAAATTGATGTTGATCATGTGGAAACTGACGTTGATTAGGAGGAATCGACATCGATCAGAGATGACTAGGATCGGTCACTGTCAGAAAAAAATTTAGGTAGACAACAAGCTATAAATGAGTCTCAAACACCCATAAGGAGGTCTAAAATGGTAAGTAAACCTCCAATTCATTATTCCCCTTTTTTATACTACTTGTTGCTCACTGATGGTGGAGAACCAAAAAGTTTTGATGAGGCAATGCAAGTAGAATCTAGGAAACAGTGGGAGCATGGCATGAATGAGGAAATTGATTCCTTGGAAGAGAACCATATGTGGGATTTGGTTGAGTTGCCAGCCAGAAAGAAAGCATTGAAAAACAAATGGGTATATAGGTTAAAGGAAGGAGAGAATGGACAAATGAGACATAAGGCCAGGTTGGTAGTAAAGGGATTTGCACAAAAACTAGGTATTGATTTTGGTGAATTTTTTTTTCTTGTAGTAAAGATGACTTCTATTCGGACTTTATTGTCTCTAGTTGCTATTGAGGATTTGAATCTTGAGTAGCTTGATGTTAAGACATCATTTCTTCATGGAGATTTGGATGAAGAGATATATATGGATTAGTTGAAAGGTTTTGAGGTCAAAGGTAAGGAGAAACTTGTGTGCAAGTTGAAGAAAAGCTTATATGGTCTTAAGCAAGCTCCAAGACAATGGTATTTGAGGTTTGATAGGTTTATGACAGAGCATGGCTTTAGTAAATGTCAATCTGACCATTGTGTTTATTTTAATAGATTAGATAATGGTAGTTATATTATCCTGTTGCTGTATGTAGATGATATGCTTGTTGCAAGTTCACACATGCAAGAAATTACTGAGCTTAAGGTAAAATTAGCTCACACATTTTCCATGAAGGATTTAGGTGTAGCAAAAAAAAATCCTTAGCATGAGTATTAAGAGAGATAAGAAAAATTACAGTTTGATTTTGTCTCAAGAGGATTATGTGAATAAGGTGTTGGAGAGGTTCAATATGCAAGATGTAAAACTGGTAAGCACACTTATGGCTGGACACTTCAAGTTGAGCAAAAAATAGTGTCCTAAATCACATAATGAGGTTGAGTACATAAGTAGAGTTCCATATGCTTCAACAATTGGGAGCTTGATGTATGCAATGGTATGTACTAGACCAGATATTGCCCAAGCAGTGGGAGTTGTCAACAAGTTTATGGCCAATCCAAGAAAGGAACACTGGAAAATAGTTCGGTGGATTCTCAGATATTTGAGAGGGACCAATAGTAGGCATTTATGCTATGGAGGGTCAAACACTTCTCTATATGGGTATGTAGATTTAGATATGGTAGGTGACTTGGATGGTAGGAGAATCACCACAGGATATGTGTTCACTATTGGTGGAACGGTGGTTAGTTGGATTTCAAAGTTGTAGAAGGTTGTTGCCTTGTCTACAACAGAGGCAAAATACATTGCAGTCACAGAGGCTAGCAAGGAAATGATTTTGATGACTTAGTTCATGAAAGAGTTGGGAAAGGAGCAAGAGAGTTGTAGATTGTATAGTGATAGTCAAAGTGCAATTCAATTGGCAAATAATTTAGCCTTTCATTCAAGAACCAAACATATACAGCTTAGGTACCACTTCATTAAATAGGTATTGGAGGATGGACAGTTGAAGATGGAAAAGATCCATATGGATAAGAACCCTACTGATATGTTAACAAAGCTGGCAACAAAGGAGAAGTTGAATCTTCATTCAACTTTTGTTGGTCTTCAAGATTGAACTTGAAGAGGGAGAAACAAGCCAGAGATGTTTAGAGGATGTTGTTGTACAGGTACAGGTGCAACTGTTTATCTCCAAGTGGGAGATTGTTGAGTTATGGAGGTAAAAGCTTCACTAATAAGCTAATGTGGAGTTTTTTAGCTTACATAGTAACTATCATCAGTCATAACCAACCGAAATTGGTTCGGGGTCGACCAGCATCGGTCAGAACCAACCGACATCAGTTAGGGGTCGACCAACATCGGTTAGGGGTCGGTCAACATCAGTCATCTTTAGACCGATACCGACTTTTGTGCAATTCTAGAATTACTATTTTTAGGAGAATAGATTTGAGCCTTTGATTTAAGAGGTGGATCTAATGGTGGCGAATGCATGGCTCATGAACCCTAGTGTTGTAGTATACTATATAGTAGGGTTAGATCCTCATAGCATGTACAACTCAGTAATTGAGTTGATTGTAATTGATTGAGATAGAGAGAGAGAGAACTCTTGAGGGAGAATTATTGTACCTCTGTGAGGTGTGAGGGGAGATATTTTTTCATTGTATTTATTTTTAGAAGAGTTTAATATAGATTGGTTGTTTCTTGTATCTCTTATTATTTGTTGTTTCTGATTTCTAGTTACTTATTACTTCTAGTTTCAATTCCATGTTTAGTTGCTTATACAAAAGTAATCAATTGTACTCTATGATCTTGACAGTTATTTGTATACACTATGAAATCCTTTGGCATAAGATAATGCCTCCATTTTTTTAATTCTTTCACCATGGCATAAAACTCCAAGTCATAAGATGACTATCTTTTTTTAGCATCATTCAATTTTCACCAAAATAGGCTATATGTCTGCCCTCTTGGCTTAGGACAACCCTTATGGCTACACCACTTACATCACATTCTATCTGGAACACCTTATTAAAGTCTAACAATGCTAGTATGGGCTGCTCCATGATTATTTTCTTCAAGTATTAAAACTCTTTTCTGCCTTCTCATTCCACACAAAGTTTTTCTTGTCTCCCTTGATAGTGTTAATGATGGGAGCACTTATTCCACTAAAATTTCTTAAAAACTTCATATAAAAACTTGCCAAACCATGAAAACCCCTTACCTCTCGTGTTGTCCTAGGTATTGGTCATTCCATGATTCCCTTCACCTTGTTCTTATCCATTTTAAGTATGCCTTATGATATGAAAAATCTAAGGTACAATATCTCTCTTTTCATGAAATCATATTTTTGAGGTTGATTAATAACCTCTATTCTTGTAGCCTTATCATAACCAACTCCAAATGATGAAGATGCTCCTTCTTGCTTTAGATTTAGATTAGTATATAATCCAAGTAAACCACTACAAAATTTCCTATGAAATATTTTAGAACCTCATTCATTATTATCATGAAAGTGCTAGGTAAATTAGTCAAACCAAATGGCATGACCAACCATTCATACAAACCTTCATCTTGAAAGCAGTCTTCCACTCATCACCTTGCCTGATTCTTATCTGGTAGTACCCACTCTTGAGGTCAATCTTGAAAAATAGCTTTCTTCACTCAAGAAATCCATCAATTCCTCCATCTTAGGAAGTGAAAATCTATACCTTTTGGTGATATTATTGATGGTCCTAAAATTAGTGCACATCTTCCACTCACCTTCTTTCTTTGGCACCAACATTGTGGGCACTACACATAGACCCAAGCTCTCTTTGATCAACCCTTTGTCAAGAAACTCCTACACTTGTCTTTTGATCTCAACATTCTCTTGCGTGGTCATATTATATGAAGCCTTGTTTGGTAGACTTGCTCTAGGTACAAAGTCTATATGGTGTGTTATGATCCTCATATGTGGCAATGTGTTGGGCATCTCATCAACAACTATGTTTACATATTTATCAAACATTTATTGAATCTCTATGGGTAGCTCATTGATCTTAGTGACTTTCATAACAATATTAGTCTTGATTGCCAAAGAAAAGCCTATTTATTCTTCATGCATGACATTCAAAAACTCTTTTCCACTTACCAACATCACATGTGAACCAAATTTTTGATCAATCTCCTCATCCTTCAAGGGTAATAAAGTATGACTAACTCTATCCTTGATCAAGGTATACATATTCCTTCTTCTATCACGAGTAGTTTGTCTATCATATTGCCTAGGCCTTCCAAGAATCACACGACACACATCCATGGAGATGACATCACAAAGTACCTTATTTTTATAGCTTCCAAATTGGAACTCTACCCAACTTTATTGACTCATAAAGACTTACTATCCATTATTCAACCATGACACTTTATATGGAGTGGGGTGAGGTAATTTCTTCAACCCAAGCTTGTTAACCATTTCTATTAAAAGAAGATTATCTATACTTCCTAAATCAATGACCATTTTGTAACACTTACCTTGGCATTTGCATGATATTCTAAAGAGACTTTTCATTTTTGGTGCCTCCTTTTCCTTGGGTGGCTTGATTAGCACCCTCTTCATGAGCAATGATTCTCCTACTTTAGGATCTTCCATGTGTGATGGAGAGCACTCTCTTCCTCACCTCCTTGTGTAATGTGATTTCTCCCTTCATTTATTGGGCTTCTTACTGGCTGGTACTCTATGCATTTCCATTGCTTATGGCCAACAAACCTATTGCACTTAAAACACTTTCTTGCAAATCCACTTGTTATTCTAACCCTTGATGAATAACCACCTTTTTTGAAATGTCTCTTGCCTCTAAATCCACCTATAGAATTAGTGGAATGCTCTTGTGAATTGCTTAATTCACCTTGATGGTGTCTTTGTGAGAAAAAATTTCCCCCTTGTTATTTTATACCTTTGAAATTTCTGCCCCTTTCTCTATTCTTTTGATTATGTTTCTTATTCAGCTTGTCTTTAACTTTGAGTGAAAATTGATAGCACTCCTCTAGTGTTCTTAGGATAAAAAGTGATATTTCATCTTGTAGGTTTTACCTTAGGCCATTAAATTACCTTGTAATATTCTCTTTATCTTCCTCATCACAACCTGACCTAATGGTTAGCATATAAAACTTCTCTGCATATGCCTTCATAGTCATATATTTTTGCTTCAAATTTTCAACTATCTAAACAAGTTTATCTCATAGTCACCTGGTAAGAATTTTCCTTTGAGCTTAGAAAGCATTCTGTCCCAAGAAGTTATCTTGTTCTTCCCCTCCTTTCTTCTCTCATATTGTGTGAAGTCCCACCATAATGAATCATGCCCCTTCAATTTGGTTATTTCAAACTTAACTTCTTTTTCATCAGGTACATCCTCATACTCAAAATATTTATCTAACTCATTCACCCAATCCATGAGTTCATCTCCATCAAGATCACCTACATACATGGGTAACTTCACCTTTGGTTTGGACCCTTGACTCATGATCACCTTCATGAGTCTCTCTATACCCTGCTCTTCAGGTCCTTCAATTGTTTCTTTTCCCTCTACTTCCTCCTAGTCTTGTGGCTCATCTTTCCTGTCACTCAAGTCCCTAGTTATAACTCTTCTTTAGTTTCATTTTACAACATTTATCCTTTCATCAAAGCTAACTATAAGGTCTCTTAACTCTACCAACACAACATCTTGGTTCCCTTGGTTCCTTGCAACACCTCCTTTGTTTCTCTTCGGTGGCATTGTGATCCTTATTTAAGAAATTTGTTAAACAAATACATGTTCTCTTCTCCAAATAATATTATCTCCCAATTTTCCTTAAGTATATAATCTTGGCTCTGATACCAAAATGATGCAGAGGTTCCCTACCCTTTAGTCTTGTTCTTGATCTCTAGACCAAGCTCACTAAGTTCTTCACCTTGTCTAGTAGCCTTGATTTACTTGTTTTCTTGATTGTATGGAAAAATTACAATTATTTTCAAGAAAAAAATTATATTTATGAGTACCCTATATTAAAATCTACCTGTGTACAAATTTTCAATATCTAAACCCACTTGTAGACCCATTTTCTAGTCATTATTCTTTCCCAATTAGGTCTCCTCAAGCCTAAATATAAAATAATCATAAAAAGACCATAATATTTTATTATTACACTCATAAAAACTTGAAAATATGTTATATAACCTTAAATAATCTTTGATTACAAAATTTGGGCAACTTTGGATGGTTACATTTCAAGATATTGCTAAAACCCTAGTTTAGGGTTTCTAGGGGCCTAAGACAACCTAAGAGCACAAAACTTTCCATTGTGGGTGTTTTATGGGGTTTAAAAAGACAAAATTTGTTTTTTTAGATCTAAATTAACCTTTTTTAACTTATAAAATCATTATCAAGTGTTTATTCATCCATTGTCTATGTCAACCAACTCAAACTATGTTTGACTATGTCCAAAATGTGACACTCTACAAGCCTGTGTTCTGAGAAAGTTAAAAAATCATAATAATATGATAATAAGAGGGTAAATAAACCTTAAAAAACATTCAACACACTTACCTTGAGACCCCAAAACTCTTGGAAAGCAATTCAAAGTTCATTCTTCTCCTCAAAATGAACACAATCTCAAAATAGTAAGCCTACTATAGGAAATAGGGGTTTTGTGCAAGCTTCCAATCACCAAACAATTACATAGTCATTATTTTGAGAATATAATCTAAAAAAACATCCAAATACCTATAAAAAACATTTATAACACAATGCCATTTGATATAATGACTACTCCATAAATTTAAGCATATTATCTGTTGTACAATGAAAGGTTCAGGAAATAGAGTCAATGTTATATGCACCCCAAAACATCAGATGATATTTTTATTATTTATATCAAACTAAAATATTAAAAAAAATCAAGAAACTTTCAAGGACTTTAAAATAATTCACAATTTCCTTTTGATCACTAATCTCAAACTGACATAGTCTGCACATAAGAATAACTTGTCAAACAGGGGTCTGCCAACTTCTTAAACAGGGCTTCTCTTTTTATTTTTATTGAATATTATCACTTCCAAACATGGAGAACTGATTATGGTTCAAAAATCCTTACCTTTTGTATAAATATAACCATTTGTAACTACCTTGGAGAGGTTCACCAATGGTTATATGACAAGTTTGAAAGGTGACCAAGCAGCAACATTGAGTTCCAAGGACAATACCACTTTTGGCCCTTTTCCATGATTCAAAGGGTCTCAAATGACATTTAAAACATGTTTAAATTCTTGTTAAAACCTCAATATACCCCTATAATTCCTAAACATACTAGTTTTGGTAGGAAAACCAAAATTTGAAAATTTAAACTAACTAGATGCACTCCTAGACTACAAAATTGAAACCTAAGCATGATTTGGGCCTTATAAGGCCATCAAAGTCATTATTAAACCTACATGAATGAAACAAACCAAAATTTGAGAAAATTTTTTCCTTAAGAGCAATGCTCTTACATTAGGCTACCACACAATCTCCCATCGTGTGATAGTTTACAATGCTAGAACATGGGATATATCCCATGATACATGGTACTATCACCATATCATCACCTAAGGTAGCTTATCATCAACCATGTGGGGAAACCTATCCAATTTATATATAAAAAACCTCTTGTATATCAATGTACTTAGTAAAATAACATGCTCCATGGTCTTCTACCCTCTAAAAAACATCCCATACATATCATACATGAGCTGGACCTAGATGATAGTGCCAAAGTCATACAATATTCCTTGATCCAAAATCTATTGACATAATGCTATCACATTTAATGGTACCTTTCTATCTAAATTATGACACAATACTTGTGTTATCATAAGTCTAATCATGACCTTCTAGATGTCTAAAATTTGAGTGATATATACATCAAACAAATTGACTTTTAATTCTAGGTATATCTTATTTGAGCATGCCACCCACCTAGCTAGTGCTCACCTCTGCTCCAGATCACCTAGTGTCCCTATGATCACCAGTCTCCCTCCTATCAATAATCCTAGCAAAGTGTGGACATCTCCAGTGTAATTATATGTCTCTATTGCATTTTTTTTGATTTTTCACTCTTTTTTACTAATTTCTACAAGGTTGCATAATGCTTCCTACATTGGACACCTTCACATTTCTGCATCTCTTTATTTATCTACAACACTAAAGTAAGTAAAGGAATGTGTGTTTCAATTCTATCCTTTCATTTATCTTATTTAATCTTTACTGTAATTTATTTATCTTTAGTGTTGTGTGTTGCTATGTTATTTTTTCAAAGCACCATCTCATGTTACACCTACATGACACATTAGGTGGGACATATGTATACACATAATTTTTTTAAACTTTATTAATTACTGATGTTTTTTCTCTTATAAGAACATGTTGAGTCTCAATCTCTCTAAGTGCACGCCTTAAGGGGTACACCAAGAAAGGGGTGGGCAAACCATTAGTGCTTCACATGACTATTGCCCCTATACTACCATTTGTTATCTACACACCCATCTCCTAAAAACATTTCCCTAAGCTTTGCCTCCTATTTTTCACCCTATTCTAGTCAATTTTTTCCTTCATCAACCCTTCCCTAACCTAAAATATTTTTAGCGATTTATTATACACTATCAAACCCATTGACCCTATACTCTAATTGACAAAACTCATTTAGGGTCTAGGTTGGCCCTTGGTCGACATAGACCAGGACCTAATTTATTTTTGTTAATAATGATATAGAGTCAATTAGGCTTACTCTATTGATGAAACTTTAAGGAAAGACTAGGGTTAGATCTAGCTATATAAACACATCCATTTCATCATTTTTAAGAGAAGAGAAGAAGAAGAGATATATATTACACATATCCTTATCCACCATTCTACTTGAGGAACATAACCTAAGGTTTCATAATTTCTTTGGAGATATGGATCTTATCTTGTGGAGAAGTCTTTTGGATGCATTGATAGGTTGTGTAGCATAGAGCTAACTTATTCTTGTCATCCTTACACACCACAACAACCTCATATGAAGCACCTTGGCCAAGGAGAGATTGAGGCTCGATAAATTCATCTTAAAATGTAAGTATTCATAAATTTATTCCTCCTTTGTAAGAGTAGATATATATGCATTTATAATTCTCTCCCATGCATTAGGATTCCATATACATTAACATGAGTATATGTTTTCTATGCATGTTTATTTTTAATGCTTATCACCCCCACTTTGTGCCATACATTTGGGTGAACACTAGATTAGATTTGACTTGACTTTTTATTATTTTAATGAATATGAAAACATAGGACTTACTTAGGTTTATTGCATAGTTTTGCTTGAATGAAGGATTTGAAACCCTCCCTACTGGTATTATTGAGATAAGATATCCCTTGGCTAGGTCTAGTGGATCCATCTTGGTCATGACCCTAAATATCTAATGTATCAATAATAAGAAGTGTAGGTAAGATTTATCTTCTCCAAACTAGGATTGATTAATAGATCAGTTGCATTTCCCTTTGCATACATAGGATATAATCACAAATATGTAAATAAATTTTTTACTTGGGTCTCCCTCATGCCACTCAAGGTCAAAATCATCCTCTACAACTTCTTCCTCATCTATGTTTGGGTCCTCCTCCAACTTGACATACATTAGAACCATACCATCTCCCTCTCCTAAATGTTACTATTGTGCAGGGTCTTCTTAAGTAGGATCCTACTACTATGGTGGTGATGGTGTGATCTATAAACTGGCACTTATTTCTATGTAAAAGAGTTTACCTTGGATCTTAATTGTCAAATTACTCAATTTCCCAAAAACATATAAGGAAACAAAATTGAAGTTGAATAAATATGCATTCAATAGTGATTAATAAACATGATTAATCAAAATGTGGAAAAAGAATGAACAAATAAATTCAACTCATGACAAACACTTGATAACAGAGTTTGATAATGCCTACGTCTCTAGGTTCACTTATAGTATGAACTGATCCATTTATTTGGAAAGTGAGAACATGGCCAATTATTTAGGATTATAAAATGAATACTCTAAGATTGTACACAACTCAAACAACAAATATATATAAATTCCCAATAAACCCATGAACATACCTTCCACCTTACTATCACGCGAATGCAATCTCTCAATCTTGTGAATTTCTACCAAGGGTCTCAAAAATAGACTTATAAAATGGTATTAAAAAAAATTTACATAGGGATTTCAACATACTATTGAAATCATCTCATATTCTAGGACAAATCCCTAGTTTACATTGAGAAATGAAAATCTCTCCAAGTCCCTCAAAACTTGAGATTTTACAAACTGGTATATTATGGCCCTTATACATAGTCTACTAATGTTTCACTTTGAGGCTTAAAAAACTATATAAAATGACCTCATATCTAGACACTCAACATATGGTTGGAATCGGTTCAGACTATAGAACATCTCTAGTTTACTCTAAAGTCTGGGAATACTTCTTGATACCTCAAAATTGAGGAAGAGTGAAGACCAGTCTTTAATCTTGCATTGTCTCCACAGAAATACATTGCTTCAAATACAATTTTGTGCACTTTATATAGGTGCTTGGACTCTATGGTCATAGTGTTAAATCCTTATCTCTTTTACTTGAAATGGCATGGTTTAAATCCCCATGACTATGCATTAGTGCTTTATCCATATCAAGTCTCACATTCATGAGTTTGATAATGCAATAAAGGCTATAAACTAGCCTTACCTCCATGTTATGGTTTGTGGCTTTAGCCACATATCACCCCTCATTTAACCCACTAGAACCATTGCTGGAATTTCTATATTGAGCATTTGGTGGTTGTGTCATGACCCATGCTTGGTATGGTGACCTGGCATTAACGTGGGTTGTTTGGAATGTTTAGTTGGCTTGTTGACTTGTCTCAGTTGTGGCATAGAACCTTCTTAGTGTCATGGCATGGAACATTCCTGAGCATAGTAAATAATTACATGAATATAAAAACTAACTATGGAGGAATAAATGTGGTGGCAAGCCACATGGTGGCTTGAGGATCTACCATGTAGACCACTCACAATTCAACACTTGTCAATGTCTAATTAGATGCTCCATAGTTCTATTGGAAATAGGGTCCCCCTCTAAGACAAAAGTGGATTCCATTGACAACAGTCCCCACATTTAGCCTTTTTTCCAAATACACCTGTCAAAAACAAAGATGAGAAAACAAAACCAATATTTTTGCATGAACTGGCTGCCATGTGTCACGTTCTCATTGGTCCATATTTCTACCACATCATCACTTTGACCATAACTTTGACTGACCATAAATTGCACATACAGACTCCATTTTTGGAATCATAAAATGTGTCAAAACACTTATGATGAGCTCTATGTAATGGAATTATTTTCAAATTATTCTATAATGGTCAATTTTCTAGTTTGACCAGCTTTGACCCCTATTAATTGGTTACATAAGGAGCATATGAGCTTCATTATTTGCATTCTACATACAGTTGGAAAGGTCTCAATAGGACCTACATAATGGTGCAAGTTTTGGTCTATTTTGGGACCTTTTATTAATTGACCTTTGGATCATGGTGGGCCCATATACTACTTCCTGATTGCTCCCTAGTCTCCTCCTACATTTGGCCACAAGGGAGGTCTATGTATCATTCCTAGCTGAGTCAATTGCTATCAAAGTCCCACTACTTGGGGCAAAGCATGGAAAGGTGACACATCTATCCATCTAATGGCCTTGATATTCCTAGGTGCTCTAATTAGTATTCCCCCTTGATAAGGTATAAAATTCTCATAGATCCAACCCATGATGACCATTAGGTGGCTAATCAAGAGGGACACTAGATGAGCCATGTGGTAAATATCCTTGTAAGTCTGATCTAGTAACTCCTGGCTCTAAGAGTAAGGTATGCCTCTCTCCTCAATATGTCATACAATCAGCAACTAGCTAAATAAAAATCTATTAGTGTGTTTATCTCCCATTAGTCAGGAGGTAAGGATGCTAATAATATACTTCTACAAGTTGGGAATCACTAATCCCTCCATCCAAAAAATCCTCATGTCATACTTTGCACCCACATCAGGTGCGCCAACATCTCTAAAATTCTTGACCCAACTTCAGGCCTCATGATTATTATCAATAACCTATATAGAAATTAAATTAACCCATCATGGGAAGGCTTGTAATTTGTTAAACATCAACAAGATGATCATTCATTCCCCTAGGGCTTAGGAGAACATAAACATGTTTTGATTAGGGTCCCAAAAGGTTATAATGTCACATAATACTTTATTATACATTGGGATGATCTCTTCCTATGCCATCCGTAGGATCTTGACATTGTCAAGAATGGATAAATCATCTGCCATCAAGAGTGATAAGACCCAAGGTAGCCACTCCTGTTTTTGGAATTTG
The DNA here is from genome assembly GCA_037957365.1 of Torreya grandis. Lineage (NCBI taxonomy): Eukaryota > Viridiplantae > Streptophyta > Pinopsida > Cupressales > Taxaceae > Torreya > Torreya grandis. The sequence continues at coordinate 2,396,210 of JARHVA010001305.1, read as the reverse complement.
ATCCAATGTATATACTCCCCCTACATCAATGAAGGAAACCCTAAGTTAGCTTAAAATCCAAATCTACCCTTCAAAATCTCTCATTTATCTATCTTTCCCCTATTTAAAAGGGATGAAACCACCCCTTTTGTGTAGACAATAGTTACACAACTGCCATAAGTGGTTATGTAACCATCCTAGGTGATTACATAACTACTTATAAATGGAAGTTATAGGATTGACTATTCTAAAAACAATGGTAGTTATGTAACCATTACAATAATGGCATAATTCCCAATCTATAAAGATCTATAGTTGTGTCCCTGAGTAATGGTCCCGTTTACCATCCCAAAGCGATTCAAAAACATAAAAAATTCAGCCACATTAACAAAAATTCTACATATTATTAATATACCCCCTTGCAATCATTTTAAATCTAAAAATTCTAAATTCCATTAGATTTTAACTAAGTTAAGTAAAATTTCAGATTTGGGGCTAAATAGAAAAGTATAGAAAAACCTACCTAATCCTATTTGGAAGCTCCTCCTACTTGTAGATTTATCATCCCCTTGGCCTCCTCTTTCTATTGATTACTTTGTCACTGAAAATGATCACAAGAAATCTAGAGCTTTGAAATCACAAATAGATAAATGCACAAAATGAGTTAGTTTTTGACAAGATTTCAAATATATTGACCCCCAAACTACTAATTTTAACTCAATTTTTTTCTAGATTAGGCATGTTTCCCTATTTTACTTACATTGTCTATGTTACATACTATACTCTTATGATTTTCATTTTAGAACTAGCACACTAACAAATATTCTAGTTATCTTATAAAAAAAATTATATTTTTTCAAGTACATGATGACTTAGCATTGGATTTAGTTCCCTGATGAGGATATTTAGGTAGTGTGGTCTTCCCCATATGTGTGGTACATACTCCTGTACATAGTTTGATTACATAATTTACTTTCTATTTTTTCATTACATTGCACTTGATTCTTATTTTCTTCTCATAAACATCATGTAGTCCTGACTGGCTTCATTTCACCATTTAGGTAAGTAAGATAAGTATTCTTAACCTTTTATTTCATTTTCACATGCTTTTTATTGAGAGCATACCTTGTCAACTCATGACAAGGTGCTATCTCGAGGAGGCAATATATATATATATATATATATATATATATATATATATATATATATACATATATATATATATATACAT